>CM061919.1:40169587-40449442 GCA_031002005.1 Vandiemenella viatica
TACATTTATAAAGGTGTGGGAATATATTCATATGGTATCATGAAAACATGCCAGCATATTTACATTCACTGACGCACACGCTATTGTTTGTGTCAAAGATGTGTTTAGAATTGGCCACTGACAGTACTGCCTACACTATCGCATATGGTCACTGGGATTACTAGAGGTCACAAATAATTAAGTGTCATAATACTGCGGTAGTCAAAAGCAAGACACCGCTAGAAACACTTTCTGAATTAACTTTAGCGGTGTCGTGATGGTCCAGGGTGTGTTACACCCTAGTTATTGCTTGGAAATAATGGTCTATGGTGAATCACAAACTAATTACTACTTAAAATAAAACTTTTTGCTACTGACTACTAACTTATTAAGGTGTCATTAGTCAGAGCGGAAGAACGTTGTTGTAGTTGAATTGTGATCTCCGGTAGAACTCAGTAAATTTCTTGATGCATTATCTCTAAGGTACATTTCTTTTAGCTTTAATATGCAGTTTTTATTGAAAGGTATGTCCTCAGGAACACTTGTCGTCATTGTTGTTGCTGTTGTTAGGTCTTTAGGATGCATCATCATCTGGGTTATTGGCACCCAATGTGGCTCAAAATTCAATTACTGACTGCATGGCAGACTGTAACTGGGCAAAGAAAACATAAGATACTGACTAAAATACCATCTGCATGACAACTGTAAAGAGTTCGACCATGCAGACAGCAAAATAAAGTAAACACTAAAACAATGGATGTAAAATTGTCATTAAAAACAAACTTATAAACACTGTCTGGTTGCCTGAAAAAGTGTCAACCAGTCAAAAGATAATTAGAACAACCAACCAGCTGACTAACTGTAAAAGGGCCTGCCAGATATAAAATGTCAAACAAAACAAAAGAAACTTACATTCTTAGAAGATAAAAGCAGTTCTTTGCGATCCAATCTAAAACCTAGGCCGATCTGCCCAAAATTTTTGGGACCATACCATCCAAACTGATTTAAAAAAAAAAAATCATAGCCATGTTGCCAATGTCATTGTCTAAAATAAGGGACAGATTATTGGCTAGGCCAACGTCTGCACCTACATCTAAAAATAACACACAGTCAGTTTGCAACATGGCGCACCGTCAAAGGTATGCCACAAGCATCACATTCTAGTGGGTCCTCCTGGCTTAGAAGAAAGCTATGTGTCAAAGGACAGTGCCCTATGCAGAGGTGAGTACAGAGACCCTCATTCCTCCTCGCCCGTTGTAAGGAGCTGCTCTACGGCTTAACGGTCCGTTTGACCAGCCAGAGCTTATTATGCTCAATTTCCAGCCACTGCCTCTGCCATACATCAAAGACAATTCTTTTTGCCGCCGAGGCAAGGTATGAATTTGGGACTGGATCAAAATCAGTTCTGACCTTGTTGCAGGCTAAATTGGCAGCTCCATCAGCTGCCTTGTTCCCCGTTTCGCACATGGCCTGGAACCCAGCAGAATAGAACCTCCACTCCTAAAGATTGGAGGGATCAATGGCTGTAATGTATATCCTGGACAAGACGATCTGCTGGGTACACACTTTCTAAAACCTGAATGCAGCTAAGTGAATCACAGCATACGATGTACTTCATACACAATTTACTTTCATATACTGAAGCGACTTAAACAAAAGTAACACTCTATACCATCTATTTAGCTTGTATGTGTATGTCACTGGAGGGAACATTACAGAGCAGCCTACTCTGTCTGCTTACACCCATCCATATATAATGGGGTAAAATCATGATGCTGATTTAAAATAACTCTAAAAACGTTAATAAAAACATTGACTGTGGTATACTCCTCAGGAACATGTGTACAAAAATTCAGAATGAACGGAAAATTAAATCTCAGTACCCCTCTACTGGACCATTACCCAGTATTGCTTTTCACTTAATTGTCATTATAGATCAACACCAAGGTAGCCTAGAAATACTTGCTGCGTACACAACCTAAAAAACTAACTTAGCCTACAACAAAGGTTGGTTGGATCCTCCCGAAGGAGGCACACTAAGCCAATCCATCACAGGTAGGACAGCCAATTCCTTTCTTCTGGGACCTACAGTTTAAAGTGGAAACCAAACCATGCAATATCATAGCACACACACACAACTTTCACAAATTCCTGCCCCTACTGGGATTTGAAAATGAGATAGGAGTTAGAAATTTTTGAAAGCATGCACCTTAACCACTGAGCGGGATTACTGGAGATCGCGATTCCGCCAGGAGTTGTCGTCATAATACTGCAGAGGTCAAACGCAAGACTCCACTATAAACTCTTCCCGAAGTACATTTAACGGTTTCACGCTGGTCCAGGCTGTATTACAACCTAATTTGTGCTTGTAAATAATGGTCCAGGCTGTATTACAGCGGAATTACTGCTTGAGAATAATAAATCTTGCGACTGACTACATCAGTATTCCAACGATATTACTGTAGTTTGTTGTAGCGGAATCGCGATCTCCAGTAGACCCCACTGAGCTACCAAAAGCCACATAAATAGTTCATTGTTATACATTTATATCTCCCAATATTCAACTAGTAAAAGTCTTATCATGGTTTGCACAGTAACTCAAAATTTTATCACTGAGGTAGTCAAACTACGATTCATGGTAGGGCCTATTCAGATGAATAATGCCATATGGCCAATTTTAAACTATACGATACGGCTACAACTGCTTTCATCAGAGACAAAACTCTGATAAAAAGAGAATACTACAACTCCACATTACATCAAATTTCACAGATAACAAACTTCACAAAGCTAACACTACCATCACTAAATAATTCATCAGTACTACTGGTCCACGGATCGTATCAATCAATTTCCAGTCCAAAAGTGCAGACTTTTGTGTGATATGGACATTTCTGTATTAGATTCAAACATATTTCAAACAGACAGCTTATCTTTCAGCCCCATTTTAGACCAATAGCTTTGTAATGCAAAGGGTTACTGCTGGTATCAGCATACCAAAAATAATAAAATTGAATGCCTTAAATGACTGCTTGACACTGACAGAAGGTTTCCATCTAACAGCTTTCACAATGGAATACTCCCAACTTTTTGTACACTATAGGAATAAGGAACACACATTCATCTTTTCTGGTACTAAATTACTGGAAAACGTTTTGAACAACACCATCAGCACAACAGCAGGATTAGGTTTCTTTATTTTGATTTGAGAGGGGTAGTGGCAGGGGGTCCTTTAAATCACACTGATATCACTGGAGCAATGTGATCAGAGTGAGATGGAAAATGTGACATCACATATACAACCCGTGAGAACGTTTGGTTTGAAGTAATGTGTGATTTTGAAGTGGAGAAAAGATATCCTCATAGATCCTATATGAGTATGTAAATCTGTAACCAGGATGGGCTGAATGCCAATTCCAGGATGAGTGCGGCTTAACACAATCAGTGATGTTTCTGAGCATTTAGCCACACTTTGCTGAACACAAACAAAAATAAAAGGGGTTAGTGGAGATTGCAATTCTGTGACAACAACTTTCTTCCAAACAAGGTAATGACATAATACAGAAGTAAGTAATGAATCACAACATTTGTGGTCCAGGGTCTAAATCTTAAAATGATTAAATTTTTGATTGACTTTTACTGTATTATGACATCATTGGTGGAAAGTCGATGTAGCAGAATCATAATTCCACTAGACTCAAACATTTTGTACCAGCTATTCCAGTGCTTTCAGTGACATATCAAGTTGAACTCATTTGAGAAACGCAGACCTAAAACATTCCAGAAGCATCATTCCAGTTCAGCAGACTCCAATAATCTACCAGGAAGACAGTTTAAAGGAAAACATCAGGCTTTAAATTGTCATACATACTGGACCGCAATTAGTAAATGATACAAGAGCAACAGTCACATACAAAGTAGTGTATCTATTGTGATGGTGGTACCATTAAAATATTGTTGAGTCATGGCAGAGACTTGTTTCATTGCTACTTTTATCACATTACACCTAGCATACACATGAATGTAAACATCGAACAAATTACCTAATTTCAACCCAAGCAGGAAGTTGGTAAAAAAAATCCTTTCGATGCTAGAAAATGTGAATTCTAAGTAAATGATGAGCAAGCAAATAATATTTACTATACATCAGACATTCTGAATGATTAAAACAAAAATGTAGATAATAATCACTATGATCATAACATACCGTGTACTTTGGTAACATAAATATGCTGTCTTGTGTGAGCAACAAATAGTTCGATTGCTGCTCATAATCTTTAGGTTGCATAAGGTCCGTTTCAAAAAGATGCTGTCTTCTACTTGTTCTTACACACTGCACTTTTCTTTCACTGAAAGTCTGCAGTCCTAGGTCCATGGACCCATCCGCACTTGCTCTTACTAAACTTGTTCGATTGTTCAATAAACTTGGTATGCTATTGTCATGACATGTTCTGATTAAATACAGAACATAACGATCAGGTATCGAGACAACTGACATTATTCTCATACCATAACACGAATTCTTACTTATGCAGGCATTGTTACGAAATAGATTATTAATTACGTGTCTATGCTTCAAATTGTTGACACTGGTCCATAACACCTGAAAAGAAAAAGGTAAATACACAAAATGATGGTAATAATTTACTTTGTATGACAAAAATCATAGCTCAGTAAGTAGAATTAAACCCACAACAACTATTCTCACCTCCACAAGACGCATTATCTAAGCCCTCTCCCTTGTGACTGACAAGACACTAAATTTTCCTTACATAATCTATCACTTAAGCGACAATCAGAAACGTATCAACATAATACTTAATAGTTTTCTTTTGATCCAGATAATAAAATCTAACACGTCTTTCACAAAAATTTTCGCCGCCGCCTCTACTACCAAAGATACTATATTTACAATTACAGTGAAAGACACCTTCATGTGAAACCAGAGCTAAGAATTAACTAAGCAGAGATAATTAAATGGACGACTACCAAAGCGATATGAAGTACAAATAAAGGGACATTCCCATCACGGAGGAAGGAATGTAGAGGAGACGAAATAACGGTAAATCTCTGTAACCTCATATAAAAACTCGTCTCCTACTGCGCATGCGCGGCGGCTTTAGGAATCACCCCAAAACTTTGGGCTGTTTTCACTGTGACTGCTGCTGAGAATATTTCATTTTCTAATATTCTAAAGTTTTCTATAATGCCTAGCTTTGTTGCATACGGTTGCACAAACAGAGAAGATAGGAAACAACCTGGAATAACGTTTCATAATTAAGTCAAATTGTAATTATTGTTTTTGAAGTGTCTGATAGGTAACTGCAACATTAGGGCCTATTGTTATAAATTTATTCATTGCTCTCAATAGGATAATGTCGTTCCCAAATATTTGTTGGTGTAGTGTTGACAATCAGCATATTATGTTACTACTGAGCACATAAAAGGCTAATCTTATTGTAAACAAATGTTGGAAGTCTAATTTAAACGGGGCCAATTTTAATTCGGTACAATGAATATGGTATTCTGCATGCTTTAGTTCATTTCAGTTTACACTGAAAGTATACGATGAAATTAATTTCGATAATTTGTGCTGTGCAAACCATGAAACGTGATGAACCAAACGTTGTTGTTACCCGAAATATAGTCCGCGATGCATTTCATGTGTTTAGGTGTGTCTACATAGTTTGATTTTGTAGCGACAATCTTAAATGAAATGTGTGTAGGTTGAAATGCAGCGTGTACTAGATGGGACAAACAATTTATTATTAGTTGTTACTAATTATGTAAGCACCATGTTAGTGACACAACGTGTATCTCGTTTCGCAATGTATACCACTCCCATTTAAGCTTCTGACTTTTGGAGACAGCATAATCTAGTGAACTAAACGAGATATCAATTTTTTTTATTTTTTACCTTCAACTTCTCTCGTCGTCTTACATAAGAATATATTATAAAATTTTGGTGATATTTTTCTTCTGAATTTCAACCTAAAACACCTCACTTTTGAGACCATATTACGAGAACTAAGCGAGATTTCGAAAAATTTTATTCTTTAGTTTCGATTTTTCTTGTCGTGTTACACCAGAATCTAACACCAAATTTTACCTTGGAGAAATGTTTCTTCTGAATTTAAACCCAAAACACCTCACTTTTGAGAAAGTATATCTCGAGAACTAAGCAGGATATCAAAAAACTTTATTCTTCATTTTTGGTTTGTCTCGTAGAGTTACATGATAATCCATCATCAAATTGTTGTTCCGCGGTTGTTGTATGATTCCCCTGAAGATCTTGTGCCTATTCTCCGTGTTTCTACGGCCGACCAATATGGCGACCTCCCCAACCCACTTCTCTTTACACAGCTTCACTCCAGTACGTGGTAAAGGTCCCTTATGTCGTCTCCATTTATTCCTTCCTCCATTATTCCCATATCTGGTCAAAGAAACCACTAACCTTGCTTGTTCTCGAAAAATGAAGATATTTACTGAAGGATATCTATCAAGCTATGCTGTCGTCTCTTCCTATTGTATTTTTTGATTCGATGACTTGGTGCAAGCGATATTAGGGAGTGATAACTCATTGCAAGACAATATAACTCTGTAGATCAAGCAATAATGCAAGATTTCCAAAAATAAAGAAGAAAAATAAGGAATATATTTTTAAGAGATGTCTTTTAAAATATTAAAACACACATCTATTAATATTTGTTATAATTAAAAAATTTAAATTAAGTGTCAGGAAGTAGTTACAGGGAAACAGTGTAGTCCATCACATCATAAAATACCCTCTAAAACCCATTTGCATTGCAGCGACCAAGGGCTTTGTGGACAAGAAAATTACCAGGCATTACAATACAGCAATTTTCCACATTTCCCAGTTCAAGATACTCACTATGTGGGATGTAAATAGGAGTCAGTTTACAGCAAAGTAAGTACATAAAAAAACAGATGTGTACACCAGAAGATTCACCGTCACTGAATAACATACACCTTCATCTATATTCTGCAATTCACCAAGTTGCAGGAGCCACTCCGTTTCCAATCCCGGATAGAACGAGGGAAGAAAGAACTCATATAACAACGAGAATGGCAACTTATTTTTTTCGTCTTATCTCTCCTGTAGTTGCTATCAAATAGGATAGTAGACAAAGTATTTAACGGCACTCATAAATAAAAGTAAGTATACGCATGTCTGCTTGCCAGATATTACACAGCTAAAGCTGTATCAATTCTGTGACGCTTTCGTAAGGGCTATGGGAAGCAATCACAAATTGATCGGATCTTCCTGTGCTTTCTATTTACTTCAACCAATCGCTTAAAATCGGGTCAAAAATCGACACAGTAGCCGTCCAAAAGCCGGAGCATGAGAGTTTTGTACACTATCTCCTTTGTATGTTCTTTACAATTTTTAAGAATTCGACCAATGCATCCCAGTCTAGAATTAACTGTACATAGTACCAATGATATGAGCAGGTCCCATTTCAGGTTGCTGTTACTCTTACTATTGTACTGTAACGCCAATATATCTCTAGGAATCTACCATAATACTGATAGTTTGAAACAACTAAACAGGAAATTAGGAGCAAAGATAGAAGCTAAGGATAAATCCATGGAAACTATTATGGCTGTGTAGGGAACTCTAAATTATGCTGTTAGAAATTTCTATAGCTATGTTCAAATAATAAGAGGGAAGGAAAATATTCAGACCATTATAGAAGAGAATGGAGAAACAGAAAATATGAAAATAGCTGATATACTGAGTAACTGGTTTGGTGAGACAATTGCGGACCGTCGCACAGGTATTGACTGAGACTTTACTGAGGAAAATCATTCTCAAGTTCACGAATACGAGTACACAGGGAAATAATAAATAATCACAGAGTATTAGGGAAAATTACTTAGTTTTTATTTGTATTTATTTATTTTTTAAGTAAAAAGTCGGGGGAAACTAGTAGAATGAAAACAATAGATCCCATTAGATTGAATGCAGTGGTGTACAAGTAGATAGAGAGTTGTGAAGCCAGATATATTAGGAACATATGTGGGGAAAAGAGGTAGGTTATGTCAGAAGCGTGGATTTAGATAAGGTTATTCTTGTAAATCTCAATTAATAGTTCTGATGAAATGGATAAGAGAGGCTAAGTTGATAATTTGCGACTGGATCTTTCTCAGGCAACTGAAAGAGCAAGCCATACAGTGGTTGTATATAAGATTAATACCATTGGGTTGAGCCAAGATGTATCTCTCTAGATGGAGGAATTCTTAAGAGATAGGAAGCAAAGAGTAAAAGTATGTAATGTAATATCAAGTGAGATGGATGTGGGAACAGATCTGCTACAGGATAGTGTATTGGGACCATTACTGTTAATTATTTTAATGAATGATTCTGTTGTTGATATACAGACAGAAGTTAGGCGATTTTCAGATATATAATCTTGTATAATAAAATTACATTGAGACAGGATTTTTAGACAATCCAAAGAGATCTAGACAGGATTTCTAGCGAGATGGATACACATGTAATGAAGATAAATGCCAGGAAGAGTAAACTTATTAGATATACATTTATGAAAATAAATATTTTGCATCATTATTCAATGGAATGGTTTCGCATGTTGAAGGAATAAAATGTAAATATGAGTTGACACGGGAGAAGGCACATCATGGAGGATTCAGGGAAAGAATTCAAAGTATCGCAACTACTGCAAAGGATAATAAGAGGATTTACCAGGAAAGAAGACAGATGGGTTACAAAATTTTGCCCATGTCCTTCCTAGAGTGGTGGGATGAATGGGACCCACATTATGAATATCAAATACTAGAGATGGAAGGAGTGTAGCTAGTTTTCATAAAACTGTGGATGCAGAGTGTGCTTTGCACCAGAACTTATCTTTATTCTGTGCATTCCAATCCTGAATGGCACGAGGAAAGAAATAATTCATGTAAGTATCAGTGCACAACCTTAATTCTCTAATCCTATATTTACTGTCACTGTGACACTATTAGGTTGGTGAACGAAATATTTCATGGTTCTTGTAAATGAAAGTGGATGTACACATGTTAAACAATAAGTTAAAATAAAACCTACGTCGTCTGTTTACTAGAGAATACCAGCCCAATCTACTAATCAATTTTGTGACGCTTTCGAAATTACTGTGCCAAACAGTTACGAATCAAGCGGCTCTTCTCTAAACTTTCGTTATACAGTCAATAAACCCCCTGCGAAACTGATCCCAAAGTGCAAAACTGTAGTCCAAATATGGACTCACGAGAGTTTTATACGATATTCCTTCGTTCGTGTACTACAATTTTTCAAGATTAGACCTATGAATCAAATCCTATAATTAGCTCAATCCACGAGCGAATTAATGTGCAGGTCCAATTTCATGATTATTTGTTATGTTATACAATACAATACAATACATTCATTTTCCATTGATCCCAATATAAGAGACTGGCTCTGTGGGATGTGGAAAGTTGTCAATTTACAGATAAACAGTTGCATAACAAAATAATAAGTACACCACTAGATGTACAGTCATAGTATACATGGTACATTAAACACTTCCATTACAAAATAATACATACACCAGAAGATGTACAGTCATAGGATATATGGTACATTAAAAAAAAAAATTAACAAAATAATACATACACCACAAGAAGTACAGTCGTAACATATATGGTACTATAAACAATTACATAACAAACTAAATACATACACCAGGAGATGTACAGTCATAGCATACATGGTAAATTAATTATTTGAACTATATTTACACAAGATACTGGCAGTTATTTTTAAGAGACCTTAGAAATAAATTCTTCGACAGAGTAGAAGGAGTTGTCAATTAAAAATTCTTTCAATTTTTTTCTGAATTTATTCTTATCATCTACTAGACATTTAATATGTGTTGGGAGCATATTGAAGATATGTATCCCTGAATATCGGACCCCTTTTTGAACAAATGACAATGACTTGTAAGTCTTGTGAAGATCATTTTTACTTCTAGTGCCGTAATTGTGTATTTTACTATTTGTTTCAAACAAAGTATAATTTGTGACTACAAAGGACATTAATGTGTATATATATTCAGATGCTAATGTTAAAATCCCTAACTTCTTGAACAGCTCTCTACATGAAGTTCTATTGCTAACCCCACACATTATTCTTATTACACGCTTTTGGGCTCTGAACACATCAGTGAATGAATTGTTGAATTATGTGTTAAGTACGCTAACTTTGTAGCGGCTTCGTCGTTAATTAGTACTTGCATATTGTTGTCACTACAACTGACTTTTCGTACATACAACCAAAATTTCATTGGGTTTTTTTTGAGTCTCTTTGAAACAGAGTTTCAATGGAAATCATTAAAGGCCTTATACATCGCATTTTTAATATGCCCTCCTAACTCAGCTGTGATTTCTATGTTTATACGGTACCCCTTCCTATTTGAGCTTTAGTGTATCCTCCTTTGCTTTTTGAGTAATAATTTGAATTCACGCGTATACCACGGTGATTCATTCCCCTTATTTATTGTACGTTTCGGTATACATATGTCCATACATTCCCTGACTACACATATAAATCGATGCATCATCTCTTCAACGGCGTTTCATATTAAGTTGATAATTATTCCTCAGCAAGCTCTAAAACACTCCTTTGAGACGTTATGGAATCAGTACACAATAAGTTCTTTTCCCTTTTTGCGCTCAGTTTTGACGGCTGTAATTTCTGCTTTTTGATCACTTATTCCTGTGATCGTTGAATTTGAAGTGATTAATTCTGACTTATTGGTAACCACAAGATATAAAATGTTATTATGATCATTCTGACACCGTATTGGTTTTGTAACCAGCTGCTCGAGATGGTGATCTGAGAACAGTTCTAGAATGACTTCGGAAGCTGCCTTATCCCTGCTATCAGTAAAGTGAATGTAATTATTCAAGTCGATATAAGGCAAGTTAAAATTACAGCATTATCCTAAAAACGACGAGTGACATTATTATATTATTTCTTAACGTGTTGGCGACAGTTATGTCGGCATTAGGTGGATGGTAAAAGGCGCCAATGACAAATTTTGTCCCGGATACGTTGAGTTTAATCCATCTGATTTCGAATACTGTATCGATGGCTATTTCATTACTTGCGAGGTATTTAGTGACAGCTGTAAATGTACCACCTCCATAGTGTAGCAGTATGTCCAAAGTGGGTTATCCCATACATTTTAATTGCTTATATCCTCGCAATGGGCAAGTGAATTAAAGAAAATTCGCTTACTTAGAGGCTGTCACCAGCCAGATGGCAAAACAGGCGCAGAGGTAATCCCTTAAAAGTAGCTTTCGACCTGCTGACTCGTCAGTGGGTGGTCAGCTACGAACCGACCATACACAGCAGCTTGTTTCGCGTTGATTAATTGTAATGCTCCTAGGAGTGTCGACCGTCGAGGAAGATAACAAGAGGGAGTCTTTGAATGGTGCATCGACTTTCCCGCAAACTCCAAAAATATCCTATCGGATAGCCATCGAACATTTACGGAGTGTATCGAGTGTTTCAGAACAGAATATAGAATTGCGACTGAGAAAGAGACTTTCTTGAAGATACAATCAACGTTGTAAAAATATCCTCGTGATACTAGTTTGATCTTATGTGTAAAACATTCTTTGAGTGTAGGCGCAAGTGGCAAGTGGCCGCATTCCTGCAGTGGAGACCATGCAAAGGAAATATCGCATGATGTGATCTTACTGTTGATGAGCTCAAGTGACCGGTAATTTGAATGTTGGTGTAAACAATTTCACTAGCCATCACCACTGTTGCAGCCACCACATCGCATGGTAATTGATTGCAAAGAACATACAGAGTGTATATCGTTCATTTATTGAGACAGCCCTTTAACGATTCTGTCAGGGAAATCTGGAGGTAAGAGACTCTCCTCCAAATAAATAGCCATAGCTGAGCACAGTTAATCCAAAAGTTAACTTCGTTAATTGTTAATCCGCTACATAAAAAGTTAACTTCGATAATCGTTAAAGCGTTACATTTTTGCAAATTTAACGCAACTTACAGTTATCCGTAAAAAGTTAACCATCAGCCATACATCAACCCAATGTCTCTCGGGAAACTGAGTTGTTACCAGGGTTCAACATTTTAATCAGCTTCTGAGATGTATCTGATTCTGCAAGATGTAGTGAAATCAGGTTGACAACAAAATAGTTTACAATGCATTGGTCCACACGAACCTGAGATAGGCCGCTGTCGGTAACTACAATGCAGATTGAGATGAAAAATAAGTAAATAAATAAAAAATTTCTGCTGCTATCTACAGCAGAAGAATCCAATAACTTGAACAAGGCTATGAATTTTTTATCCTTTTTCCGCTATTTGACTCTGTTTTTACTTTTTCTTCAAACTTTAAATATATGGATATATGCATCCTCTTCATGTGTTGTTTTGATTATTAAGGCTAGAAAAGTAAGCTTTAGGTAAACGAACTTTCAATTCATAAATCAACTGTACTCCCAATCATGATTTAAATGCAATGTATTAGCATAAATGTGGTCAATGATTTTTAATCTTCTCGTTATTATTGATAATGTTGCTGCTTTCACAAACAGACTGTATATCTTCAATTTCTGTTACGTAATCTTGTAACGAATGTCAGTTTAATATCTGGATGTTGTGGATCATTTTTTCCTCAATTACTGATAATATTAATAAATAAATTACGCCAAAGCCATTGACTTTTTTGTGTTTATTTGTCTCCCGTACGCGTTTCACTTCTTTTGCAGAAGCATCTTCAGCGGGTTTTTTCTGTTAATTATGTACAAAAGTTGTAAGCAGGTTATGTTTGTGGTTTAATTTATTTCACAAAAACCTTCAAACAACACAAACTAAAAAGTGACTCTGTATCCTCGTGGTAAAAACGATAGGTTATAAAAATCATCGATGCATTTTGTAACGAGTAGTTAGCGTCGGTTTGCAGACGTAAAAACACTCTACAATTCTAGCGTTCCTACTCACACCCGCGCCATGCCAAGCATAACAATTATATATGCACACTGGCATTACGTAATTCGTTCCCTATTCGACTCGCGCAACGTACCAGTCCTGTGGAGCTCAATTCAAACAAACTAATTTATGGTAACAACCAAGGTAACGGACTAAAGTTAACGAAAGTTCAGGTTAACGGAAGTTAAGAACGTTAATGATTTTTTAGGTTAACTCAAAAGTTACATTTTAAAAAAATTTGCTAACTTCGTTAACTACCGAACAACGGTTTTCTGCCCAGCTGTGTAAATAGCTGAGCTAAACTTTCTTAAAAAGTCAAGAGCCTTTTTTGTGTGTTGAAAGTCGAAGTAATTTGGATGTACTTTAAAGCACCATACTTTTTGGACGATATTTGAAAGCATCTTAGCTCCCAGACATTTTATGCTAAAGTAACTTATTTAACATAGCATCAAATCATCTGAGACAAAATCGGATCGATCACTTCTAAGATTCTTTGTCATTTGCTGTAATATTTTCAATATGTATATTTTCTACTAATGTTTCGTGTTTTTTTAGATAATTTACATTTGTTGGCTCATGCAAGATAAAGCAGTGCTTTATTTAACTTTGATATTGATTGTATTCATATTAGTGGTAAGCCTCAAGAGTACCTAATAAATGCCTGGTAATTTTCATTAATAAAAAGGAAAACAATAGTTTCACCCTATTTCTCGGAAAATTTCATAATATTTTCATATTCACTGTGAAGGTAACTGTAAATATGCAAAGTAACAGATTAAGTGATTCCATGATCAGTGAAGGTGGTGAGGGAAACCTTGGTGATTTATTCAAGGAACGCAGGTAGCGACGATTAATTATCTCTTATCCCCGGTATACCACATTAAGAGTGTAATCTGTCTTTCGAAAACGTTCATACTATTCTTAAAAATTTTTGCGGAACATAAATTCGGTTTTAGCCAACTTTCTGTACCGATTACGATATCCTCTTCTGTGCTGTTAATCATTGCCGGATGTAGGAGGAAGGGGGTGAACAAACTGGGGCGCTTGCCGCTACTGCAAATTTAAGTCGTGGCAGCGACACTTGGGATGGCGATTAGCTATGTCCACACTTGTGCCTCTTCCCTTTCAACTTGCCTTTTCCTCTTGCCCGTTCCTCTTGCAATATGTTCATCTTGAGGTATGCGCTAGAGGCACGCATCAGAAGGCATGCCCTTTAGTGTCCACATTCACGCCTCTTGAGGCATGCCCTCAGTGTTCCGGTGTAGCCGCAGCGAGATTGATGATTCAATTTGTCTGGCGGGCATTACAGCTGCCATTCTTATATTAGCGAAATCCCGGGGGAAAAAATCGCGGAGGAAACTGTGGGTAAAGAATTATTTGAAAACTCGAAATGTGCAAATTCTCCAAGAACTGCAGTTCAATGACAATGCGCTGTTTAAAAACTTAACGCGAATATCGAAGCAAAATTTTTATACTCTTCTAACAATGGTGAAACCCGCCATTCAAACGAGACACCAAATTCAGAGACGCAATACCTGCCGAAGACGTACCGTTGAAAATGCCTTCGGCCTGCTTGCTTCCGTGTTCCGAATTTTCCTAAGGCCAATTAAGTTCAAAGTTAAAAGTACGATTGTGGACATAGTCTTATGTTGCGTATATCTGCACAATTTCCTTCGTATAAAGCCAGATTGTTGTGGGATCTTTGGACATTGAAGATGCCAGCAAAGGAACTACTATTCCCGGAACTTGGCGCGGAACTACCGCAAAAGACACTGGCTTCGCCCCACTTCGGAGAATTCCTCTAAGACTCTCTGAAAGCTTCCGAATTGCGGGATGAATTCGTAGAATATTTTATGTCACCGATAGGCAGCATACCATGGCAAGATAACTACTTGTAAGGAAGTTTCATCTTCAATTCTAATAATATAACAAACATTTTCAACTGGAGATGTATCTGGAAAATGTAGCTGAGTAACATACTTTCAATAAATTTAGTTTCTGTAAGAAAGAAACCTGCACATTACCTACCCGCCTTTTATCTAATATATTAGAACGAATTGCTCTTGATCCGAGAAAAATAGCATAGCAATACGTAAGTTAAGATTAAAAGGTGTTGATTAAGTTAAATAGTTGTCCATTGTGTAAGCCTCTTGATGTTACAGCGCTATGCCGAACTCTGCATTTGACATCATAAAAAAGTTGCGGTTTTTGCCGTAGTTATGATGTAAATAACTTCGCGAGCGTAAATCTCGCGAAGTTATTTACAACATATAAGCTGACTGACATCGACTAACATAGAAAGCATTCCCTTCCAAAGAATAATCTGAAACTTTTAACTAGAAGACATTATGCAACTGTAAAAATGATTTTTGTTTATTCACAACATTCGTTGATACTTTCACAAATTCACGTAAATGCATCTGACTGCTTATTACAACAAATGTTGTTTACTGAATAATACGACATTTAATGCTCTTTAAATCTGCCTATTGATATACTAAGTACATGATGAAGCTTGAGCCTTCCCACCATTCGTTAAACGAGATTAAATATTTCCTACGTGAAAGTACTGTATACTGCACTCTGAATTTTACGCATCCTGAAATGAATAATTTCGCAAAACACACAATCCTACATTGTCAAAACTCTTCACAAAAATCAACCAGTGCAAAATGTTAATTAAAATGAGCATGAATTAATTATAAATGATGTGGAAAACTACTAAATATTTATTATAAGTACTGTCACTTAAATGAATATAATCTTTATTTTTGACGTCCCATAACAATGAAAACGAACGTTAATCTTCGAAAAATGAAAGCGTTTCGTCGTTGGAGAGCGACATATTGCAAGCGGAGACGCACGAGAATCCACTTCAGCTGGAAACGCTTGCAATACGCCGTGCCTCCCGGTTTGTTGAACGGAATGAGGATCTCGGGCATGCCCCTGACGCATGCCTTCCGAGCCTCTCCCCCGTTCAACATGACGCATGCCTTTGACGACCGAAAGTTGAACAGGTGTGGACATAGCTAATAAGGGACTGCGCACAAACTACGTGGCTCGGTCCAGGGGGGGGGGGAGGTGTTGGGTAGAAGGCTACGCTGGGCTACGTGGGGGGAGGGGGGGTTCCGAGCCAGACCACGTAGCTTTCCTTTCATAACATTTTTCACAGTTAAATTGAGGAACAGAACTCACAACAGCATATGAATACTTATTTCCCCCAGTTAATTATCTCCGTATGTAATTTACAATAGTCTGACAAGAGAAAACAGTACAAAATGTCTTCTGGAATCAAAAGGGAAAAAAGCTACGTGCTACGTGGGGGGGGGGGGGGGTAGAGGCAAAAGCCACGTAGGGCTACGTGGGGGGGAGGGGGGGTTCACAGGAGGCCAAAATGGAGCTACGTGGTTTATGCACGCTCCCTAAGATGCAGTACCCCGTCCACATAGTGATGGGCTGTCATTGCCTTCAACAACAGCCGACTCAGTCATGCTATCGAAACTGATTGCCACCAAAACATGACACCGTGACGGCACTTGCGTGAGGTTCTGAAATCACAGCAGATAAGCCGTTCCTCCACTACGCCTGCGAACATGTCGTCGATTATCACTTTGCCACAGACAGAATCGAGACTCGTCTCTAAACACAAATGTACACCATTCACATGTCCATTTGTGTTTCGCATTATACCAGAGTAGATGATGATTGCAATGAAATTAGATTAATGAACACAATGCACAGGGGCCAGAGAGTGTAACCCAGCTTCAAGCAATTAGTTTACAATCATCCGGGGAGGGGCGGAGGCGGGGTGTGACTGTGTGTAACCACTACTTGCATCTGGCCTGCAGTCAACCATCTGTCAGCAACAGCCACCCCACACCATTTGGCAGTCTTCACGTGCTGTTATCCTTCTGTATGGACCTGTGCCTGCTCTAGGAGTATTAGAGCTTTTTTCATCACTGTGTAACAAGTCTGTATACTGACATTGCACTGCGACAAATCGTTCTGGAGATTTCACAATATGATGCACCCTTTCAGAACACGTCAATTCTCCGACCTCTCTCACTGTTAAACATTTGGGTGTAGAGAGTTGTCACTCTTCGCCTTGCCATACTTAGACAACAAAATCTTGTGGACATGTAAAACTTTTAATGTTAAATCATTTAAACTCTTCATGCGGGCATATTTGGGGCCAAATTTCATTCGTTTATCACAACACCGTCTGGGTGCTGGGATTTTAATTTGCACCAGTTGGTGTATCAGTTGCTAAGTGTAAAGGTCGAACTGCACTTTGCCAATACTGGCCTGTACCGTAACGGAAACGACAGCCGGCCGAGTGACGGCTCGCACCCTCGCGTCCACACTTTTCCATCGCTCGCCCGTGTTCCTACCCGGTCTTTAGTCTCCTTTAACGTTTACAAGTGATTGTTTCAGGGAATCGGTGTTGGGAACGACAGGTAGGTTTGACACCCTACTTTATAATAGAGTACTGTACTTTATTTTGCACAGTTTTGGTACGAATGTACACACTTTGACAATAAATTTGGCCGCCGCTGAAAATTTCTATCACTATTATCTTGCACAATCTGACATCAATGTCATCCTAAGAAACAGCAACGCAATACTGGCTTGCCAGTATTGTATTACTGTTTTCTGGGGTGACATTGATGTCAGATTGTGCAAGATAAGAGTGATAGAATTTTTCAGTGGCGGCCAAATTTACTGTCAAAGTGTGTACATTAAAATACTTTTTTATCTGACTCACGTAATCACCTAACTGATTGATATTTTATGTACAAAAATAGTATCCTAGCGCAGTATAAACAGTATCAACGCAATCTCAATGAAATGTCAATCACTCGCACTTGACGTGTTTGTTTTGTCTGAGGTTCTTTTCGATTCACTCAATACTTTTTGTTAGTGAAGAACAAGATTATAACATATTTTAATTTAAATATAAGTCGTAACGATTGTGTATAGTAAAAATAATAATTTCATGTTATCTCAATGTTCTAGCCACAGAGTTTCTTATTTGGAAACTCGCAGTGCACCTATATCGTAGTCACCTAACTTGAAAAGAAGACCTACAGATTAAAGTGAAATTCAAACCACCGAGCGTCCTTCGCTATTAAAAGATAAAAGCGTTGCCATTGGTAAAAGTCAGTTTTAAGGCCCGCAAAAATTACACTCGAGACCGGGATTTGAACTCTGACCTACAGTTTTCAAATCGCACGCAGTAATCATTTGAGTCACCAGTCCGAATATAGGTGTGATGAAAAATAAGTTTTCAAACATGATAAAATAAACATATTCTTTTTCTATACCATATATTTTTGTTAACAAAAGACACGAATCCACTTTTATGTGTTTGAATACATATTTTTCAGTACTTCTAGATTAGTCTTGCGTCTGGTTACGGCATGCTATTCGGATGTGGGAGGTTCGGTTACAAATGCGGATTTCGGCTGCAATTTTTGTGGGTCGTAAAATTGGTCTTCAACTCTGCCAAAGCTCTGATTTTTTAATGCGAAGATGCTAGGACTTTTCCTACATTTTACGAACATCTGATGAACATGGATGAAAAAAAAAACTTTTTTTAAGGCAAATAATAACATGAAAACAACATTTAGTCGTAAGGGAAGGTAAATTTCCGAACTCTCTCTATGCGCTTCTCCACATCTAGCAGGCCGATACTGATCCGCACCGTGAAAACAGAAATCAATCCAATGACGGCCGAGTGTCGAACTGAGACCCGATCTCCAGAGGCCTCTCTAAAACCACTTTCGATCACCGGTGAACAACACGTGGCTAAAATCTTGCCATATTGACTATTGAACATGAAGTAACCAAAACTGATAATTTTGAAGATGTGATTTACGAGTTTGCAGCTGTTAAAGCTAAAAAGAGAAGATTGTTTTTAGTTTACTGTGTTTTTTTAAAATGAAGTTAATATTACAATTTTATTAACTATAATTTTTAATAACAATAAATTTTTATTTAATTATATTTTATTAATATGATATTTTACACTTACAAGATATTATATTTTACTTAATTTTGAATTTAAATTTTCGATGGGTGACACCATCGATATTCCCGGCCTAGCTACGCCACTGAGGTTATTGTTAGTACTTTACAAGCGAATGAAGTAAAACCTAACCCTTCAAAAGAGTAATAAAAAAAGAATACAAAATAATTCCAGATTTATTGATTTGAGTAAAAACTTATTATGCACTATTTCTACATATTTGGATCCACGACATAAAAAGATTTTTTTTTAATTAGTTTACCAAACAGGAAGCCGAAATGCAGTTAATTCAAATTAAGAGCAAACAATGAAGAAGGGATGATCGATTAAGATGAAAAAGAAAGAAAATGAACCAATCTAATCTCTCACGAATATCAGCCTTTGACAAGTAAGATTCATTGGTGATATTAGAATCTATTTTAAATTCAGTATTTAAGATTATGATTCATGTTATCAGCTAAAATCCATTGCCAAGGCAAAACATGTGTTACAGGACTACAGCAAAGAAAAAAAGACTGCCATTAAAAGAAGATCCTTAAGTGGTGGCAAACGAACGATCACAAATATTTCATGTTACCATCAGTTCGCAGATTTTTGTCAGCTCCACCTAGCAGCGTTGCTAGCGAACAACCTTAATTTATGATGAAAAAAGAAGCAATTTAAAAGGAGAAAAGGTCGCTAAGCTCTTGGCTTTTAAAATCCCTATAACTTGCCACTTTAAACTTTTGAATATTAGTTACAGCAAATAGAAAACTAATACTATTATTACACTTAATTGAATGTAAGTTACTCACAGATTGATTTGGTTTGTTTATTAAAATAAACATCCATGATTTAACTTGATACCTTTATTAAATACAAGTAACTGGACACTAAATGAAGATTCTGTTACAGTAAATAACATTTTCAATCACTTCTGCTTCCGTTAAAAACAAATATATCATCTGCTTCTGTTCCCGATTCCTTAAAGCCATTTCCGTTATATCTCTAGTACACACATGGAGCGTTGAAGTTTTCGAGCTGATATCAATTCTCCAACAATATAGTTGGCACACTGGAGGCACAGACAGTTGGCCGACGGCGACGGTTCGTGGTGCGAGAGAACCAACATGGCGGGAAGTATATGTGGAGTTGGAAGGCGTTAACCCGAAGATTGTGGAACATATCACGAAATAAGTCATGAACACGAAGAAGTAGTCTGCAGAAAATATTAACTAGTAAAATTTTCTTTTACTCAAATATAAAATATATGGGTGTATTTTTAAACTGTTCCGTTATCGATTATTGTCGTTGCAACGCCTGGGATTGTCGTTGTGCGCATTAATTTCTCCAATTGCTACACAACTTATGTTAGTCCTTTTGTGTGGTTCTTGGTGAGCGACTGAAACGTTCAAGGTAATTGCCTTGCGCGCTGATAGAAATACAGTCTGTTTTCTATGTCTTGAATGTGAGAAACGTCAAACCTGCTGACATTCATTGCACGAGCGTGGTGGGTGAGTGGTAACGCTCTGGCTTCTGATTCGGGAACTTCCCTTTGGGGCATCCAGCGGTTTCCATGGTTTCACCCAATCACTCCATGCGAATGGCGGGATGCTTCCTCCAAAAAGGTTATGGCCGAATTCCTTCCCGTTTCTTGTGCCCACTCCCATCTCTAATGACCTCGACGATGACGAGGCGTAAAGCCATAAGAAAAAAGTCATTCATCCCCAAATTCGTGAGGTGAATTGTGAAGTTTCCGTGAGTGGTGGAATGGTCAGTAGATGGGTAAGTAGTTCAACAAGGGCTGTGTGCATGACGAACAGCGCAATCGACCATCTCTGGTCAGTGATTATTTGGTGCGCGTAGTCGAAGCAAAAATTCATGAAACGGGAGGTTGACAATTTCTCCATTTGGCTTGCACGTTTTCCAAATTCTTGGAGTGTTCTTTACAGCATTGTGACAGATCGATCACAGTTTCGAAAATTGTGCCCACGATGGGTGCCCAAGTTGCTTACCGAGGAACACAAAACAAGCTTCTGGCCTCGCATTCGGGAGGACGGCGGTTCGAATCCCCGTCCGGGCATCCAGATTTGGGTTTTCCATGGTTTCCCCAAATCACTCCAGGTGAATGCCGGGATGCTTCCTTCAAAAGGCCATGGCTGAATTCCTTCCCATTCCTTGCCCCCCCCCCCCCCCATCCTTTCTCGTCTCTAAAGACCTAGTTGTTATAGGAGACGTTAAGCAGTTAAAAAAAAAAAAAAAAAAAAAAAAAAAAAAACGTCTCTAAAGACCTCGCTGTTAAGAGACGTAAAGCAGTTAAACAAAACAAGCGGACTTCGAGCAAGTTGACCTTTCACACTTGTTTACAGTGAGAAAGGCGATGAGTCTGTCCATGGACCATATCCTCATAGTTGACGAGATTTGAGTGTGTCACATGACACCTGCATCGAAGCACAAGTCCATGGAGTGGAGGCACACTTCATCGACAACGAAAAAGAAATTCAAACAAACCATGTCATCACACCGACCGTATTTCACAGTCGGCAGGCTGATAAAGTACCTTGAACATTTCAATCGCTTACCACACACAAGAACAAGTAATCCTAAATTGTGTGTAGAAGTTGCTTAGAAACTGGAGAACTAAATGCACATATGTGCAGCATTGCAATGGCAATAATCGATAACGGAACTTACTTTAAACATATTCCTCATATGTATAAATGCAGGCCGTTTCATTTATGACGCGTCCGCGTGCACGGCAATAATCGCGCGGCGCAGCAGCTGCTCGTTTGCCGGCAACTCATACCGCGCAGCTCCCGTGCTTAGAAACGCCTCTTGCCTGCATCGATGTCTTACCTTATAGCACGTGCTGGAAATGTTGGCCATCGGCTTCAATACACGCTTGACATCTTCTAAGGATGTTTTGGCTAACTCTCTGCAGTGTTTGTGAAAAAAATATTATTAATTTTACTTCTTATGTTTTCTGCAAGTTCCACTTCCGACAATGCTCCTACAATGCTTCCGTGCTCTGACAATGCGTTTATACAATGCGTGGGCCGTCCCTCGGACGATATCGGGCCCTTCGCAACACAGCAAATGCAATTTTTATTTAAGTGGATGCGCAAACAATCAAAACAGTTGGTACTGGAGTACAGAAAATCCACATCTTATCCACGAACAGCCGTGACACGACGTGAAAGTTGGATATGGGTTGTAAAAAATACAGCAACCAGTCACAATATGATGTTGTTTATTAAACCATTACCGGTTTCGAGCTATACCTGCTCATCTTCAGATGGTTTGTAAATTTTACATCAACAAATGCAATATACAGGAATGTATGGTTGTCCTACAGTAACAAAAGAAGTATTTGTTTATTGAGCATAAATTAATAAGGTATGATGAAGAAGATTACAATTTGTTATTACTTACATTTTTCTGAATATATCCGAAAGCAAAACTAAAGCACTATAAATGCACATATTTACAAACATGCGCTGCACTAGCACTGATGGAGATGGATAGGAGCACACTGTGTTTGCCACCATTTCACACATGATATACAAATACACAGGATATACAAAGCAAAGAGGATCATATCATGTGTGAAATGGTGGCAAACACAGTGTGCTCCTATCCATCTCCATCAGTGCTAGTGCAGCGCATGTTTGTAAATATGTGCATTTATAGTGCTTTAGTTTTGCTTTCGGATATATTCAGAAAAATGTAAGTAATAACAAATTGTAATCTTCTTCATCATACCTTATTAATTTATGCTCAATAAACAAATACTTCTTTTGTTACTGTAGGACAGCCATACATTCCTGTATATTGCATTTGTTGATGTAAAATTTACAAACCATCTGAAGATGAGCAGGTATAGCTCGAAACCGGTAATGGTTTAATTAACAACATCATATTGTGACTGGTTGCTGTGATTTTTTACAACCCATATTTGACATCACAGTCGCGGAAGTTCCACCAATCCATCATGGATAAAATATTATATGTGAAAGTTGGAGTTTGGTCTGCAATTAGTGCGAGGCGAATTATTGGACCAGTGTTTTTTACTGAAATAATTAAATCTTCTCGCTATGTGGACAATATTTTAAAAACCTTTTTTGAACAGCTGACAGAAGATGAAAGTAATTGCGGTCATTTTCAACAAGACAGTGCAACTCCCCATTCAGCCGAAAATTCTATGCGTGCTTTAAAGTGTGTTTACAATGAAAATCAAATTCACTCGTGGATTATGGCCTCCGCGTTCTCCAGACATGACACCCTGTGATTTCTTTTAGTGGGGAGCGTGTTTGATTCAAATCCTCGTACGGAAGAGGAACTTTAGGAAAACTGCCCTACATTATCATACGAGCTGACCTCTCTGAAAACTGCCAAAGTTTGTGACGTTGGCTTGCCAATCTTTAACTTTCCAATGAGACCAAATATATCATTTTAACCCTCTTGATTTTATATACCCTCTAAAACTAATTTTCTGCATTCTTTATTTCAAATTTTGATTTTTTCTTTCAGTTAACATTCATAATTATACTTTCTGCAGTTAATTAATGTTCAAATCATGCTAGGGGATGTGGCTTTTTTCATTAACTAGTTATATAAGATTTTGACTTCCCCCGACCACATGGTTTCACCACACGAAAAACCGAAATATCATCTAAACTAAATTTTTCTGAGTATGATAAATACACTTTAAAATGATCCCCATAGTTAGTTTTAGCAGTGAAAATAAATTCAACAAAAACTGTTGTACTTGAAAACCTACTCTAACTAAAATTTCTATCTTTCACAAAGGCATTCTTAAAATTGGACTATAAAGGCGAAACACTGCTGGAAAGAGCTTGTTTTCTGGATTTAACCTATCCCTAAATGATTTTAACAATTTTATAGACATATTACGCCATGTGTGTACAGTTTTTCTGTGTTTTGGTGCGGCAGCAATCTTCAACTTTGGTAAGTGGTTGTTATACTCCTATCCAAAAATAATCAGATAAGAATTTAATGAATTCATAAATTTCGTTTAAATAATTTCCTTTCCTTTAGTTATTAACTTAGATTTGGTTTTCATATTATACTTTGAAAGCTTTTTTTATACTTATTTTTAACACAGTATAGGCCCTAATACATTAAAAAAAAAAAATTAAAGCTTCTTGAAACAATAACGCTAATGGTCAAATAAGCGCATTCCGAGAATCAGTTGTCCTTTCAGTCAGAAATTTGGAACACATTTTACTGAAAATAAAAATTGCATATTAAAGCAAAAACAACCTTAGAAATAAGACAACACAGAAGTTAAAATCCGCTATAGTTTTGGCACTACAGTCAACGGCCATTTATAAAAATGTTTTTACCACCAATGATAGCATTTACATCAACGAAGAACCTGAAAATAGTGACAACTTTTCATAATACCGTATGTATGCATTCTTATGTCATGCATTTATTTCTTTCCTATAACATCTATGAAAATTTAGAGCCATTTTTCTTCATTGTATGTCAAAATTGAAGTGGTTAGGTTGAAATACGACTTGGACCAGAAAAAAAATGTCTCCAAAGCCACACTGGAATATAGGCTGGACATGCACAGAAGGGTTTTTTTTTTCTTTTTTTTTTTTGGGGTACACTTTGTCACTAACATGGCATTCATTAAATCAGCTTATTAATTGCTAACAATGATTAAATTCCTCATATTTTTTGTTGTTCCAAGAACATTATGGTCTAGGCCATAGGTGTCAAACTCAATTTTGCAGAGGGCCGTATATTAAATTTAGAATTGTAGGTGGGCCAGATTCAAATAAAAAAATGTACTGAATTATGTATTTATTTAATTATATAATATATGGTTGTTAAAAAACATATCAATGTTATAAAAGAGGGTAATCATTTTGAGCTCGAGGATCCAATACCTGATTTCTCTTGTTTTTTACAAGCTCATTGATGTCAGGTATCATATTTGTTGTAATTATTTTAAGAATTGATTGGAGATTTTCATTCGTAAGTCTTGTGCGATGTTTGTTCTTATTTATTTTCAAGATGGAAAACATCTGCTCACATAAATAGGTGCTACCAAACATGCTCAGAATGCGTGCTGCATGCTTTTTTAATTTCGGGTAGTTATCCAAACTTTTGAAATATTGTGTATAAAATGCAAGAGGGTAACATCTTTAAATTTTTCTTTCAAAATACTGTCTGATTTAAGATCTATCAACTCCATTTGCAAATGAACTGGTGCCTGTGAAGCTTCTAAATTGAATGGATTGTTGAAAATTGGGAATTCCATTTCATTCATTTTGTGGAAGTCTTCAAAACGATTGTTGAATTCCGTGATCAGATTTTGCAAAAGTTGAGAATATTGATCCAAATTTTTTTGGTTCACTGTGCCAAATGATTTTAAATGAGGAAATTGATCCAAAGTTTGATTTTTTACCTGATTTTCCCACAGCCTCAACTTTGTTTCAAATGCTTGAATACATGAATACATTGGGTGACAATCATCTTTTTACCCTGTAACTTTACATTCAGATCAGTCAAGTGTTTATTCATATCTACCAAAAAGGCACAATCAACCCACCAGTCATTGTCATAATCAATTGGGTTGCCTTTTTCTAACATGAAAGCTTGAATAGGGTAGGGTCACGTAATGCAAAAAATCTTTCTAAAACTACTCCTCTACTGAGCCAACGAACTTCGGTGAAATAAGGGACATCACAAAACTTTTCGTCCAAATCTTGTAAAAACTGCTCGAACAGTCTGTGATTTAGTCCTCTGCTCCTTATAAAATTTACTATTTTAATTATAGGTTGCATGACATGGTCCATTTTTAGATGTTTGGATGCCAATGATTCCTGATGAATTATACACTGAAATCCCACAAAATTCCCTGATGTTTTCTGTTTTAATTTAGTTACAACGCCCGAATGTTTGCCAGCCTTGGCAGGAGCACCATCGTTAGTTGTGCTGCTAAGTATATTCCAGTCGAGTTCATATTCTGCTATCAAATGTTCAATTGCACAATAAATATCATTTGCTGTTGTAGTACCTGTCAATGGAATGCACTTTAATAGTTCTTCAGTTATTTCAATGTTACTGTTAATACCTCGTATAAAAACAGCAAGTTGAGCTGTATCAACAGTATCGGTGCTCTCGTCAACAGCCAGTGAAAAGTTTGTAAATTCCTTAATTTTCTCCTTCAATTGAAGAACCAAATTTTGAGATAAATTATTTATTCTCGAAGCAACAGTGTTTCTTGACAGTGAAATATTTTGAATTATTGACTTTTCAGATGGAAATGAAACATCGGCAACTTTCAACATACAGTCTTTAATAAAATCACCATCAATGAATGGTTTTGATCTCTTCACGATTTCTAATGCAATAATAAAACTTGATTTCAGGGCATCTTCGCTCTCAGTATTAGTTTTAGTAAACATCGATTGTTGACCTTGAAGCTTAGATTTTAAAGATGACAATGTGTCCATTCTTATTTTTTCAGTGTAACAATTGAATTTTGATTTATGATTCGTATCATAGTGTTTCTTCAAGTTAAACTCCTTACAAAGAGCAACTGTTTGATTGCAAATCAAACGCAGTGGTTTAACTTTCCACTCTATGAAAAAATATGCAATTTCCCATTTAGACTGAAAAACTCTGCACTCACTATCAACTTTACGTTTTTGTGACATTATGCCAAAATCGTAACAATTGTGGAACTCTACACAACAATTATGGGTATCACACGCGCACAACACAAACAAATGCACAATACCTTCACAATCGACTAAATTGACTCGCATCGCGCCGACACACTCCTTTTATATCGATAAGGAAGGTTCAAGTCTAGACTCGAAGCGCTTGGAAGATTCCGCTTGTTGCTAAGAGATGGTGTACTGTCTATCTCTCTCGCTTGTCTAGGCACGCGCTGCCCTCGAAATTACTTATAAATGTAGTGTGCGCATTTTAAAACTTCCGTAGAGGAATCGAGTGAAGTCTAAAAGTTCTAAAAAACATGATTCTTCTTTATGTGTACATTGCGATCGCGGGCCGTATTGATAGGGCCCCGGGGCCGGATATGGCCAGCGGGCCGTATCTTTGGCATCACTGGTCTGTGCTGCATTTCGACCACAATCTATACTGATATTCCCACTTCAAAATCAAACACATCCTTTACAAAGAGAATCATATTGTATTAAACACAAAACTTATTTGCTCATTTCAAAAGAGCAACAGTAATAATCATTTATATTCATTTTGTAAATCACATTGTATACATATCTGATTCCTTCACCATATGTCTCACCTCTATATACAATAAGGTTTATACCAATGTATTGTTAATGGCCCTCCTCACTATTATGCTACAGGACATACATGTATTTACTGTATCACATTTCTTGCAGGAGAGAGCCTTGAAGAACTGAATGGATATGGCACGTACAAGCCCCGAAACATCATCTCTTCTATTCTGGGGACACCCGGCAAGCCTAAGACACACCTTGCAATTTCAAACCCTCATGATTTTAGGCAGGTATGTCCTTGATCATGTTTTCAGTTTATCTTATGTAATCTGAAACTACAGTTTACATTTATGTGTAATATTGTTTAGTGATGGGGAAGTGCCATTTAACATAATTAGCTGAAAATAAAATTGAAAAAAAAGATGCTGGAAAGTTTGACTATACAATGACCCCAGTGTAATAATGTGTACTGATTATTCAAGAATTTAGGTATAATTCTTTTGTTTTTATGTATATTTTTATGTCATTATTTACAATTTATTAACATTTTTAATGGTTTCCTTTTCTTTTTGTGCATTATTTTTCCATCTTTTAAGGTTGTCTTCAGCATAGGGGCAGAGCTTTAAATTGCTCTCATTAACATTGTTTGAAGGCCAGCATCCAAACTGTGCTATTCCATACTCTGCTTCTTTTACTGTTAGTATCAATTTGATGTTACTGTTTGGCTGATGGCATTAAAGCCAAACCATGACTAGCACAAGGAGATAACATTGGGCAAGAATCGAAGTTGATTTTTAATATTACAAGTACAAACATGGGCGCCGGGAGGGGGGTGCAAGGGGGTGCACTTGCACCCCCCTGGCATCCCGGGTCGCCCGTAAATTTGGGCCGATAGGGGGTGGGGAGCACCAATTACGGCCCTGGTGCACCCCCCTGGATCCCGGGTGCAACCCCCTACATCCCGCATCCCGGGTCGCCGTGTGGTCAGTAGTAGACCTAAAAAAAAAAAAAAAGGTCGCCCGGAAATTTTTGGGCCGATAGGGGGGGGGGGCACCAACGCAGCCCTAGTGCACCCCCCTAGAAGCAATCCTGCCGGCGCCCATGAGTACAAACAAAATGGAGAATATTTTCAGTTAATTGTCTACCAATGTGCAACTAGAAAATTTGATGTGGTGTACATTTGTGCTTGTAATTCAGACTGATAAATCATGTAATATTTTTCCTGACATTCAAAATGTGCCCTAAGCCTTTAGCCATTTGGAAGATAAATTACACCTATCACTTAGAGGAAGGAGAAATGTGACAGCAAAAAATGCAACAAAAACATACTTTTTCAGGCTTTCCTGTATTCATGAGTATAGAAGTTGAAGCACACAGAGGTTCACACCTGTCGGAATACTCTGTGGTTTTGACTTTGAACCTCTTATACCATTTCATCTGTCTCTTACAATCGATCAGAATGAATATCCATCAATGAATACAATGAATAGGATTTTTGCTGCTTATAATTTCTTTAAAGATTAATTTCTTTTCCATTCATTACATTTGTGTCAATATTGTTTTTGGTACAACCCCCAAAACATCTCATTTGTTCCTGCTATTTTGTTTCTTCATTTTGTAATTGTAACCACATCTGTACTCAAAATTATTTTTGAGCTGTAACCAGAAGATGCCCACTAATTGATAAACTTATTTTGGATGGTGCTAAGAAAGTTGATGTACTTTACGATAGGCTTATGTTCTTTTCTAAATTTTATGCACTACTTGGTATTGCACAGTATAATTGATATATTATTGAAATCACAGTGAAAAGAGAAGTTTTACATTTCATAATAAATTGTATTTTTGGTGAGATCTCTAGAATGATGTCATTGTTTGGTTGCTCTCAACATCTGAACAATTCTGATTGGTGTAAGAAGCAGAACAGCACGTAATTCTATACATGGTTAAGAAGTAGCTTTTGTATCTTTCTTGTTATTCATTCACCAACCTCTAAGCTCGTCAAAAATGATGGGTTGAAGGAATGTTCTGGCAGCTCATTTTTGTGTGGTTGTCTAAATAAATGGAATTGTTATGTAATGCTCATAACCTTATTTTGTAATTTGTACATATTTCAGTTGTAGTTGATACAGATGGAACTTCTACTGAATTAATTATGTCAGAATTAGGGAACCAATAAAATTAAAAATAAATAAGTAATCCCAGAACTGTATGCTATAGTGCACGATATTGGTTTTATTCCTGACCCAGGACTCATTCACCATGATAAATATGGAACTACTTCCATCCATATGAAATAATTACTTCAGTAACTCGGTACTCATAAAGGCAGATTAAATTATTTATAAAACTAAATTCATTGTGAATTATTCTATAAAAAATTGTGAGTTGTCATTCAGGTCCTGTCTGCATTTCGACACAACCACAACTTCTACTAATATTGCTGTTCAAAATTAATAGCTTCTATTATCCATGTACGAATACATTAAATCACAGCCACTTAAAATATCTACATCGAATATAAATATCTTGTAAGCCCATCAAAAATGAGGTGTTGAATGCAGTATTTTGGCAGTTTGTTTCTTCGTTAACTAAATACAGTTTACATCAAATAACATTCAAAAACCTGAAAATGATGAATCTAGATATTTCTTAGCTTACTGTAAGTACGGTATTGCTTTACAGAGAGTATAACTTTTTTTTCCTTGAATGAATTTTAAGAAAAAGCAATTAATTATTAATACATACTTTCCTTTTAGTTTAGAGGCAGCTCATTTACTCGTGGATGCTTAGCTAAATAGAACAGTTATTAAATAACGCACATTACATTGAACAGTATCTCCAGTCTTTGTTGGTTGGGCAGCAGAGGCAGGAAGCGTGACATCAGAGTGTAACAAACATCCCTACATCGTGATCAAGAATAGTGTTTTATTAGAACAGATTATATGAGCATTCTGGAAAAAAAACTAATTCAGATGTCACAACATAATTAACCATATTGATTGAAAAATATTTTAAATGTGGTTATTTGCAGTGCATAATAAAAACATTTGACACCTTCAAATAACAGCAGATCACTTTAAGTTGCATATATCATTTAAAGATTTGGGCACGATATGGAAAGAGTGATTTGAATTCAAAATCTATATATATAAAGATGAATGTTTGTTTGTTTGTTTGTTCTTCATACAAATCCACAGTTTCCATCTGATCTCGATGAAACTTTGCCCACTTATCCTTTGAAACAAGGAGAAAAATACTGTCTACATTTGGTTGAAAAATTATCTGTATAAATGATACATGTTGTCTCATAATTTCGAAATACTGCTGAACGACGATAGACAGACGCTTTGGATATAGAGGTCTCTCTACTGATTTTCCATGTAGCGGTCATGTAGCTCAGTGGCTAAAGCACTGGCTTACTAATGTTTGGATTGTGGTCTCCGGTTCAAATCTCCGTGGAGGCTAAGATTTTTAAAAATTGTTTTTGATCGTAAGAGTCACGCCTGGGCTGTCGGTTATTCGGATTGAATGTTAAGCTGTAGATATTACAAATTTAGGGGTGCAATGCGAGGCAAATCATAGGTAGTCTTGCAATGCTGTAGGTGTACACTTTTTTATGTTATAATGATCCCTCAGGGGTTGTTCGCAGTCAGTGTGTGTGTGTGTGTGTGTGTGTGTGTGTGTGTGTGTGTGTGTGTGTGTGTGTGTGAAGCGCAATAATAATACTATAAATATGGAAGTAAGTCTCTGTCTTTTTGTTACGTTTTGACGACTAAATGGCTATATCGATACTGATGGAATTTGACATAAAAATCTGTATGAAGGGTACAGGACATTTTCCCCAGTATGATTAACAGATGTAGTCGCGAAATTTTGAGACCTTATCGAATGGTGACAGAAATATGTTGGAAATTGATTCTCTTCAAGAGACAGGTTCGACGGTAGAATGATATAGTGATAGCTTTCCTGTCATATTATGCTGACGCGGTGTTGTTTGGGACCAATCCTTCGTTACCAACAACTTTCTATATTCAATTCTAGCAAAAAAAAAAAAAAAAAAAATCATAATCCACGCGTACGAAGTCGCGGGTATGAGCTAGTAATTTATAAAATAATAATGAGCAACTGAGTGACAGTTTAGCAAAGCAGAGGCTGTTCCAGAAGAATAGAATCCTCAGCAAACATACATTACTAATCCAGTGTCTCCCCTTGGTATCAATACCATTCACCTTTGAACATTGCATAAGAATGTTGTGATATCCATCGCCCATGGTTTTCCCTGAACCAATAAGTTCATGCAAATTATTGGTCTCTTGTTTATATACAGCTTTTGATAATTTTTTCTCTGTAAAATATCATTCTTTAATTTGGAAGTTATGCTGCAACTGATAATTGCAACTGCATGATTATATTTGATTAAATTTTTTTTGTAGCCAAAATTTTGGGTCTCACTGAGGATTTAAGAATAAGTGGAATTCAATTTACATTTTACTGTTGTGCCTTGAGCTAGTTACTTTGAATAGGCTATTTGACTATTTTTTGAAAATAGTTTTATATAGTTTGATAAATGTTATTCTCTGGGTAGTATTCATTTTTTGATGAAAGTGATTAAACTTTAACGTTGAATTTCACATAAAATGAAGTATTTAAAAGCCAGCCAAAACACTCCTTTGATGCCTAGTGTGGACACATGACACTTGTGACATCATGTGCCAGCAATCACTCACTGTACAAAAGTCGCGTCTGGTTTGTTTATCTGAATTTGTGTACAAATTGTTGGAAATATGGTTTATAAATAGTGTGTACTATACCAATCTACAACCACAACAATAAAAACTCCCCCAAAAAACCATAAGTGTTGCAACAATAGCTGAAATACGAGAAAAAGTCACTGCAACTTGCTCGTAGAAGATACTGCGACTAAGTCACATATCATTTTTTTGTGAAGATTTACACTACAGTTTCCTTGAGTTAAATGTAGTATGTTGTTTAAGCCAAGTATCAGTCAGATTAGGGTCCTTAGGCTCAATCCTTATTTTGGAATATGTTTTATTTGTTTTTTGTGGGCATTTTCTTTGGATACTAGTTGTTGTTGGTAGCATCTCATGTTCTTTTTTTTTCAAAAATCCAAAACACATTTTTTTTCCCGAAGGTTTTACAACTTTTGGGTAGTAAGCATATTATAAACAAACTGAAACTGGACATTACTTGCACATTAAAAGTAAATTCCGTCTACAGAGACTCGTTTATAACATGCAGTTATATCGTCACGTAAAAATGTCTACAGTGGGGATTCATAGTGTTCCAGAACTGTTGCATGATTAGCGTGAAATTTCTTCAAGTAATGTTATCGTTAAAATAAATTCTATTTTTCACAGTTGGGTGCTTGCATTTTTTACCATGATAATGTATCTCTGGTATGTTTCATTAATTTAAGGAGGAAGTCTATCTTTTCATGAAAGTTTTTTTGTATGGCAGCAATTTGTTACAAACGTTTGCATGACATTTTATGAATTATTGAAAAAAAAAGAAACATGAATCTGTAAAGCAACAAACAGAAACAAAACAAAACGTACACATGAAAAAATATTATCCTAATCAAGACTTGAAATAGGATGTGCCCATGGCTGTAATGGGAATGTGGAGATCTACCTCCGCGAATCCTACTGCAAGGGCAGGAACTTCAGGAACCCCGTTACCTTTACCTGCTTTTTCATTCTCAATTCTATTAGCAGTCTTTATCCACTCAGCTCTTCGTACACAATGGCATCATTGCTTACCTTCTTGTTAATAGTGGACACTTAAACATCACGGTTTCTGCTTGCTATGAAGTGAACAATAAATTGTTTCGTTTGAAAAAATCTATCTATAATTTTTTTCTGCAGCTAAGAAAAATAGCCAACATCCAGTTATTTAACTGTTGTGCTTACCTTATATTAAACTTTAGCTTGCATTTTTCTCGTAAATATCTCCTAAAACAATTAACTTAATTAAAAAATTTAGTAATTCTTATGTACGATTTTTGTTAATCTCAACTTTCAATTTAAATACAAATGATTCTCAAATTGAAGTTATTACATTTTTAAGCTCCAGAGAATAAAAGTCAGAGGTTGTTTCTATAGTCAGCCCAACAAATAAGGCATCTAATTTCGTTATTTTTCCGCTGTAGGCGTCTACAAATTTTCTCCATTTTGATTTCCACACGAAATATAATTAATAACACGAAATAACCAGCGACAAACAATAAAAATAGTTGAAAATTTGGATAATAGCAAACACACCATTTGTAGCCACAGCATTTGCAGGCACGTGACATCACTAAAGCGGCCTCCAATCCTCTGTCACGTGACTAGAGGTAAGAAAAATCTCTTTTATTATTATTATTGAAAATAGTCCACCTTTCTTACCAAATTTAACAAAAGTAGCTTTCTTAATTATTAATCTATGCGAATGAGTACAATTTGTTATATATATTTTCAATATTGCCAAATAGCCTATTGTGTTGTGTTTTTAACATCACAGTTACATCAAAACTTCGTTGCCAGATACATATACCACAAAAGGATTGTTATCCTTGTTGAGATATGGATATTATTCAAACCTGTAATGCTAATGACCTAGATGACGACGCGCCCTAAAGCCCCAAAAACAACAACAACAACATCAAACCTTTAAAAGTTGAATTATTGTTGCAAGCTAATCAATACGAGAACAGTCCAAATTTATCTGCTCCCACCTTTCTTCTGGGAAAATTTACTAGCATTAATCATTAAACTTTGTTTATACTTGTCCTATAAAGTAGAATTATTATTTCAGGTGTCTGCAATCATTGACGTGGATGTAGTCCCAGACACTTGCAGGCGTGTAAGGCTACTGAAACATGGATCAGACAAACCACTGGGGTTCTACATACGAGATGGCACATCAGTGCGTGTCACACCTCAAGGGTTGGAGAAAGTTCCAGGAATCTTCATTTCACGATTGGTGCCTGGAGGTCTTGCAGAAAGCACAGGTTTGCTTGCTGTCAATGATGAAGTACTGGAGGTCAACGGCATTGAGGTCAATGGAAAGACGCTTGATCAGGTAAGTTGGAAGTTTATTACTTCCATTGATTTTTGTAGATACTAGCAGAACTGTTGGTATCCAGAAGGTCACATGAAATAGATTTTCACAACACACATTACATAAAATTTAATGCATTGGTCAGATTTCATTGTTGTATGGGGGCACAAGAAAGCATTGGAACGTTATTAGCTGAAACTTGTAGAATGGAAAAAATTAATTTCCATTAAGTGATTTCAGAAACTTTTGACCTGAAAAAATAATAAGGCACTATGATTTAACCTTTCTTTTTTTCTGTCATCAGTCTCGTGACTGGTTTGATGCACTCCTTCGTCTCTTCCTATCTTGAGCTAACCTCTTCACCTCAGCATACCCATTACAATCTATAACCTCAACTTTCTGCTTCAAATAAGCTTAATCTTTGTCTTTCTCTGCAACTCTTTTGTTCAACTGTTCCCTCCTCTAAGCCTGATTGGTGAGTGGTTATACTCACATCTGTATTCTGGCCATTCATATTTTGTTTTATCACGGTTTTCTAGAAACACCAGAGGCAAATGCAGAGATGGTTCCTTCAAAAAACTATTTGGTTATTCCTTGTACTGCCCTCACCCAACATCTTTTGGCGTTAATGACCATGACATAGATAAGCCATAAAGCCTGAAACGAAAAAGGAAGGTTCCATCCACTTGAAAATTAACCAGTCTTGTATGTCGTAAAATTTAGCCTACAGTCATGTCTCCTCTTTCTGTGGGACTCTTCCATAAACTTCTTTCCTGTACTGTCATTTCAAAAAATGATGTCCATTTTGTATTTTATTTGTCCACTTAATTGCCAACATCTGGCTATAGCATGATATTCAAAGTGCTTAAATTTTCCTTCATTCTTGTATCTGTAAAGTTCAAGTTCGTCTAATTTGCATGAGTCATTTTTTCAATTAAAATGAAAACTTCCATTCATCTGCACCATACCTAGTAAGCACTACGCTATTTCTGGCACCAGCCATTTCCAGAATTAAACATTGTTTTATCTGAATCCTGCCCAGAAAAGGGCGGGTACCGGTAGGTTTAAACGTACAGTATTTTCAGTATCCCAATGAGAAATACAATAGTATTTAAAAAGTATTTTGAAAAGTCTAAATTTATCACATTTTTTTTTTCACGTACTTCTAAATAAATACAGCTTTTCCATATTAGTACTTACGATGTGCCTGCAACTGTTGTAGGAACAAGTTGGAACTCCTTTGTTTATGTTTATTCTAAAAAAAACATGTTCATACTTGTGCTCATAAGTATTTTGACAATTATTCAATTTCCAATTGCCAACAGTATCACTAGCACTGCAGCAGAAGTTTTCTATCGAACAGTTAGTTATTATTTATCTTATGGCTATGGCACAAAATCAATAATACAATGTAACATTAAATTACAATTAAAATTCAAACTCGACATGGTGCAGCCAATGTAGAGCTTCATTTGAAATATTAATAAAGTCTATTGGTGATCCCCTGAAGGCTTGAAGTGGGCAACCAAAGATCACGTGATGGTCAGTTTGTTTTTCCTCACTACAGTCGCAATTCGGCGAATCTCTCATTCCCAATGTGTACAGAGTTGAAGCAGATCTGCCATGGCCAGACCTAACTCTGTTAAGAGCTGCCCAGGTCTTGCAAGGAAGGTCGAGTCCATTTGGTTACTGTTGATGTCAGAGAGTGCTATTCTGGTGGGGCTGAGACTATCCACTCCAATTTCCATGCCTCTCTCCCGTTAAAATTATCGGATATAATCTGTTTTGCAGTTCTTATGCTTGGACTTTTTGATTTAAGTCTCTGAAATTGATTTTTCATGTCGTTGTGGATGGGCAGATCCAAGTTATGACAGATCTTATTATATTGGTGCAGTGATTGTGTTATCGTAGGCGGTTCGATGTTACACAAATTGGGTAGCCAGTACAGTGGAGTGGTGTTGACACATCCACTAATTATCTGCATTGTCTGGTTCAAAACTGTCAATCTTTTTGACGTGGGTGCTATTCATCCAGACAGATGAGCAGTACTCAGCTGCAGAATACACAAGGCTCAGTGATGATTTGCAAAGTGTGGAGGTGGATGCTCCCCAGGAGGTGCCAGTTTACATCTGCAGAATATTATTTCTGGTTCTTTGTTTTGATTCAAGGTAGTTTAGATGTTTATTGTACGACAAGGTGCGATCCATTACGCCTCCCAAATACTTGGGGTAGGGGTTGTGTCGGAGGGAAGTTCCGTCAAGAAGAACATCAAGCGAGAGATTCGCCGCCTGATTGTTCAGATGGAAGACACTAGTTTCCGTCTTGCTGGAACTGGGAAGGAGACGCCATTTCTTAAAATAGTTGCTCGGGGTTTTGAGGTCTGCAGTTAAACTATTTTCAATTTTTCTGAACGCTATCAGATTGTTGTACTACTGCCAGATCATCAGCATAAGAGAACTGTCTGGATTATCTTTGGGGAATGTCGGAAATATATACATTTAAAAGAAGTGGGGCAAGAACTGAGCCTTGAGGCAGACTATTATTCACTCTTCTTACTTTGCTTATCTTATTACCTGAGACAACCTGGAAAGTTCAGTTAGCTAGCATGGTATTGATCAGACAAGTGATTTTTTTGCACTTCAAAATGTTCAGCAGTTTGTATACCATGCCCTATCCCCACACCATATCGTAGGCTGCGGTAAGGTCAACAAATATAGCACCAGTCTTCAATCGTCTCTCGAATCTTGCTTCTATGTGAGTTGCCAAGGCCAGGACCCGATCCTCGCAGTTTCTTGCAGGACTAAAACCTGACTGTTCAATCGGGAGGTTTGCGAAAATAATTGGACTGATTATATTGTAGATGATCCTTTGAAATAAATTGTAAGTAGTACACTAGCAGTGAAATAGGTCTCAAACTCTCTGGAACATCAGGGCTTTTTCCAGGCTTCAGAATGGCTATGATCTTTGCCCGTTTAAACTCTGCAGGGTTGACACTTGTCTGTAGTATGTTAGTAAAGAAGCGAGCCAACCATTTTTTGGTATGTTTTCCACAGTGGGTGAGGAACTCCAGGTGACCTTCGTCAAAACGTGGAGCCTTCCCATTCTTCATTTGTTTGATGGCCCTTGCCACCTCTATATTTGTGACGGGATGAGAAGTTTGTAGGGGCAGAGTACATTCTTTTTAGATGGAACAATTTTTTCACTTTCCGAGTATGATCTTTATCGGCACTCTAGACATGTTGGCAAGACGACTTGCTATTTGATCTGGAGTGACTTGATGCTTTGCTTGAGGGTTATGTGGGGTTCCTCCTAGCTTTTTAAGGAGGCTCCATGCTTTCCGGTTGGACTTCTTGAAATTCAAGGTTTGCACCGTGTCATTCCATTAGAGTTTATGGGCATTGTCCAGGTTCTGCAGCAGTTCGTCGGCTGCTTCTGTACGTCCGTTCTGTTGGAAATCATCATATAGCATTTCACATGTTTCATTCCAGCATGGGATATATTCTTTTCTAAAGTGCAATAAATGTTTTAGCTGTCACTCTGGCAAATCTATTGTAATTTTTTGCTAATGGAGGTAACCATCTTAGGTGTTTATCTAGTTTAGCGGCAAATTCTTCCCACTTTACTTTTCCAAAGTTCAATTTTGGTAAAGGTGAGGATCTAATTATGGGCATTGTTAGACCAACTTCTAGCAAGACTGTTCGGTGTTGACTGTGTGGAAAGGCTTGTAGGACTCTTAGTTAGCAGAGGGTGACTTTGATCATCACGTGGGTTGGTTTTGGTGTTCCATCTTCCTGATTTAAAAGTACCTGCATCTTTCGGGTTAAAACTAAATTCATGTTATTTGGTGCCACACATTCCTCTAGCCTGAGTCCATCCTCATTGTTTTCTGTGTACTTCCAATCTGTGTGATGGCTGTTGAAGTCCTCAATATACATAACGGGATGTCAAGAATGTGGTAGATCTTCACTCGGCCATGAGATGGAAGGGGGGTTATACACATTAATAATTTTAATGTTGTTCACCACTGTGGTAATAATGTGGATGTTATTTTCACTGCATGCTGTGACGAGGCAGGCATTGGTAATGGTATTTTGCACATATGTGTGCAAACGTAACTTTGATGATGTGTGGCACCTAAGATTTTGTAACCTTGTATTTTTCCTCTCAGACTCAGCAGCAAATCATTCTTGGTTTTGGTTTCTTGAACACAGGCTATGTCGACGTTGTGGTCAGGTAATAACTTTGAAAGGCAATCGCTTTTTGCTTCCATGTTAAGTTGGCAACCCTTAGTGATGGTCCAAGGGTTCTTGCCTATTGGTTTTGTGACTGTTTGATGACATGACGGTCAGGTGACATGAGGATTACTCTGGTTGCCAGGAGGTCCTACAGGATTGTCTGGAGGCTGAATTTGTAGACTATTTAGCTGTGCAAGCACTTTGCCCAGGGTGTACCACGAGGAGGCTAGTCTACGTTACACCCCATTATTGAATCAACATTCCCAAGTGCAAGGAAAGTTCAAATGAGTTTAAAAATGCTGATAACTGCCTTACAAAGAAGAATGATGCAATCAGAAGTTGTTCGAAGGCTTATATTAAATTTAAGACAGTGGAAGATAAGGCTTGAAGTGGCTGTCAAAGTAATAAATAAATAAAAACGTACTTTCAGAGTGCTTGATAAAAAAAAGTTATTGCAGGCTTGGTGATAACACTTCATATCCTTAGAAATTCATGATGAATTACTCATGACTCTTAAGAGGCCTCATCAGTTCATTATTGAAAGTGGCTAATAGGTAATAAGCAATATTTCAAAAAATTGACTATAATTTCCAGATTTCTGAAATTATTCACAACTGTAAATACACTCCTGGAAATTGAAATAAGAACACATTGACGCCGGTGTGTAAGACCCACCATACTTGCTCCGGACACTACGAGAGGGCTGTACAAGCAATGATCAAACGCACGGCACAGCGGACACACCAGCAACAGCAGTGTTGGCCTTCGAAGGGCACTAGCTGCGCAGCGGTTGGGCACCGCCGCAGTCAGTGTCAGCCAGTTTGCCGTAGCATACGGAGCTCCATCTCGGTCTTTAACACTGGTAGCATGCCACGACAGCGTGTACGTGAACCGTATGTGCAGTTGACGGACTTTGAGCGAGGGCGTATAGTGGGCATGCGGGAGGCTGGGTGGACGTACCGCCGAATTGCTCAACATGTGGGGCGCGAGGTCTCCACAGTACATCGATGTTGTCGCCAGTGGTCGGCGAAAGGTGCACGTGCCCGTCGACCTGGGTCCGGACAGCAGCGACGTACGGACGTACGCCAAGACCGTCGCATCCTACGCAGTGCCGTAGGGGACCGCACCGCCACTTCCCGGCAAATTAGGGACACTGTTGCTCCTGGGGTATCAGAGAGGACCATTCGCAACCGTCTCCATGAAGCTGGGCTACGGTCCCGCGCACTGTTAGGTCGTCTTCCGCTCACGTCCCAACATCGTGCAGCCCGCCTCCAGTGGTGTCGGGACAAGCGTGTATGGAGGGACGAATGGAGACGTGTCGTCTTCAGTGATGAGAGTCGCTTCTGCCTTGGTGCCAATGATGGTCGTATGCATGTTTGGCACCATGCAGGTGAGCGCCACAATCAGGACTGCATACGACCGAGGCACACAGGGCCAACACCCGGCATCATGGTGTGGGGAGCGATCTCCTACACTGGCCTTACACCTCTGGTGATCATCGAGGGGACACTGAACAGTGCACGGTACATTCAAACCGTCATCGAACCCATCGTTCTACCATTCCTAGACCGGCAAGGGAACATGCTGTTCCAACAGGACAATGCACGTCCACATGTATCTGGTGCCACCCAACGTGCTCTAGAAGGTGTAAGTCAACTACCCTGGCCAGCGAGATCTCTGGATCTGTCCCCCATTGAGCATGTTTGGGACTGGATGAAACGTCGTCTCACGCGGTGTGCACGCCCAGCACGAACGCTGGTCCAGCTGAGGCGCCAGGTGGAAATGGCTTGGCATGCCATTCCAGAGGACTACATCCAGCACCTCTACGAACGTCTCCATGGGAGAATAGCAGCCTGCATTCCTGCGAAAGGAGGATATACACGGTACTAGTGCCGACATTGTGCATGCTCTGTTGCCTGTGTCTATGTGCCTTTGGTTCTGTCTGTGTGATCATGTGTTGTATCTGACCCCAGAAATGTGTATATAAAGTTTCCCATTCCTGGGACAATGAATTCACGGTGTTCTTATTTCAATTTCCAGGAGTGTAGTTCTCAAATTAATCAATTATGGTAGTTAAAAACACAAAATCTTTATGTTTTACGTTTCTACATAAACAGTATTTAAGAGAATCCCTATTACTGAAAGAAGAAAACATATTTATTACTAATATACAAATGTTTGTGAACATTAATTCAAATTTCCAATTTAATTCAGATAATGATGTGGTTAATTCTATGCCAGTAATTCGGATTTTATTTTACTGTGTGAAATAGAAGCCTTCTGTTTCTTAAGTGTAGTATTAAATAATAGATTCAGTTGTAGAAACATCAATACCAAGAAACTATAAAATTCGGAGCCAAGAAAATGCCTTATTTCATTGACAGGTGACAGATATGATGGTGGCAAACAGTTCAAATTTAATCATAACTGTGAAGCCTGCGAATCAGCGAGCCATGGCGACAGTTCCACGCCGAGGCTCTTTCTCGCGCAACTCACAGCTGTCATCAGGTAGCCAGCAGTCGACGGCCACCACCGGCTCTGATGACGACCGCTTCGATCAAGATGAGATTGTGGATATGACAGGTGGTCTCTCACCAGAGGGTGACGATCGGCTGCAGGGCATTCGCTCAGATGACGGCGTGTTGCATCTTTGATATGGTAAGCTTGCTGTAATATTTAATTCTTTCACATAAGGGAGAACTTCATTGATATGCAGAACAGAGCATTTGTAGCATATAGCATAGTAGCAATCCATAAGGGAGTATTAACATTATCGTAATGATGATGAGGAGGAATAATGATAGAACTACATAAAGGAGGTAAATGTTTTGCCAATAAATGAAAAGAACAAATGCCATAATGAAGAAACAATTAAAAATGTGTGATAAAACACCATTGTAGCATTTCCCAATAAGTACGGACAGATATGAAAATTATTAAGACTGGCATCATACGCCTTGGTTATAAATCAGGAATACTGGATTATGCTAATATGGATCTTCAGTTGGAAGCAATTTTAGCCTTGCATTTAATAATAGTAGTTTGAATTAAGAGAAGTCAAAATGCAGTCACTTATGAACCCTAGTGGAAATCAATATAATTATGAAGCAATAAAGGAATGATATAATGAAGTTCTCTCCCTTGTCCAGCCGGATGGTGTTATGCAGAGCCAGCTGTCGAAATGTTGTGTTTACACAACACCATCCGGCTGGACACTCGAGAAGACTTCATTTCATCAATACGCCAGGAAAGTCTCCAATCACACAACAAGGAATGATATGTTTAATTTTATTAAAATAACGTCATTGTATTTTGCGTAGGATTTATTTGATAAGATTAAAGGGAAGTAACAAACCATATCATATAAATTAAACTGTCTTCATATGTACTATAGCTGAAACCAGTTTCAACTGGCATTCAAGTATTGTTTAATGATTTTATATCATTGTACAAGAAGTTAAGTCACAAGTACAGGGTGGACCAAAAGTCCATTTACTTTTGAATCGGTGGCTGCGTCGAGCAGCGATGGCGGGGTGGGGCGGAGGGGTTACGAAACACAAAAGCAGCCAATGGGTATTCGGTGACATGGCGTCGTTTAGCGGAGCACAATGTGCGTTCTGCGTACGCGAGTACTATCGAAACAACGATTCTTCGACTATAGTGCAACTAAAATATTGCACTCGTTACAACTTACGGCATAAAAATTAAGCTCTGTCGATTCAATTAATTAGAAAATGGGTCCTGAAGTTCGAGAAGACAGGTTCAACAATGGATCAACCACGATGCGGCCGACCTAGAACTTCAAGAGATCCATTAAATGTTCGTGAACAACCTGGCCTCTGTACTCGAAAGCGATCTAGCGTCTTAAATGTGCCCAGAACATCTTTAAACCGCATTCTCCACAAAGATTTACATTTACATCCATACAAAATTCAAATGGTCCAGAAATTGAAGCCTCAAGATCATGCTCACAGACTCCAGTTTTCTAGTTTCACAACATTTTTTTCTCAGAGGCACACTTCCACCTAAATGGACATGTTAATAGGCAAAACTGCAGGTATTGGTGTGACACTAATCCTAAATTGAAGCATCAAAGCCCCCTGCATTCACCCAAGGTTACCATATGGGCAGCGTTGTCAGCAAGAGGCATTATTGGTGCTTGCTTTTATGAAGATCAAAGAGGACATGTTGTTACAGTGAATACAGAGCGGTATATTGCCATGCTACACAACTTTTTCGCTCCAGCGCTACAGAGTTTTGATGGTTTTAATCAATGATCATGGTTTCAGCAAGATGGGGTAATGAGTAATTGAATGCAGTTCGCGAAATTTTTGGGCAAAAAGTTATATCCAAAAGAGCTGACATTAACTGGCCACCTCGTAGCCCAGATTTATCCCCAATGGATTTTTTCTTTGGAGATACCTTAAAAGTAAAGTTTTAACTGGCAACCCAGTGTCTCTTGAGGAATTAAAGGAATGTATTTGCGAGGAAATGCAGAACATTTCACGAAGTACCTGCACAGCTATAATTGAAAATTTTTGGTCCAGGTTACAGCAGTGTCAAAACAATCAAGGGTCACACATGGATGATGTAATTTAAAAAAAAAAAATCCCTATTTGTGTACTTTCATAATAAATAAACAGTTTTCATCTCATTTATATAGTTTTTTTTTTTTTTTTAATGAGTTTTTGAAAAGTAAAAAGACTTATGGTGCACCCTGTATATGTAAACCAAGAGTTGGTTGATAAAGGTTATGTGTACAAGTTTCATAAAGGAAGATAAGTGGTGGTATGCTGGAGTGGCAAGAATGAATTTGGAGATATTGAGTAGATAGAGATGTGTCCTCAAATGGAAAGCACAGCTTACCAGTGTAGAACTGATACAGTATTGCTACATGCATAAATGTTAAGGTTGTGAGGCTCCTTGGTGGCAATTGTCTGTTGATACTATTGATAGATAGAAACACGCTAGGCTGCCCTTACCTAAATAAAAGATGAACTGAGTTGCTAACTTCATGTCTAAGGAAGATGAAGGGTAAAGATGAGAATATGCCAAGGATAGATATGAGCTGGCTACTAGTGAATAATAGGATTGTAAGCAGCGAAGTTAGAGTATGACAACAGGAGGAGATTTTCCAACAAGCAATTACAGGAGTAGAGGTTTGGTTGAGGGAAGGACTGCTGGACAAATAGATAGTCCCTGAGAGAGTAAGTCAGAGATAGAAGAGTAGTTGGTAATGGAATATTCATAGCATTTAGCAGTGACTAGTACTCTGTGATACAGTGTTAATTGAGCAGTTGAACACATTGTCATTGTTTGAGGCTTCGATGTTAGTTGGTGCAGGTTGGTTGTTGTAAATGTTCATAATATATGAACCCAAATAGATATTGTGTTAATAAAAGTTTGATCGCCATTCAAGATCACTTGATAAAAGTCTATTAATAATGTTAAATCAAAACTACAACAAATGTGCAGTTCACCGAGGTTAGTCAAGTATTTGACAAATTTCAGTGACACCTATATCTGCAACGAGGCATTGGCTAATATTGACACTTTGTGTCTAAAAATAATAGATTGCAAATTCCATTCAGTTTTTTTTTTTTTTTTTTTCTCCACACTTACAAATCAACACTCATTTGACAAGTAATTTCAGTCAGTCAGCCAAATCAAAGTTATCCTCATTTCTCAGCATTCAAATCTCATAAATCAAACTATCAACAATAGTCAATTCTCATAAATTCCTCACCGCGGGTCATAAATATTTCTTCTAATCTTTGAAAGTTTCCACTTATTTTTACTATCCAGGAATAATTTACACTCAGTTACTGTTAATTTCTCTGTTTTAGAAGATGAAATCACTCGTAATATTTGCCGCTATAATGCCTACCAGTTCCCGACATTCTTTGCTATTGTACGCCAACTGACACTACCACACTGTTGAACTGACACAACTATAAGCCTAACTACATCATTCATTATAGGTTTGCTGAAAATTGTGACATTTCCCATTGTTTCGCAATTACTTCTATGACTTGGCACTCCCACATGACGACCGTGATCAATTCTTTTGAACATGTAAAAAACAAAATATCTCCCACACTAGCTAGCCCTGATTATTCTATGACTTTTTTTTTGTTATTATGAATATTCCATAATATGCCATCATTGCCAAGCTATACTTATCCAAAGTTCAAACTTCTGCCACTGTTTTACTGTGTTACAAGAACTTTACAACCTTCTCTTAATCAGCCAGCTCATTCTATAATTCTATTACAACGGTCTTTCCCTTGATGTTATTAGTTTTTTCTCCACAGGAATCCTCTTAATTATCAGATATTTCTTATTTATACCTTCCCTCCAAATTATGATTTAAAAACAGTTATTCCCCACCTTTCTTTAACATAAAATTACCATTGTCAGTCTCTTTCTAGGTCTATCTTTGCAGAACCATTTCATACCGATTAATTAACTTAAACTGATACTTCTACTGCATGCTACAACTACTGATTGTGCAAAGTGTGCCGCAGAGATAGAGGGACAATTGATGAAGGGGTATTCGTATTGGCTAGCAAAGGTTGCTACAGTTCTGATGTTTATAGATCATGACCATGAGTTACTAGTGTTAGATTTCTGGGGAGATAAAGAGAAAATCAGTGTGTTGCCTGCATAATGTAGAGTGTAAGGTTCTTAAATTTTTGTAAAGATATGAAAGTGTACTTCGTTTGTGGTTCTTTTTAAAAAAAAATATTTTGTTACTTTTCCTTAAGTTTCCAGTATCGGATTAGTTCAAATAGGATCTTAATTTGACCCTTTATGCCCATCACTGGTTTTCTTTTGATACCACCACTGTAAAACAAACTACTATTAAAAAATCATACCAAATGTACTTTAAGAACCAATTCCTTTCTTTATTATAATCTCAACATTAAAAAAAAGTCTTCCACTTATCTTATTATCCTCCATTTTCAAATGACAATCAGTTATCTAATAAAACTTTCATGTTTCACTAACTTTATCATTATACTAATCTTCTGCCCGCTGGCCAGTATTTTCCATTACAAATCCCGCCAGGATTTTTTACAGCTTCACCATTAAGCTTTTTTCATCCATACCTTCTCTCATTTCATTTTCTCTTCAAATACTTCTTTTTTCTTCAACTGTTCTTTTTTACCAAAGATGTCGTATACCTCTCTCAAAATTCTGTGACCTTAGAAAAACACAAGGTTAGTATTTACAATCATAACTACTAAATAATATAAAAAAACAATTTTACTAATATTAAAAAATCACAAATATGTGAGGTTGTCTACCTCATATATGGGCAACCCCATCTGGCCCTCCACCAGCTTTAACCCGGCCCGCAAGAGATTCAGTAATTTCAAATAACGCGCAAAAATAATCTGTATTTATTCAAATCATAAAGACTAAAATCGATAAATAATATTATTAAGCATTATAAATAAATAAAAAAAGTGTTAATTTTTATCGCCTTTTTATTCATTACTACCTACTTATTTCTCACCTGATTAAGTTCCGAAATTACGCCCTCAGCTAAGCAAAGGTTGCCCATACCTGGTCTACCTCATACATTACCCCCCCCCCCCCCCCCACATTACGTATTGGTCAACAAAGAATTTACAATTTGACCAATAAAGAATGTAACCACTTACAGGAAACTTTAAACAGTTGATATTCATCTTGCTCTTTCCCACCATCAGGGTTGAAAATTAAGTCCATATTCCTTGCATTCCTGGTGGTGTTCTACACTTTTTTAAATTTGTGCTTTTTTTTATATTCCGACCTTCATATTCTAAATCTAATCCTCATTACTTCCTTGTTTTCCAATTTATTACTCTTCTTATATTCTTGCCTAAGTCTTTCCATTCATCATATCTCTTCATTTCTTGTTTTTTCCACTGGTCATCTCCTTCATTTGTAGTTTCTTCTTTGCCTCTTTGAATATTTCAAATAATTCCCCTTCTTTTCTGGGCTCTTCGTCTTCTTGTACTATAACCACCTTTGTCTCCTCGGGTTTACTTTTAAATCATTGTGGTATTCTGTGGTATTAATGTCATCTTCATCATTTTCTTCTTCATTATCTGACTTGTTATTGTTGTTCTCTTCTGTGATACTAACATCATTTTCTTGTTCTTCTGTATCAGTTTCCCTATTATCCACTTCTGCTTTGATCTCAATTTTCTCTTCTTTTTCTTCATTATCTTGTTCTTTATCACTCTTCTTTTTTACTAACAATCACTTCTTTATTTATATCTTTTGGATTGAGTGCTCTCAACATTTCTGTTATTGCCCTTTCTCTCCCTACTAATTCTTGCTGTTTTGTGTCTTCCCTTTCTTTTTTTCTTTTCACACATCTTAAAACATTTTCACCACTGTAAAGGCGCGTCATCTTCCACTGGTTCTGGTGAATTTACATATTGTTTAATCAACATGCCCTTCCATTGTTCTATTTGCTCCATCAATCCAAGAAATTCTTCAATACTATTCCATTGTTGCGAACTTAACTTCTCTTGAACTCCTCTAGGAAGCTTTTGTTGAAGCGTGTCTAATATATCCCCAACACTCAGGGGGGGGGGGGGGCCCTAGGTACCTTAATTCTTTTATTTTGTCTTCACAAAATTTACGCAAATTCCCATCACACCTACTACTCTAGAATTTCTGAAATTACTCTTTACACTTCGCTGTATTTGTTTCAACCAATATTTTTTTAGAAAAAAAGCCTCAAAATCGTGGAATCATTCATATGTTAAACCAACTTCTATGCTCCAATCATGGGCATCTCCAGATAAAATGTTTCTAACGCATCTAATTTTCTCCTTACCATTCCAATAAGATGAAAAATCAGTACTATACACCTTCATAAATAAAGCTGGGTGTACATCGCCACCTGGTACAATTCTAACTTCAGGTAATTTCAGTCTACAATCCTGTATACCGTAGACAATATTATTTTTCTCTATCTGCCTGAAAGTTCTCAAATTGTCACTTATTATTTATTTCGTGTCAAAAACGCTGCTTACAAATTGTTAGAAACAGTAAAAACAATAACATAAATAAAATAATAGCAATCAACAACAAAGAGTTCATATGAACGATGACCAAAAGTCAGCAACTTGTATGGCATTGTTACTGGCGCGAAGGAGGTCTTGCAGCATGCAGGTTGATGGGCACTATGGGCTGTTGTATAAAGGCTGAATGGTCTGTTCTGCCCCATGCTAACAAGCAGTATTAGGATCTTCAAGATAATGCCATCTTGCCAGGTTATCTTTGGTCCTGCCCACTCCACTTCTCAGCCAACTTAACGCTCTCCAGGTCTTCCAGTTGAGGTTGCCACCTGGTGGTAGTGTCTCTGCAATAGGCATCCATTGATTCACACAAGTCATTCTGGCTCACCACAGATCGAGCCGGGCAACTTTCGGCAGTCCATCTAAAGCAGCGGTCATTCTAAGGAAGCTATTTCTAGTTTTCAGCCTTTGTTTTGGAAGTTGATGCCCAAATAAGGGATGAGCAGAGTTTTGATTAGCCTTGTTTCTTTCTGACATTGCAGCTACGTTCCGTCTTATATCAGGGGGAGCGATTCCTGCCAGACCATGTAGTTTTTCAATCGGTGTGGCTCTGAGGCAACCTGTTAGAATTCTGCAGGTTTCATGTAACGTAACGTCTACTTGTTTGGCATAAACAGAGTTGTACCAAACAGAACATGCATATTCTGCAGCAGAATAACACAGTGCAAGAGCTGATGTTCAGAGCACTGTGGGATGTGCACCCAATATGTTTCCTTTGAGTTTCTGCAGGATATTGTTGCGGGCTGAAACTTTGCCTTGTGTGTTTAAGCAGTGCTTTTTGTAAGTGAGGCATAACAGAGAAATAGGGTGATAGTTTCTGGCGATAGATGAGTCTTTCCCGGGTTTCAAAAAGGCAATAACTTTCGTCTTTCTCCATATCTTAGGTATCTGCTTACCTCGGAGGCAGTTGTTGTAAAGGCGCAAAAGCCATTCCATTGCAACGGCACCAAAATGTTTTAGCTGCTCCACAGTTATATCGTCAAGTCCTGTTCCTTTACCAATTTTGCACATTTTAATAGCTTTCACAACTCATTCATTTGAAATTCCGCGGAGAGATCTTTTGTTTCTACTTGTGATTGCCTAAGTATCTTAGTTCTGTCTCTTCTTCTGAGTCTTCTTCCTTTGCCACCCAGTAACAGCTGATGAGGTATTTGGTTGGATGTTACGTTAGCATGTGTATTGGTTATGCATGGGTCACTACTAAGACTTTCCAGAAGTTGCCATGCCTTTTGGCTATTTTTGGACAGGTCCATGTTTTCCATTGTCTCAATCCAACTTTCTCGCTTAGTCTTTGAAAGTGCGGAGCACAGTGTTAACCCTGATTCTACAGTTTCCTAACTAAAAGGATTTTCTTCAAAGAGCCTCAGGTATTCCTGCAGGAGAGGTGAAACCTCTTCGTTCATGCCTGAAATGTATATTGTGCGGCAACCTCTAGGAATTGAAAGACGGGAACTTGTTTTCACAGCCTCTACAAAGTCATTATAGTGCTCAGTCAAAGGTTCTATTTTTGAAATCATATAATCTAAACTTTCAGTAAAAGCTGTCCAGTCAGCTTTATTGAAATTAAACCTCTGTTGGAATGGAACCTTCAATGGTCTGATTGCTGCAAATGCCTGAATGCATATTGGTCTGTGTTAGGTGTTAGGTATTGGTTGTGAAACTGTTTTGGTACACTGAGGAGCCAGATCATCACTTACAAATAGCAGATCAGGGTTATAACCCCGCTTCCATCTTCCACTATTAAAATAATGTGGGAGTTTACTGTCATGAAGAAGAGTCGGCTTATGATGTTCCGCCCCCTGTAGTACAGCTTCCCTATTTTCGTAATCATCCTTGTATCCCCAGATGCCACTATGGCTGCTAAAGTCACCAGCTACAATACGTTAAGTCTGACTGCAGAAATTTGCTGGTGGATTGAATTGGAATTTTGCATTTGGTGGCTTGTAGATTGACATGACTGTGCAGTTATTCAACTCAATAGTCAGTATTTCAATGTAATTATCCTGTGTATAAGAAGTGTGAATCACTGCTAGATCTGGTTTTACAAAGATGGCATTACCATACTGTCCATGTGGCCTTTCAGCTATAAGACGCATTCCTCCTATTTTTGGTCTTCTCTGAGTGATATCTCAATGTCTCTGTTGTAAACATAGAATGTCACATTCAGATCTGTGGCATATATCACTGAGTAGTTCTTCTTTAATTGTAGATAGACCCTCAATGTTGGTTGACATTATTGTTAAAATTGGTCTTGAAAAAGACCCTTTGTTTTTATAATTACTCATTGCAACGCCTTTGTAGTGGAAAGATTAGCCAGCAATGCCATTGCCCAGGGGACGCCCGAGTGTACAGATTAGCTCACTCTTCTGGGAGGCTCTTTCTGTGTCCCTCGAATCGTCACTAACGGCCCTCTTTATAATGTTTTCAGACTTATTCATCCTGTCTTCTCATTCTCATGCTTCATTATTTATTTGTAGAATTTCTTGTCTAATTCTATGCTTTCCTCCCTGTATTTTTAATGCTGGTTCCTTCCATATATCATTAGTTTGTTCGATTCCAAGCTCACCCTGTTCAATTTCAGTTCGCAAATTATGATAACCTACATCGAGCTCTTCGGCCGGGTCAGAAATGTTTTGGTCCAGGTAGCTCACGTTACTTCATATGCGATGCGGCTTTTCTGACATTATATTCTCTACTGGCATAGTTCTTATTTAATTTATTAATCTTTTCCCTGAGATTTCTTCCCAATTCAGAAATTTCCGTCTTAAAATTAACCATCATTTCTTCCTGCATTTCTCTATTTTGATGTAACATTCATTCCATTTGATTCATGAACATATACGAACGTTACTGCTATCTGCTATCTGTTATCTGTTCCGTTGTTTCTTTCAACATAACTGTTACCCTATCCGGTGATGCTAATAACGCTCTTTCTTCTGAAAATGTCAAGCTATAGTTTTTTATTGTTTTATTACTGTTATTCAAATTATTTTTGTCATCTGTCATGATGTCTTAACTCAGATTTCCTCTCCTATTGCTTTCCATCAAGTTTTAATCAAATTAGTAACAGTTACTTACTAGTATCTATGTACACTTATAATTGTAACATTTACTTTTTTATTCTTTCGATATCTAATTACGTTCTTGGTAATTGAGAACACGATATTTATTTTTATTTCAGTGTAGCACTTCATAAATATTAATAATAACTACAAAACTACAAATCATTCGCACAGTCGATCTTTCATAGATAATGTATGCATTAAACTAACATATTGTAATAATCTCTGCACTACATAGATCTACTAAATTTCTTTTAATAAGAAAATTCAAATTACTCTTAATAAAGTCCAGGTTATACTATTTACTTTTCACTGCTTTTTAAATTTAATTGTCTCAGCAGTTACTATTTTCCATTTTATCAATTACTTTTCATTACTCAATTTGTTTAACTGTTCTTGTTAACTTGAAAATTCTCTCATCCAATATTTTTCAACATTTACCTTTCCTTGAAACTTTTTTTTATAAATAAAAACAAGTTTTCTACTAGACTTATCAGCGTGGTATCCTTTAGTGAAACTTTACTATTTTTAAAAATAATTTTGTTTCAGAAAAACCCTAATATACTACCAGTGCCCAGAATTTCTAGCTTTCTTTTAGCAATAATCTCTTTTCTTTAGTATCTTCAATAATTGAGATATTTCCACTTGTGTGATTACTAAAAATTTGTTTAAATCAACTGTTTTTCATCATGAAATGCTTGAATTTATTTATGCTTTAACCCTACAAATCAACATCTTGAAATGCTATTACATCACTTTCGTATTGTTTTCACCATTATGTTGAATGTGAAACTCTTATAATAAATCCCTAAACAAAAATCTTCTAAACTTAAAAAATGTTCCACAATACTTCATTCCATACAAATTCTCCCTGAACATGCTTGGAACAATTCTAGTAAATCATCGCCAGATTAAGGATAAATGATCCATATAAGACATATCTTGAGAGGAGGAAATAAAATATGTTGTTAACCATATTCAGTGGTAATATTTCCAATTGTTGAATCCCTTCCCTGAAAAAGAAAATTTTCTTTCTCTGTTATGGGTGAAACTAAGTGATAGAGTAGTAATGAGAGGTAAGAGATAAGAATGACCACTAATTCTTCTATCAATATTAATCTAAGCATAATCATTACTAAATGCCTTGTACAATCCAAAGGTCTCTCTCTGTTCACCCATCTTCTGTCTTCCAATGAACCCCAATTCAGCTTCTTTACCATTTCAGTTACTGAGTAGGCAAATCTAGATACCCTCCTTTGCACCCCCTCCATATCCTGTATTTGATACAAAACATATGGACCACCATTGTTTTTTTTAAAAAATAATTATATTTAATTCTGATGGAATGCATGCTCTAGTGGAAATTTACCTACACACCCATTTTTCCCTCCCTGTACCTGCCTACTTATGCCCTCTATAAATTTCATTTCTAATTTCTTTCTGAATTTTTGGTAAATTATTCATCATCTCTCTCGGTAATTTATTCCAATCCCTGACCCCTTTACCTATGAAAAATCTTCCCACAGCCTTATACCTGAAATCGAATGCCAGCTCGGGGTCATGCCTCATCAGTATATGTCTTATACACACCCATGAGTCTGTTATGTAGATAACCTCATTCTCCGATTTACACCCTCCCATTCCTGAAATACAGTCCCTATTGGTCTCACTGTACCACTTATTTAAAACCTCTGCCTTTTTTAAAATCTTTATTATCTTTGTCTCCATACTTATCTGTAACACCCTCCCTTCCTCTGTGTTTCCTATCATGGTCATAGAAATTTCTAGATGAATGCATCAGTGGTCCCCTTGCACCAGCAATATTCTTCATAAACCAGTCTTTAGCTTTCCTCTTTGTGTTATTAATTGCTTGTTTAGTTGTTTCAAATATTCCCTTCTGCCTTGCTCTCTCTTAACTCCGTTCTGTTCTCTTGTCTTCTCACCAACCTCTTTAACTGCCTCACTTCCCTATTGTAGTTTGTAGGTTCTGTGCTTACTCTGCGTTTTCTTTTTTGGAATAAATATTTCTTCAACCTTTTTTAAAAAAAAAAAATCTCCTAGAAATTTTCCCACATCACCTCCACAGTACTTGTATCATCCTTTCATTTGTTGAAACATTCCTTGAAATATCTCTTCAATTTCAAAACGTGTGCTTTTTTATAATTGCACTTATTTCCCCATTCAATTTTGGACACTGGCTTAATGAATCCTCTAATATCCATCAGAACTGGTTCATGACCACTTATTGCTTCAGTTTCCTGAGATCACACAAGGTTATCATAGGGCTCTATTAGTAAGATATCTGATATGTTTCGTCCCCTTCTGTTCTACTCTACCACTTGCGTAAATCCTCCTTCCCTTATTAAGGTATTTGCAAACCTCTGTTTCGTTGTGTTGTTAATTCTATTTCCACCCCAGTTGACAGCTGGTAAATTTAAATAACGAACATTCTACACTCACTTCTGAACTCTGTATTTAGTTTCTCCCCAAGAGCTTCATCTTCCTCTATGGTAAACATCCTGAATTTTTCTTTTTTATTACCAGATGAAACCTACCCCAAAGTTATTCGTGGTCATGATAAATAAACACCACTCAACTGTAGTAGTCTTTGCTAACCAGTATGAATACCCCTCCACCAATTGCTTCTCTATCTCTGCAGCACACTTCGTAACAATTGGAAAAATCTTATTGTTTTGTACTACTACTTTTAAACAAAACTCTCTCTCTAATTACTTGCAGTACTTATCTCTCTGTTAAGTTTGCAATTTATATTATTTTCTTCTACAGTTCACCGATAACGCTCTTATTACAGACTTTGTGGTACATTAGCCTTTGCCTTCCCAGCTCTATCACTGTCAGTTATTGTTTGAGAAGCTTCATCTGTTTCTTTAGCCTTTTTTTCCAATATGGATCTAAAATCAGTTTCCCTTACATAACCCATCTCGATCCCTTCGCCAGCAGCCCCTAACCTAAATCAGTCCTGAACCCATCATTACTGAAAGTGGGCTCTCTGACATCTTTGGTTAACAACTTTGGATGTACCCCCTAATCCCTTCTATTCTGCAAGATTTCAACCCTGGTATGCTGTGTCTCCTTCACCATTTCCAAGCAGTTGACTGATCAAAGTTTTGTTACCCATTTCCCTCACTTCTATGATACATTCCTACATCATCTTCTCCAACAAATGAGGGATTTTCAAACTTCTCCCTACCACCTATGCAATTGAGTTTACTATCAAGTATTATATGCCAAGAAATTTATACTTAATGTCTTAAATGAGCAATTCCTTTCCCACCCAAACCTTCTTTTTATTTTTTGACCAGTTTGAAGCAATCCTCTATCCTATTTATCTTGCGCTAACCTTTTCATCTCAACACACTCCTTGTGACCAATTGTCGTATTTTATTAAGTCGCCAATGTTATATTTTATAAAATCCTTCTTGTTTTATTTTTAATATGGATTGTTATGTCATCAGGAATACAGAATCATTTTAAAGTCTTGTGGCAAATAATAATAATAATCTTTCTTGTTATTCATTTGACATTTGTTTTCATCTTATTTCATTTTATAAACAATCTGAAGAATTACTGAGGTCCTTTGCTGACAATAACTTTATTTAAACTCATCAAAAACACGAACTAACTTTGTCTATATCTCCCCAGATCCTCTGCTCTCTCGTTTTTTTTCTGGTCTCTATAGCCACAGATTTTTTTTTTCTCAGAGTAATTATTATTCTTTTGTCTCTTATCTGAGTAACCTGTTATTCTATACCATGGCCTCAACTATCTGCTGCATATATTATAATCTGTCTTTCTCTACAGTTCTTACCTTCAACTGTTCCCTCCACTAATAAATAAATTAACCAATCCTATGTGCCTCGAAAAATATAACCAATCATCCTCTCTCCTCTTTCTGTAAACCTCTTCTACAAACTTCTTTCCTCACCCATCATTTCCAATACTCGTTCATTTCATGCTTTATCTGTCCACTTAATTTTCAGCATCCTTCTATAGTACCACATTTCAAATTCTTCAATTTTCTTTCTTTATTGTATTACTAAAGTCTACGCTTCACTACCATAAAGTGCTGTGTTGCACACACAGAATTTTGAAAAGTTCTTTCCGAGTTCTACGAGGTAAATTCATAAACTGGAACAGTCAAGCAGTTGTTTGCCGGAAGTGAAATTTTTGCTGGGGGCTTGGCAACACTACTGAGGAAGGTGCTGTGCTGTGCAGCAGGCAGTTGTAGTTGGTTTCGTGTGTGTGATGCATGATATTTTATACTTAGTTTCTTTGTCATCTATGGAGCAGTGCGGCACTATGAAATTCTGTTTGTGATTGTAGATTGGAGACACTTGAGATGCTGAAGAAAGCATACGGAAGCTATGTTATTAAAAAAAAAAAAAAAAAAAAAAAAAAAATCAGTTTTTGAGCGGCACAAGCATTTTTACTACGGTTGCACAGTAGTGTTGAAGCTGACATTCAGACTGGGCGGCCTTAAACTTCCATAACAGATGAGAATGTTGAGTGCGTTCGACAACTTGTGTGTGCGATCAGACGGACAACCATCAATATTATTGCCTCTGAAGTTGGTATTTCACATGGGAGTGTTGACAGCATTCTTCATAATGATTTGAACATGCGTCATGTTTACTTTCACATAGTTCTGAAAATGTTATCCACTGAGCCCAAAAAAAAAAAAAAAAAAAAAAATGAGTGACCATGTGGAGGGACTTGATTGAAATGGCTGATACAGACGACAGCTTCCTGTGCAAAATTGTAACAGGTGATTAGACGTGTTGTTTTCCTTACGACCTTTATATCAAATGGCAGTCTGGTGAATGGAAGTCGAATACATCATCAAGAAAACAAAAATTTCGCTTGGACAGAAGCCAAGCTAAAGTAATGTTGGAGGCATTTCTTTTTTATTTCCAGGACTTGATTAATTATGAATTTATTCCTGAAGGAAAAACAATCAACAAAGAATTGTGCACTTGCCCTGTCACATCAATCCATAATGGTTGAAAAATACTTTGCCAAAAACAATGTTACCAGTCTGGAACAACGCTCCATATTCTCGCGATCTTGCACCACTGGATTTTTACGTTTGTCCATCGCTGAAAATGACATTAAAGGGAAATGTTTTGCTGGTTCGTTAGAAGTTATTGAAAATGCGATGAAGCGGCTGAAAGAACTCTCGAAAAACAGCTTTCAGGAGTGTTCCCAACTACTGTATGAATGGAGAAATACGTGTGTGAAAGCAGGACCAGAGTATTTTGAAGGAGTAAGGTAAAAATGTTGTACATACTTTCAATGAACTTTTATTCACCAATTCCAGAAGCTTTTTACCATACCTCGCAGATCAGTATTTGGAAATTAAAAGATTTCTGGTTTTCATAAATGCTCTTTTTGCTAATGATCTGCTTTTAACATCATTCCTACTTCAGCCATCAGTTTCAATTTTACTTCCTAAGTAGCAGAATTCACTTACTTCTCCTGCCACATCGATCCTATTTTTTCATTTATTCTACTATTAATGGTATCATTTCTGCTACACTTCATCACATTTGTCTTGCTTTTATTTTATGTAATTCAAAATGTTTCTTCAGTATTTTGGTCATGCCATTCAGTAGCTTGTCAATATCCTTATCCTGTTTGGCTAATTGTAGCACACTGATTCATTCTTCTTGAACTCTTAAGCCACAGTCAAATTTTTCTTTCACTGCATTTCTTGCTTCCTCTGCATAAAAGTAGAATATTGATGGGGATACAATACAACCTTGTCTCACACCCTTTTTAACTGACGCCTTTGTCTCATTATTCTCTACTTTTACCATAGCCACTTGATTCTTGTATAATATATAAAGTATTATTCTATATCTATATTTTACCTGACTACTTTAAAAATTTTAATATCTTTTCCCGCTTAACATTATCAAAAGCTTTTTCTAAATCAACAAATGCCATAAAGTATCTTTGTTTTTGTTGATCCGCCCTTAAAGTATTAATCTTAATCACGATCTGGTTGTGCGATCGATTGGCTGTGTCTGTCAAGAGCTGCTCATGAAACTGCGATTTTGCATTCATCAGCTAAGTTTTTGTAGACTAAATTATTTTAAAATCTTTAATTATCATCTAAACTCTTAGAATTATTGCTAGCAAGAAGAATCATTTAAGATTACACCATAAATAACAGTTTTTAAATTTCGTGTCATTGTTGTTAACATTATTGCTAGTTATTGCACGTTTTATTGAATTAAACTTAGCATAAGCTTGATAGTTAGATTACTATAATACTATAGCATAGGTAAAAATAGTAGTTTAAGTTATTTTGTAGTGTTAAATTTCTTATATACCGTAAAAAATAGTTCAAATCACTAGTTTGAATTTCGATTGTTAAAGCTTTCTGTATTTTAGGTTTAAAATAACACAGTTTCTTAATTAATTAGTTCCGGAATAGTAATAAAATCAACTGGAAATAATAAATAATAAACATAAGTATTCATATATAGCATTTAGTTACTCACATAGGTTACCATAGGTTACATTATCGTTAAGTTCGACTATCGATATCGAAATCAAGTTTAAGATAACAAAAACGTACGTTCTAATAATTAACCTGTTCTGTCTGAAATTTAATAGTGTTTAATTGCCATCTAATATATATATACATAAAAAATTTCCTACCTTTCTTTTTTTTTTTAACTTTCATAAGTAACAAAATTGAGGACGTGGGCTGTAAGGGGTATGTAGAAATGAAGAGGTTAGCACAGGATAGGAAAGGATGGAGGATTGCATCAAACCAGTCGAAAGACTGACGACAGCAAAAAAAAAAAAAAAGTAACAGAATAGTTGTTATCCACATTAGCACTAAATAGTATCGACCTACCATCTTAAGTTTGTTTCGAAATCCATTAGCTTAAGTTTTATTCATTGGTTCTTAAGTAGTTTAATTACCTAGTCATTTTTCATAAAACTTCAATCAAATTAAATATATATAACAATTCAAAAGTTAGTCGAGTATAGTGCCTATTTAGTAAAAAAAAAAAAAAAAGTTAAAAAATATAGTATAAACTTTATAAGACTACTTTATCAAATAAATTTAAGGTTTGTTTAGAAGATGGTTGAAGTATTTGGGAAAATCATGACTGGAAACTGTGGTGCCTCTCGTAGGTACGTTGCGAAGGGGATGGGTTGTAGTTGGTGTAAGAAGTGGTTTCACTGGGCACGTGGGGAAGAGGAAATGGGGGAAATAAATGAGGCTCTCCCATGGTGTTGTTCACTGTGTCTTAGGGAGGATAGGATGTGGGAGATGAGCGAAACGATTAGGGAGTTGCGTGAAACGATTAGGGAGTTGCGTGAAAGGATTAGGGTTCCTGAGGCTCGTCCTGTGGAGGCTCAGACTCTGCAGGCGTGGTCTGTGGTGGCCTCGCCTGTGGAGGTTCAGCCTGTGGAAGTCCAGCCTGTGGAGGCTTAGACTGCCCAGGCACAGCCTGTGGGGGCTGAGCTTGTCGAGGCTCAAGCTGTAGAGGCAGAAAGTAGAGATAGTGGGTTGGAGAAAATTGATAAGTATGGGTGGGAGCTGGTAACAGGTCGTGGGAGAATCATGGTTAACAGAATGAACAAGCCAGACACTTCAGTAATTATGGGAAAAAATAGGTTTGACCTGTTGCCAGAGTCAGGAGGAGAAGAGCCTCATGTAGATGTAGGAGTAGGTAAGATGCAGCAGACCTTTAGGAATAAGGGTGTGCAGGGCAAGAATAGCTGCTAGGTAGTAGCCATGGGAGAGGTGTAGGCCCTCTTCTGCAGGATCAGTTAGGTACAGGATACCAGGTCACAGGTATTTTCAAACCTAGTGCAACATTAGGCCAGGTAGGCCTTTGTAGGAGTTTTACTAAGGATGATAGAGTAGTGATAGTGGGAGGTGCGGGAAATAGTATTGATAGAAACGTGAGTTATAGTATAGAGAGTGACCTGAGGAAGGTGGTGAAGGAGGCACAGCATACCAGGGTGGAGCTCATGCAGGTCCTAAGTCACCATGACTGGCCACAATTGAACTATGCTGTGAGGTGGGTTAATGTGGAAACGGAAGTGCTACTTGGGAAAGGCATTAGTTCTGTGTTGGGGGTTGTGCCTGTGAACACCATTGGTAGGTGGGGTTTCACTAGGCATGGCCTACACCTAAATAGAAGGGGGAAGGGAGTACTTTCTGAGTTGTTAGCTAAAGCAGAGAGGGAGCCCGTTTCCAGTGATGATGGGGTGCCTTTTTTAGGTTAGGGGCTGCTGGTGAAGGGACAGAAATAGATTATCAAAGTGATACTGATTGCAGATTCGCAATGGGGAAAGTCACAGATGTTAAAGAAATAGATGAAATGGCTGAAACAATAACTGACTGCGGTAAAAGTGGGAAAGAGGAGATAAATTCTGAAAATGTAAAGCCAGTAGTAAGGGTGTTAATGGTAAACTGTAGAAGTATAATGAACAAAGTAATCGAATTTGCAAACTTAATAGAGATGCACGAACCACAAGTAATAATTGGGGTAGAGAGTTGGTTAAAAGAAGTACTAACAGTGAGGTTTTTCCTGATGTTTACAGAGTGTACCGCAGAGATAGAGGAGCAATGGGTGGAGTCGTCTTCATACTGGTTAGCAAAAACTACCACAGTTCACTGGCGTTCATAGATCAAGACCATGAGTTACTTGGGGTAGATTTCTGGGGTAATAAAAAAGAAAAAATCAGAGTGTTGGCTGTTTACCGCAGTGGAAGAATGACAGAAGAGGATGAGGCTCTTGGGGAGAAATTAAATTCATACTCAGATTTCAGAGGTGAGAATAGAATGATCATCATCGGCGGGGATTTAAATTTACCAGGTGTAAACTGGGAAGGGAATAAGATGAATAACACAAGGGAAACAAAGATTTGCAAATATCTTAATAAGGGAAGGAGGATTTACACAAGTGGTTGAGCAAAACACTAGGGGACAAAATATTTTGGATATATTTCTAATTAAGCCCGATGAAAACCTTTTGAGGTATCAAGTAACTGAAGGAATAAGTGATCATGAAGCAGTTCTGATGGATATTAGAGGATTCAGTAACCCAGCAGCCAAAATTGAAGGGGGAAATAGGTACAATTATAAAAATGGACAGGTTTCAAATTTGAAGAGATATTTCAGAGAACAATTCAGCAAATGGAAGGAAGGCTCAGGTACAGTAGAGTCAAGGTGGGAAGAGTTCAAGGAGATAATAAAAAAGGGGGAAGAAAAATTTATTCCAAAGCAGAAAATAAAGAGAAGTAGAGAACCTATGTACTATAATAGGGAAGTGAAGAGGTTAAGAGGTTGGTAAGAAAAGAACATAACAGAGTTAAGAGACAGCAGGGTAGTAGGGAATATTTAAAACAACTAAACAAGGACTTAATAACAGCAAAGAAAATGTCTAAAGATGGGTTTATGAAGAGTATTGTCATTGCAGGAGGACCATTGACTGATGCATCTAGAAATTTCTATGGCTATATCAGGAAACTGAGGGGAAGGGAAGTTGTAGAGACACTTATAGATAAGGATGGAGAAGAAGTTACTGACGATTTGAAAAAGGCAGAGATTTTAAGTAACTGGTTCAGTGAAAGCATTAGGGACAATAAATCAGAAACAGGAGGGTCTAATTCGGAGAACGAGCTTAACAACACAATTAGAAATGACGATAGTAAAAAAATTTTATATCCATCCTGAGGAAATAATGAAGGAAATAAGAAATCTGAAAAAAAAAATAAAGGGGCTGGTGAAGATAATATTACTACAGATATCTTAAAGATAGCCGGATGTGACATTGTACCTTATCTTGAAATATTATTTAAATTGAGTCTAGACACTTGCTGCTTACCACAGGACTGTAAAAGTGCAATAGTAGTACCGGTACATAAAGAAGGGGTGAGAAATAGAGTTGAGAATTACAGGCCAATTAATTTGACATCAGTGGTAGGTAAATTAATGGAAAGATTGATATGCAACCACATCAGAAATATATGTGAGGAACGTAAGTGGTTTTCAAGCAGGCAACATGGTTTCAGGCAGGGATATTCATGCGAATCGCAGTTGGTGGGATAAATGCAAGATATTTCAGATGAAATCGACAAGTGTGGCCAAATTGATAGTGTAGCACTAGATCTGTCTAAGGTGTTTGACAGAGTAAGCCATGAAATGGTAGTAAATAAGGTAAAAAACCATTGGAGTGGATGAGAAAGTGATTTGCTGGGTAGAAGAATTTTTAAAAGGTAGAAAACCGAAAGTTAGTGTAGGAAATGTAGTATCAAAAAAAGTCGAAGTAAAAATGGGTGTGCCACAGGGTAGTGTATTGGGACCATTGCTATTCATTATTCTAATGAATAGTTGTGTTGATTGTTTACTATCTGAAATTAGATTGTTTGCAGATGACATAATGCTGTATAAAAGAATCAATACGATAGAGGATTGTAAACAGTTGCAGGGTGATCTGGACAGGATATCTAATTGGGTTGGTAAACATGGAATGAAAATAAATGCAAAGAAGAGTCAGCTTATTAGATACACAAATAAAAAACAAAATGTTAATTATGAATATAAGGTGGGGAAAGAATTGCTTGCTGAAGACTTGAAATGTAAATATCTTGGAATTACTTTTGATAACAAACTTAACTGGGCAGGACACATAGGACAGGTGGTAGGAAAAGGTTTCAAAGTTCTGCACTTGTTGGAGAGAGTGATGAGGGGATGTGCGAGAGAAGTCAAGGTATTGGGTTACAAAACTTTGGTCAGACCATTGCTCGAATATGGTAGTGTAGTATGAGACCCTCATTTTACGTATCAAATACAGGAGTTGGGGAGGGTGCAAAAAAGGGCTGCTAGATTTGTTTCTGGAAATTATCACAGAATGCAATCAGTGACGGATATGATAAAGGAGCTGGAATGGGATTCATTGCAAGACAGGAGGAGGATGAGGAGGGTCATGGGAGTGTACAGGGCATATACTGGCGATAAGGCATGGAAAGATATTGCAATAGGTATGAAAAGTAGTGCATGGAAGGGAAAAGATGACCATGAGCACAAGCTGACACTCGATTTCAGACACAAGGGTGTGGGAAGATTCTCTTTTTTAGGTAAGGGTGTCAGGGATTGGAATGAGTTACCAAGAGAAATGATGAATAATTTACCGAAAACTTTGAAAGAATTTAAAGATAAAATTTGTAGAGGGCAAATGTAGGTAGGTGCAGGATAGGGGGAAGATGGGTGTGTAGGGAAATTGCCACCAGAGCCTGTGCTCCATTGCAATTAAATTAAATTAAGCCAGAATTGTTTCCCTTAAACTGCAGTTTTTCCTAACCCCAAACTGATCTTCATGTACTATCTCTCCTACTACCCTTTCCATTCTTCTATATATTATTCTGATCATAAATTTTTAAGCATGCGTTGTGAAGCTTATGGTGCAATAATTCTCACATTTGTGAGCTTGTGCTTTCTTCGGAATTGTGAAGATGAAACTTTTATTAAAATCAGTTAAATCCTGTTAAATAAACTTTTAATAGCAGTTCATTAAAAAAATTATATATTTAGATTGCTAAAGGGAATAATATTGGTAAAATAAAAGTTTAAGGTTACATTTCCTATCCTTAAAGCATTGCAAAATTTACACCTCAATACTAGCAACAGAATTGACTAAATCCATTATATTTACATTTGGCAGGTGGTGCAGTGAGGTGTACACCAGTGCAATTGGGAGCAGTTCTTCCTAAAGACAGCATGTTCTGGTTGTAAATAACTGCTACAAATAATAAGTTAAAATAGGTATATTCTGTCCATAAATTTGTTTCTGACCTTGTACATTTCTATGTTATCTTTAGATATTTTCAGACATTTCATTTATCTATTGTAGCAGATTATGTACTTAAATGAAACTGCATTAGTTGGGACATTATTTGTGATAAGTATGAAAATGAATCCTCTTTTTCTTTTTAAAAAGTCGGTATGTGATGAAGAAAGAACTTTGCAGTATAAGTGCTCAGTTTCCATTTTTTTCCCCTTTTCTTTTTTGATTTGGAAGTCTCTGTAAGATACTTTTTTACTAAGAATTTTGCAGAACTACTGAAAAGTAACTTGTGCTTAAACATCTTATTTATTTCCACTTCTCTGTGTGTTACTTTAGTGTGCGAATTGGGTAAAGTAGCAGATCTTTCAGTCAACAGTCTAAACATGCACAGTTAGCTCTTTTATTTTATTTGTGTAGATATTGACTAGCCTTTTCATGCATGGTTTAGAAATGATACTTCCACACGTTTATGTGCCTATTGTACAATTCCATCCTCAGATGTTATACAATATTATATCAAAGACTTAAAACAATGTGTAGAGTATTTAAAATGTTATTTTCTTGGAAGAAGATGTTTAATTGTTGAACATAAAACTATTATAAGACATATATAAAATATTTTTATATTCAATAATTTACTAAATATAGTATGTTTACAATTTAGAGTGTTATTGTTGCAATATTTAACCATTTTAGAAATGGAAAAATTTACCATGAACTATGAATTTTAAAATTTGCCTTTTACTGGAAATGTAGAGCTGACATTTTGCATTGCTTTTACTTTAAAATAGGAGTGCAACAGTGAGTGTAGTGGAAAATAAGTCAATCTGCTCGTTGAAATTAAAAATTCAGAATTTTAGATATCTTCTGGAGAAATTGGACTAACAGTATTGAAATGCAAGATTTTAAGTGACTGTTCATTAATTATGTATTTGTGGATGTATTACGTTTAACTTTCTATTTTTCTAAACAAAAAATGTAACTTTTATTCACATCCGATTGATATTGAAGCATCTAATGACATATTTTTAAGTTATATCCTAAAAGAGAATGCAACATGTGAGACTGAAACTTGTCCATCTATACCAGTCAGGAGCTATCCGTCCCGTCAGTTTTAAATATTTGTATTGTGGTCATTCTCACTGTTTATTTGGTGTATGACTCTTATGATTCCTTTTCTGCAGTGCCTTACAAAAATAATCATTGGCATATATTTTGATCTAGTTAAGGCAAAAATTCCATAGGATTTAAAATTTTTATAAAACAGAGCATCTATTGTCTTTTTGCTCTGGTTTGGAGTTGAATGAGGTTTAATTTACAGTTGTGTGAAATTGGAATTTGAAAATTATTATTGACTATTTTATTATTCTCCTTTTTGTAAAATATAAAACTGTCTAATGGAATTACAGCAGTAACCTAATCACAAGGAGAACCAACAAACATATTTTTAACATTCCATATTGTACAGCATGGTATTGTTTTCTGTTAAAAGTTACACATTCCTAGTGTAGTTTTTGTAGAATTATGTGTATATTCCATATTGTTGAAGTCAACTAGGACCTAATTTCAGTTGAATTAATTACTTGTGTATCAATATTTTATTGGCTTGGTATTAATGGTTGGAACGTTACCTCGAGAGTATGTATTCATTGAAAAATCACAAATCTTTTACCCAGTATAGATGATCACATCACTGGTTCCCCCCCCCCCCCCCAAGGTATTTCAGTATTATTTATTTCCATAATGGTTTTCTCACAGTTTCAAGGGTTTTTTTTTTGGTTCAAAAGTGCCTTTTTTTATTCACATTATTTTTTGTTGTTGTGTTGATTGACACATGGTGAGAAAATTTGTTTCGTATTATATAAAAATGGTGCTGCTTGAAATACACCTGTTCTGCTAATAACATCTTAACTGAAAAGTGCTGAAAGAAAAGTTTTGTTTTCATCAGCTGTTAAAATATTTGAAGTTTAATATTTATCTTAAAACTATAATTTTCAGATATCCATTGTTCAGCTGGACTACAGTTGCCATATTTTTCCAAAAATTAAGATGTAAATGTTAAAAAATTGTGCACTGTTGGAAAGTGTTCTTATAAAGTATATATACAATTTATACTTCTTTCTTTTAGGGGGTAGGGGGGGGGTGGAGAAGGGAGTGAGGGATACACACCCCTTGTAAAGTTTGATAGCAAAATTGTGATGAACACAATTTAATAGCCTACATAGAGTAACTGTGTTAATTAAGTTAGAGGTGTGAAAGAACATTGTTATAGAAAATCCATTAACTGATTGGTAACCAAATATTTGAAAGCTAAGTTGATATGGTCTGGAATATTTAAAACACTAGATAAACTGTAAATGTGATTTGAAGCAAGGCATTAAAAAGAAAAAAACTATTATGTGCAAAAATGGGTGCTAGATATCCATATAATTCATTTTCTCAAACCCTATAAAAACCAAATCCCAACTTGTGAGAAAGGAATGATAAGCAGTGGTATATCTGTGACATTCCATTTGTATGAATACTACACTTTATTTGAACTTTAAAATGTGTACTTTTAAAGGCAGCTGGTATTTGTGAAATGATATATGTGTATATGAAAATCCTTATTTTAATTAAAACCATATGTATGGAATGTACTTATTTTTATTATTCTGTGTAAAAACAAGGATATTATAAACACCTATTTGTATACAAGATATTTCATTTTAGCCCAGTCCCTTTTATAATGTATTTCTCATGAAGGCATAAGAAACATAAATTCAAGAAATTATTACAGTAATTTGTGTAACTTCTTGGACTAGACTAAAGTGAATAAAGAAAAGATGATGTCTGTATAACATAATAAGAAAAGATGCTAGATATCAATGTTTCTCAACCTTTTTTAACCCAGGGACTAGTAAATTTACAAAAATAATGTTGCAGGTCACTATCTTAAGTGGGCCCAATTTTTTTACCTATGTATATTTTATTAACATCCGAGATATTTTTTTGTACAAATATAACATAATAAATCTAAAAGCATGTTTTGAATTCGTTCAGAAACACAGTTACGAAACAGGATGTGATCTGTTTAATTATATAGTGACCAGACTCTCGTCATATTACTATAGGCTAGACACTACACTATACCATCAACATATGTAAATGCACAAATTAAAAGTAATGATACCTGACAACTTTTATTGTTGTTTACTTCAAGGCTCTTATGCTAACAACCATACCACTTTCCGTGGTCCCTCAGTTACTACAAAACCTTCAAAAACGGCCATTAATATAATCCTTAAGTGAATGGCACATTCTTTGATACCCACAGGAAACATAGTTGGTGAATAGGCTGTATTAACAGTGCAGTCCTACATATCCTCATAACCTAGAAATGGCAGATTTTACCTGGTTATTAAAATGTTCATGGATTTTAAAAACTTGTACTTAAAGTTGCTTTGCTATCTTTAATATGCTACTGACCTCTGATTGAGAAACCATGCTTTATAGCATAATTATGGAAAGGATAGAACTCGCAAGCAATTTCTTCCTATAATTTCGTGTGATTTGATTTTTTTTTTTTTTTTTTTTTTTTTTTAAGAAGCGTACTCCACAATGCTCAACGGTGCCTGTAAGTCATAAAATGAGGTCGTCCTGGTTTAGTTGTGGCTGGTTGACTTGGGCAACTTTAAGAGGGTGAAATGTCTCAGATGTATTTGTTACACAAATGACAAGTCCATGTTAAAGCCAGTAAGATGTCCTGACTGACTTATTCTGCTATTACTGCTTCTCTACTTTTTCACTGGTGGCACCTAGTGAGACAATCTAGCTTTCAGTTCCTCATTACAGAAAGGTGTCTGGATATTTTTGATCAGATATTTGTTTGCTAATACACTATGGAGAAAGGAAAATTGGAAGTTATTGTTAACAAATATACACAAGTGACCATAAACAGCATGACAAATTTTGAGTGGTATTAGTGAAGGCCTCTGAAGGAATGTATGGGCAGGTACACAAATGGGGGGGGGGGGGGGGGGAGAGAGAGAGAGAGAAAGAGAAGAAATTTAAGATGGGCATACAGAGAGGGGTAAAGAGAAAATGCTATGTAAGATTAAGGTGCTACATTTACATCTACATCTATACTCTGCAAATCACAAATACTGTGGGTGGCAGAGGGTGCTAAGCACCAATCCTAATTCTGCGCATTCCAATCCCGAACAGATCGAGGAAAGAAGGAATACATAAATGAATCAGTACGGCATCTTATTTCTCTAATCTTATCCCTCCTGTCATTGCGACCTAAATAGGTTGGCGGAAGAAGTATTTCGTTGCACTCGTAACTTAAAGATTTTCGCATATTCTCCAGCAAATTCAAACGAAAACAAAGTCGTCTGTCCGCCAAACAATCCCAGCCCAACCCACGAATTAGCTCTGTGACACTTACGTAAGGACTGTAACTAGCAGTCACGAATCGAGCGGCTCTTCTCTGTACTTTCTCTAATGTGTCAATCAATCCCTTGCGATACGGATCCCAAATTCTACAACAGTATTCCAAATGCGGACGCACTAGTGTTTTGTACGCTATTTCCTTTGTATGAGCATTACAACTTCTCAAAATACGTCCTATGAATCGTAGTTCGGAATTAGCTTTTCCTACAACGGAAGTTATGTGCAAGTCCCATTTTATGTTGCTTTGTACTGTTACGCCTAGATACTTCAGATACTAGATAATTATTAACTTTGTACTCCAGAGCAAGCGGGGTCTTTTTATTACTTATGTGCATTGCCTTGCACTTTTTACAGTTAAGTGTAAGCTGCCATTCACGGCACCATTCCGAAATAACATCCAGATCGCGCTGAATTTCTAAGCAATCGTCGGAGCACCTCACTTCCCTATAAATAAGTGCATCATCTGCAAAAAATCGCATCCTGCAATTAACGTTGTCACCGAGATCGTTTATAAAAATTAAGAAAAGAAGTGGTCCTATTACACTTCCTTGAGGAACGCCCGAAGTAACTTCTAGTTTAGAAGAGGCTTCCCCGTCTACAACGACATACTGTGACCGACCAGTTAGAAAATCGCGTATCCATTCGCAAATCTGATCAGATATACCGTACGCTCGGATCTTCGCTAAGAGTCAGTTGTGTGGTACAGAGTCAAAAGCTTTCTGAAAATCCAAGAAAATAGCATCAACTTGTGATCCCGCATCAATAACTTTCATTACATCATGCGAAAATAGAGCCAGTTGCGTTTCACATGATCGGTTCTTCCGAAATCCGTGTTGGTATGCTGTAAGTAGCTCGTTTTCATCTAGAAACTTCATAACGTTAGAGCATATGACATGCTCCAGAATTCTACTGTAAACAGATGTTAGCGATATCGGGCGATAATTCCTAGGATCTCTCCGATCTCCTTTCTTGAAAATGGTAATCACCTGCGCAATTTTCCAGTCAGAAGGTACTTTTCTTTCCTCTAAAGATTTACGAAATATATCTGACAGAAATGGTTCTATTTCTTCCGCGTATTCCGACAATACTCTTACTGGTACACCATCGGGACCCGGCGCTTTCCCCCACTTCAGGAGCTTTAATTGCTTTATGATACCTACACTCTCAATTTGTACTGGATCCATTTCAAACTCAACACGCCGTGGAAAAACGGGAATGTTTTCCATGTTTTCGTCAGTGAAGGAATTTTTAAATTCGGCGTTAAATACGGTAGCCTTGTTGCGGCTGTCATCAACTTCCCGACCGTCTTTTAGTAGAACTGGCATATTGTTGTCACCACCACCTATTTTTTTTTACATACGACCAAAATTTCTTTGGATTTTCAATGAGGCTCTTGGAAACTGAGTTGCATCGAAAGTCATTGAAGGCTTCGCGCATCGCATTCTTGACCTGTCCTCTTGTCTCAGCTAGTTTTTCTAAATCACTCCTATACATCGTCCTTCTTGAGCGTGCATGAATCTTCCTTTGCTTTTTAAGTAACCTTTTGACTTCATGCGTATACCACGGGGGATCGTTCCCGTCCCTGATTGTCCTTTTCGGTATATGTAAGTCCATACCTTCCCTGACTATATTTACGAATCGAAGCCACATCTCTTCAACTGAGCCTCTTCCTTCTACAAAGGTAATGTATTTATCCCTCAAAAACGTTCTTAAACTCTCCTTTGGGGCCTTTTCGAACCTGTAAACGACCCTTTCTTTTTTCTTTTTGCGCTCGACTGTTAATTTTACTGTAGCAATACAGCTTTATGATCACTTATTCCCGTGGTGGTAGAAATGTCCGTAAATAATTCAGGCCTATTTGTAACGAGAATATCTAAAATGATTTCGTTTTCGTTGTCGCACCGCGTTGGTTCAGTGACGAGCTGCTCAAGATTAAGATCTGAGAAAAGGTCGAGAATAATCTCACAGGATATTTTATCCCTGCCACCAGTAACGTGGGCGTAATTACTCCAGTCAATGTACGGCAAGTTGAAGTCGCCTCCTAGTATTATTCCATGATCCGGAAATTGACGAGCTATATTACTTACGTTATTTCTTAAGGCCTCAGCAACACCTACATCAGCATCTGGTGGACGATAGAAAGACCCTATTACAAGTTTTGTCCTAGCTACTTTTAGTCTAATCCATAGGATTTCACAGACCGTATCAATATTTATTTCGTTACACGACAGGTGTTTACGAACAGCTATAAATACACCACCTCCATTTGAATGTAACCTATCCTTACGGAAAATATTCATGCTATGGTTAAAAATTTCTGCTGAACTTATATCCGGTTTTAACCAGCTTTCAGTACCTAATACTATATCAGCTTCTGTGCTACTAATAACGCTTTCAAGCTCAGGCTGCTTATTACAAACACTTCTACAGTTTATAACGAGTACTTTTAACGGTCGAGATTGATTTTCGTTACTTCTAACGTATGGTGCCGAATTTAATTGGGCTGCCTGTGACTGTAATCCCAGTTTCGGGTCTTCCTCCCTCAGCCTAAAAAATCCCCCAATGCACTCCACACGGCCCCTGCCACCCGTGTAGCCGATTCACGTGTGTAGTGCACACCCGATCTATCCAAGGGAACCCTACACGATTCGACCCCAGGGCGAAGATCAAGGAATCTGCAGCCATGATTATCGCAGAAACGATGCAGATGTCTGGTCAACAGGGTATGTTGGCATGAAAGTTTTGGCAAAAAACCAGTTAGGTTTAGGTGTCAGTTTTGGGATACAAGTGGGTCAGGTAGTGGATGGGGAATGTTGAAGAGATTCGCAGTGCAGGGAATGGATGCAAGGGGTGGAGGTTGTCTTTATAATGTGAAGTGAGGGTATACTGTTACAGGATGAGCTGTATTAGGTCCAAAAATTTCTTGAATCAAAAAGTGCAGGATGGGAACCAGAAATTGGGAGGTCATTAGCTAGAATGTAAAAGTCTATGTAAGTCTGTGGAAATAGATCCAAGCGAAACTTTATACCTATAAAATTGTGTACAGATTTAGAAATATTGAGCAGCTAATGAAATTTAATTTTAGATGTGCTAAAGCAAATGGAGAAGAAATAAAGTTAAAAAATTGATTTGCTGAGCACAATCAGTTTTGAGTGATGTTAATGGGAGGGAGGCACTGGATATGTGTAAAAGTATTCACAGATTTCAGTTGGAAACAAAAATCATATATATTATTTTTATAAGGTGTTTTTTTGTCACAAGCCAATATCTCTCTTGATAATTAACTGAAATGTATGAATGAGGTATCATTTTAAAGCTAAGTTCTCCCATTTGATCACATCATATTTTAAGAGAGAACTTTTTCAGAATTCAACCCATAAAGGGAAAAAATGTCAATATTTCTAAAATGTGATTTTTTTTTTTTTGTACCACAAACCATTTATCTTCATAATCGAAATTTATAAATGAGGTATCATTTTAAAGATTAAGGTCTCCCCCATGGTCATATCATATTTTAAGATAGTTTTGCCCTTTACGGGTCATATTCCTAACATTATTTGTAGAACATATTTTTTTTTATCATGAGCTCTTTATCTTTCCTGATATCTAACAAAAATCGAGAAATGAGGTATTATTTTAGAGAGTAAGGTTTCCACTTTGGTCAAATCATATTTTAAGAAAGGAATCTTTCAGAATTCAACCCTTAAAGGGCAAAAGTATCAACATTTCTACAATGCTTTTTGTGTCACGAGGCATTTATCTTACCAATATAGAAAAATGAGGTACAGTTTTAAAGAGCAAGGTTTCCGCCGTGGTCACATCATATTTTAAGACAGGATTATTTTTTTTTTTTTTTTTTTAAAATTCGACCCTTAAAGGGCAAAATTACCATTAATTCCATAATGTATTTATTTTTTGTCACAAGCTATTTATCTCCCTTGATTTATAACCGAAATTGAGAGATTAAGGTTTCTGTTTGGTCAACTCATATTATAAGCAAAGAATTTTTCAGGATACAACCCTTAAAGGGCAAAAGTATCAATATTTCTATAAATAATTTTTGTCACGAGCCATTTTTCTCCTTTGATATCTAACCGATATAGAAAAATGAAGTGTAATTTTAAAGAGTAAGATTTCTGCCATGTTCACATCATTTCTTAAGAACAAAATTTTTGCAGAATTTGACCCTTAAAGTAAAAGTAATTGTAAATTGTCGCGTGTATGAGACAGTTCATAGCCAAGCTGCTAGATAGTAGTAGCATATATCACAGAGATATTAATAAACTGCTTCACTGGCGTTGACTATTGTTATGTACCCATTACACTAAACAAATAAACAGTTGAAACAAGCGAGGAAGTTGTTCCCCCCCCCTCCCCCCCCCATCCTATTGCAAACCCCCAACCTTACTATTCATTGTATTTGTGAAATTTTGCATGGGTCATCTAGTTATCAGATATTGTGGGAAAAATAAATCTAATATTATAATTAGCAACTGTGTCAGTTATGATGTCGTCTGTCACGGCATGATGTAACTTTATGATGTCGCGCAGTGACGTCGCACCTTATGCCATTATTCTTGGTAATGGACTTTATTTAATAACATTTCCAAGCATCCACAAATATATTAAACTGACAGAACACTGAAATAAAAGTATGCATTACATTAAAATCGACATATCAATCATTTGATGTTTATATTTACGTAATATTCTTTTGACATATAGAAGTATTCCTTAAATTCTTTGTCCATATATATGTAAGGTAAATGCTTTGTGTTTCGAGCAGCAATGTAGCGAACGTTTTGGTTAGATTGTTACTTAGCATGGGTCAGAATTACAACTGGCATTTGACGTTAAGGCAGAGGGCATGAATAATTTAAACTGTGTCCTATCATTGAAATTATTAATTCGTTTGAACGGAAATAGTTGTACACTGACAGTGATATGTGCATCCTACACTACACTTAAAACAAATATTAGCATGGCATAATGTAAGTTTATAAGATTTAATTTAATTTCCTTTGCCTATTACTGACCCTATTGCTTCAGCAACATGTAACTGTGTCAGCTGTTCAAACGTTTTAATATCGGTAATCAGTGAATCATGGATAACAAATACGAAATGTGTAAAAACCCTTGAAGATTTTTGATCAAATTTATATCGCGATGCATTATTGTAACTAAAATGTGATACAATTCATGTATTGGAGTATTGTTCTTCTGGCAGTATCGTAGTATATGATTAGATTGAAATGCAACCTGCACCCGAATGGAAACTGAAACTTTTTGCTACAGCACAAGGCGTGATGAATTACACTGAGTTTTATAACAGTTTTCTGAGACATAAATTGCCAGAACACTGAAAGAAAGAAAAGTACGTATTGTGTTTAAATTGGCATATTAATTATCAGTGTTGTTGTTTTTTTTATTATTATTATTTAACTGAAATCATTACATGTTTGAATGAAAGAAGTTCCAAATTGATCGCGATATATGTGGCCTAAACAACAGTTAAATATTTCGTGGCATAGCATAAGTTGTTAAGATTTATTTTTAGCATCCTTCATTCTCACTGGGATCATTATTTCAGCCGATGTAAGCTGTATCAGCCGTTAAAATATCGATCTTCATCACACGTATTAATAAAGAAAGGTGTCAGAACCTGTGAAGATTTGGGATCGTGATGCATGATGACACTGACATGCGATACGGGGAATGTATTAATTCACGCGTGATTGAAGCTTGCTTTTCTGTCAGCAATATGAGCAGAGATTGTGGTTAGGCTGAAATACAACCTGGACCACATTGACAACTGAAGCTTTTTGCTACAGCACAAGGGACGATAAATTACAAAGAGCTTTATTTTATAACAATTCTATTTAGTTAAGCAACTGCAGAGAAATAAATTACCATAACACTCCGTTAAACCTGTCATTTTTGACGGGCTTTGGCGCTAATAATAATAAAAAAACAACCCAGAAGTGCTCTAAATATTCCAATTCTAGTTCACAAACTTGGCAGCAAATAGTGGCTTGGGTTCATTAAGGATATGAGGATGCACGAAAGTGATATGCAAATATACAAAGTTTGATTAAAAAATAATGGGGATTTTGTGTGTTTAGAGGGCTTTATAAATACGATCCTCAAATATTTTATTTTGTTGGAACATATGTTCTGGAAGTACATTGCAATTGGCAGCCAATTTTAATGTTTAGTTTATTTTTGACAGTTGACAAGGTTAAACATCTTTTGTTTTTCTTGGCGATTTTGTACTTCCTAAAAATTGATTAAAAAAATTTGTGTATAATTTTGCTTGAAAAATGGAGTAAAGTGCAGTACCACATTCAAAATGTTAACAATAATTTGGTGAATCTACTATAACTAAAATGAGTTTATGAGTGGTACTGAGATTTCAAAGAGGGCCATGGAGACACATTCAAGTTGATGACCACTCCGGATGCCCTAACACAACGTCTAACAATTAATTTTTTTTAGAAATTTTAGAAAATCACCATATCACTATTAGAGAGATTGCTGATGATGTCAGAATATCATCTGGCTGATTCCAAACAATTTTTCAGATGAAATGTGTGGCAGCAAAATTGTTCCAAAATTGCTGAATTTCGACCAAAAATGATATCGCGTAGACATCACTCAGGAATTGCTGCATTAATTCAACAATGAACCAGAACTTAAAATGGTCATAATAGGTGACGAACATGGGTGTATTGTTATGATGTCAATAGTGAGGCCCAGTCGTTGCAATGTAAACTGCCTAAGGAACCAACACTGGAATAAATTTGAAAAGTTCAATCAAATGTAAAGGTTCTCCTCCTCGTTTTCTTTGGTTTCAATGGCGTTGTCCATAACAAGTTCCTGCCAAATGGTCGTTCTGTTAATAAGGGGGAAAAAAACTGAAAATATGTCTAGTTTGTGCGAGAGAATCCATCAAAAATGCCCAGAATTGTAGTAAATCCGCTCATCGAAATTGAGTCATGATAATGCTCCCATTCACACCTCACTGGTTATTCATGATTTTTTGGTAAAAAACAAAACTATTGTTTTGTCTCAGCCACTGTATTTCTCAATATGGCTTCCTGTGACCGAGGCTGAAGAGAACCTTCAAAGGACAATGTTTATCCACCATTGATGAGATAAAAACAATATCACTGAAGGAGTGAAAAGCGAATTTCAGAAGTGCTTCAAAGATTAGAAAAAGCGCTGGCACTAGTGTATTTTATCTGAGGGTGATTACAACAATATTGACCCTGATTAATAAATAAATAAAAACAAAAATTCATCTTATTTTTTGATTAGATCTCATATACACTGCTGACAGCCCAAGTTCTACTCCTAACTCCCAGTCCTTTGAATCACACTGCAATAATTCTGTCAGTTAAAGAAGGAAACTTAATAGAGATACACAAACCACAAGCATAGGGGTAGAGTTTTGAATAAAAGGAGTTTGAACTGCAGAGAAAATTCAGCACCGTGAGGCTCGACTTAAGGATCTGAGGGAGAGAGCTACTACATAAAGACTTACAGAAACTGAAGAGCAATGTGAGAAACAGCTTACTTGTAGAAAGAAGACAAAGAAAATGGCTAGTGTCACTGGAAATTTTGGCTTAATATTGGAAGGATTTCACTATGATTGGCATTAGGACTGTTGAAAACACACAAGTGTTACCATTGCAAAAATGAACATTGTTTGCAGTAACTGTGAAGCCAAAAAATTTAATCAGAATTACCTGGAATGTGTTGCGAGAGTGGAAAAGTCAAACTACCACCACAAGATCTTTTATCTTACACATTAGCTGATACATCAGAGTCGAAGTGTTTCCTATAAGATATGATAAAGTACAAGTGGTGTTTCCAGATGATATTGTTTAGTGCAACACTAATAATTGAACAACGTGGCTTCCACCCACCTTTACTGTGCAAGGGCAGATTTATCACAAGGCTGGATCATTATTACCTCTGCCAGATCAAACACCTAAATATCTAAAACTGTATCACACTGGTGATGAACAACGGGAAGTCATTTACAATGCAACTGCATACTAGCAGCAAGATGTACAATTGTGTAGAACCTACAAAGTATATTTCATGAGCAAAACAATCTTATTACTTCCTTTGAAGCATCATTGGAACGTATGCCAATAGATCAGTATAAGGTAGTAATCAGAGCAGATCGAAAACTGGAAGGAGAACACAAATGACGCTTCAGTGCTCCTTAAACAGACGAAGTTGAAGTAGTTATATCTTGAGAAGAATTTTATTAATGCGATATTTTAATCTATCTACAAGAAAATGAATTGCAGTTCATTTCTGAAACACGTCACTCATACGATATCTACATCTACATCCATACTCTGCAAATCACAAACATTGTGGGTGGCAGAGGGTGCTAAGCATCAAATCTAAACCCACACATTCCAATCCCGAATAGTGCGAGGAAAGAAGGAATACGTAAAAGCATCAATATGGCATCTTATTTCTCTAATCTTATCACTCCGGTCATTGTGATCTAAATAGGTTGGTGGAAGAAGTATTTCATTGCACTCGAAATTTTATTTTATTTTTTGCATATTCTCCAATAAATTCGAACGCAAGCTACGTCGTCTGTCTTCCAAACTATCCCAGTCCAATCTATGTATCAATTCTGTGACACTTTCATAAGGGCTGTAACAACAAGTCACGAAGCGAGTGGCTCTCCTATGCACCCTCTCCACTGAGTCAATCAGAACCTTGTGATACAGATCCCAAACTCCACAACAGTAATCCAGATGCGGACGCACTAGTGTTTGATACGCTATCTCCTTTGTATGAGCATTACAATTCCTCAAAATACGACCTATGAATTGTAATTTAGAATTAGCCTTGCCTACGACGGAAGTTATCTGCAAGTCCCATTTCATGTTACTTTGTACAATCACTCCCAGATACTTCAGGGAATAAACCGTGTCAATAGCTGAATTGTTTATTTTGTACTCGTGAACAAACTGATTCTTTTTGTTACTTATCCACATTGCCTTGCACTTTTTGCAATTAAGTGTAAGCTGCCATTTACGGCACCAATCGAAAATAGCATCCAAATCGCGCTGAATTACTAAGCAATCGTCGGAGCACCTTATTTTCCTATAGATAACTGCATCGTCGGCAAACAATCGCAACCTAGCATTTGACGTTGTCACCTAGATCGTTTATAAATATTAAGAAAAGAAGTGGTCCTATTACACTTCCTTGAGGAATGCCCGAAGTAACATTTATCTTAGAAGAGGCTTGCCCGTCAACAATGACATACTATGATCGACCAGTTTGAAAATCACGAATCCACTCGCAAATCTGAGCCAAAATACCGTAAGCTCGAATATTCGCTAAAAGTCGGTTGTGTGGCACAGAATCAAAAGCTTTCTGAAAATCCAAGAAAACTGCATCAGCTTGCAAACCTGCATCAATAACTTTCATTACGTCATGGGAAAATAGGGCCAGTTGTGTTTCACATGATCTCTTCTTCCAAAATCCGTGTTGACACGGTGTAAGTAACTCGTTCTCATCTAGAAACTTCATAATGTTCGAACATATGACATGTTCCAGAATTCTGCTGCAGACAGACTGTTAGAGATATGGGTCGATAATTCCTAGGATTACTTCGATCTCCTTTCTTGAAAACGGGAATTACCTGGGCTATTTTCCAGCTAGAAGGTACTTTATTCTCTTCTAAAGATTTACGGAATATATCTGACAGAAATGGTTCAATATCCTCAGCGTATTCAGAAAATATTCTTACTGGTATACCAGGTATACCATTGAGACCCGGTGCTTTACCCCACTTCAGGAGTTTGTATTGCTTTACAATTCCTACGCTATCAATTTCTATCGGATCCATCTCTAATTCCACACGATGTGGTAAAGTGGGGATGTTTTCCATGTTTTCGCACCTGAGTGAATTTTTGAATTCAGTGTTAAATACGGTAGCCTTGTCGCGGCTGTCTTCAACTTTCCGTCCGTCTTTTATTAGAACTGGCTTATTGTTCCCACTACAACTAACTTTTTTTACATACAACCAAAATTTCTTAGGGTTTTCAGTGAGGCTTTTAGAGAGAGAATTGGCACGAAAGTCATTAAAGGCCTCACGCATCAGCATTCTTAACATGTCCCCTTATCTCCTCTAACTTATCTAAATCAGTCTGATGCATCATCCTTTTTGATCGTGCATGTATCTTCCTTTGCTTTTTGAGTAACCTTTTAACCTCCCGTATGTACCATGGGGGATCATTCTCTTCCCTGATTGTCCGTTTCGGTATATGCAAGTTCATACCTTCCCCGACTATATGTAAGAATCGATGCCACCTCTCTTCAACAGTGCCCCCTGTGATCACTTATTCCTGCGGTGGTAGAAATATCCGTGACTAATTCAGGACTATTTGTAACAACTATATCTAAAATATTTTCATTACTGTTGAGGCATCACGTTGGTTCAGTTATGAGCTGCTCAAGATTTTGATCTGAGAAGAGGTCTAGAATGATTTCGCAAGCTGCTTTATCCCTGCCCCCAGTAATGTGAATGTAATTAGTCCAGTTGATACCTGGCAAGGTAATGTCACCACCTAGCATTATTGTATGGTCCGGAAATTGCCGTGCTATATTATTTACATTATTTCTTAAGGCCTCGGCTATATTTATGCTCGCATCTGATGGACGATAGAAGGATCCTATGACAAGTTTTGTCCTAGCTACGTTGAGCTTGATCCATATGATTTCGCAGACAGTATGGACATCTATTTCGCTACATGGGAGGTACTTACTAACAGCTATAAATACACCACCTCCTTGGGAATGCAACCTATCCATACAGTATCCAGCGATATTCTCCGGGGTGATGATGGATATCATTTTAATCTAAAGCATACCCAGCAACAGTTGAAACCACTAATAAAAAAGTTTTTACGCTGGAATTCTTTGCATATGCGCTAATGATTACAGGAACTGGACAGAACCACAAATGAAATAGTAGACAATTATTCCATCAGTTCATTGTTGACATGTATGCAAAAATTTAGAGCAAACGATTTCGTTTTATTAGTTTAAGTCAAAATAAACCAAGAGTTGAAGAGTATATCCACCCTAAGAATGCAATGATGGTAATCTTGGAGATGTTGGAAGGTTGGTCATACTACCAGTGTCCTAGGCACATGCACAAATTACTCAAAATGCGAAGACACGCATGAGAACTTATGGGAGACCAGATTTGTTCATAACCTTCACATGCAATCCAGCTTGGACAAAGATAAAGAAGATTCTCACAAATGGTCAAGTACCCAGTGGCTGCCATGACATAAATGCAAGAGTGTTCAGACAGAAACAATCAAAATTAATGAACGCCATAACAAAGTGTCGTGTGTTTGGAGCTAGATGTACACAATAGAATATCAAAAGCGCAGATTACCACTCTTGGAACATTTTATATGGTTAGCCGATAAAATTCAGCCTTCACAAATTGGTGCCATTATATCTGCTGAACAATCTAACCAAAGATAAGATCCAAAACTTTTCGAAGTGATTATCAAAAATATGATCCATGGCCAGTGTGGAAATCTAATTCCTAACTGGCTTTGTATGAAGGGTACAAAGTGCAACAAAAAGTACCCAAGAAAACTGATTACAGAAACACAAAGTGGTGATGACGGTTATCCTACTTACAGAAGACGAGCTCTGAAAGATAAAGGCCTGGCAACTAAATTAAAGATAAGTGACAACACAGAAATAGAGCTTGCAAACAGCTGCTGTCCAGAATATTCCAGGCACATATTAATGTTGAATACTGTAACAGCATAAAATCAATAAAATATATTTGGAAGTGTGTAAACAAAGGTAGCGATATAGCTAACTAATAAGAAAACAAACAATGAAGCTATGCAGTATCAGTTGCAACAATACATCAGTAACAACGAAGCAGTTTGGAGGACCTGAGGGTTTCATGACAAATACCAGTGGCAGATCCAGGTTTTTGGTTTGGGAGGGGCTTGAGTGGATTTTGGTTTGGGGCACATGAGTCAGGCAAGGGTTGTCATAATAGTCTCCTCGAATTGACTGCTGCCCTTAAAAGATCAGTAGAGCTAAAAAAAGGTCTTCAAAATTACGATGTTGAGGGTGGACCTAAATACTTTTGGGAAGGGAGGGGGTATTTGAGCCCCCTAGCCCCTCCCCCCCTGGATCTGCCAGTGACAAACACCCTACAGTTGTTCACTTGAATGATTATTTTTTATAATGTCCCATATTGTCTTAATTTTATTTTCAGAATCATGAATTTTATGTTTGTAGTACATACTTTTAGATTCTTTAATAACATTTTTAGTACCACTTGTAATGTGTTTTAACATTAGCATTGTGACTGTTCCTAGAGGCAATATATAATTTCCTTCTTACAAATGTACGACGTTCTAATGCCCACAGTTATCCATGGTTTTTGTTCTTTTTGAGATGCACGTCATCTTTTCAAGGGCAAGCAACTTTCAAAGTAATTTGATACAGTGCTACTAAAAATGTTGAATTTTTCATTCATACCATGTGCACTGTAAACATGTTCCCAGTTTGTGGTATTGAGGCACTTTGTAAACTAGTAATTGATTCATCATTTATTACACACTGAAGATTAAAAACATTAATCTTGGAGCTAGTTTATATTGAAGTGTTGAGAGAGTTGTTGCAAAGAGTCAGGGCCCATGAAGCTCAGCCTGTGGAGGCTTGTCCTTTGGTAGCTAAGCCTGTGGAGGCTCTGCCTATAATGGCAGAAAGTAGAAATGGTGGGTATGGAGAGGAGGGTGATAAGGATGGTTGGGAGCAGATAACAGGTCGTAGGGGAATAACGGTAAACAGAATTAAGAAGCCAGACACTACAGTAATAGCTGTGAAAACTAAGTATGACCTGTTACCAGAGTCAGGAGGCGATAAGCCTCATGTAGATGTAGGAGTAGGTAAGGTGCAGCAGGCCTTTAGGAATAAGGGTATGCAAGGAAAGAATAGGAAGAAAAGGGTTCTGCTGCTAGGTAGTAGTCATGGGAGAAGTATAGACCCTCTTTTGCAGGATTAACTGTGTACAGGTTACCAGGTCACAAGTTTTATCAAATCTAGTGCAACTTTAGGTCAAGTAATAGAGGATATAGGTTCACTTTGTATGGGTATCACCAAGGAGGATAGGGTAGTGATAGTGGGAGGTGTGGTTAACAATATTGATAGAAATACTAATTATAGTATAGAGAGCAACCTGAAGAAAGTGTTGAAGGAGGCACAACACACTAGGGTGGAGCTCATGCAAGTCCTAAATCACCATGACCAGCCACAATGGAACCACGCTGTGAGGCGGGTAAATGTGGAAACCGATGTGCTGCTTGAGAACTGCATTATTTCTGTCATAGGGGTTGTGTCTTTGGAGACCATTAGTAGGCGGAGTTTCACTAGGTATGGCCTACACCTAAATAGGAAGAGAAACGAAATACTTTATGAGCTTTTAGCTAAGGCTGTAAGGGAGACCACTTCAAGTGGTGACGGGGTCAGGACAGTGCCTTTTTTATATTAGGGGCTGCTGGTGAGGGGATAAAAATGGGTAATCAAAGGAATGCTGAGTGTAGATCCATAGCTAGAAAAATCACTGATACTAAAGAAATAGAAGAAGCTATTGAAAATATAACAGAGTAGGTCAGATATGGGAAGGCGAATGTTGGCGCTGAAAATATCACAAAGCCAGTGATAAGAGTGTTACTGGTAAACTGTAGAAGTGTAGTGAACAAAGTAATGGAGTTTGCAAACCTAATAGAGATATACAAACCTCAAATAGTTATAGGGGTAGAGTCCTGGTTAAAAGAATACTAGAGAATGAGGTTTTTCCTGGTGGTTACAGAGTGTACCGCAGAGATAGAGGAGCAACAGGGGTATTTATACTGGTTAGCAAAGACTACTACAGTTCACTGGTGTTCAGAGATAATGACCATGAGTTACTCGGGGTAGACTTCTGGTGAAATAAAAAAGAAAAAGTCAGGGTGTTGACTACATACCGTAGTGAAAAAATGAATGATAAATATGAGGCTCTTAGGGTGAAACTAAATTCATATTCATAGTTCAGAAGTGAGCACAGAATGGTCATTATTGGTGTGGACCTGAACTTAGGTGTCAACTGAGTAGGAAATAAGATTAATAACACAAAGGAACAGAGATTTGCAAATACCTTAGTAATGGAAGGAGGCTTTACACAGGTGGTTGAGCAGGAAACAAGGAGTCAAACATGTTAGATATCATCCTAATAAAGCCTGATGATAACCTTATTGGGTGTCAAGTTTTTTTTCCCCATCATCAGTCTTTCAACTGGTTTGATGCTGTCCTCCATCTCTTCCTATCCTGTGCTAACCTTTTCATCTCTACATACCCCTTACAACCTACGTCCTCAATTATCTGCTTCACATCTTCTAATCTCTGTCTTCCTCTACAGTTCTTAACTTCGACTGTTCCCTCCACTAACAAATTAAGCAATCCTGCATGTCTCAAAATATGACCTACCAGCCTGTCTCTTCTTTCTGTAAACTTCTTTTCTCACCCATCATTTCCAAAACTCGTTCATTTCTTACTTTGTCTTTCCACTTAATTTTCAGCATTCTTCTGTAGCACCACATTTCAAATGCTTCAATTTTCTTTCTTTCCGGTATTCCTAAAAGTCCATGTTTCGCTACCATAAAGTGCTGTACGCCACACAAAGAGTTTTAAAAAGTTCTTACTAATTCCTAGATCAATATTTGAAACTAAAAGGTTTCTCTTTTTCATGAAGGCTCTTTTTGCTAGCGCTATTCTGCTTTTAACATCATTCCGGCTTCGGCCATCGGTTGTAATTTTACTTCCCAAGTAGCAGAATTCACTTACTTCTCCTAATGCATCCGATCCTATTTTTATATTTAATCTACTAGTATTGGTATCATTTCTGCTACATTTCATCACCTTTGTCTTGCTTTGATTTATATTCAGTCAAAAATCTTCCTTCAGTATTTTGTTCATACTATTCAGTAAGTTCTCAATATCCTCATCGCTCTCTGCTAACAAGACAATGTCGACAGCAAATCGTAGCATACTGTTTTTTTCTCCCTGAAAACTTATGCCACATGGAAATTTTTCTATGACTTTCTTCATTGCTTATTCTACAGACAAGTTGAATATTAACGGGGATAGACTACAGCTTTGTCTCACACCCTTTTTAACTGATGCATGTCTCTCATGATTCTCTACTTTTATTATAGCCACCTGATGCTTATATAGTTTATAGAGTATTCTATCTCGATACTTTAGACCTGTCTTCTTTAAAATTTTGAACATCTTGTCCCACCTAACATTATCAAAAGTTTTTTCTAAATCTACAAATGCCGTAAAAGTATCTTTGTTTTTCTTAATCCGTCCTTCAAGTATTAATCTTAATGACAGAATTGCTTCCCTTGTACCGCGATTTTTCTAAACCCAAACTGATCTTCACCTACTATCTCTTCTACTACCCTTTCCATCCTTCTGTATATTATTCTGGTCAATAATTTCGAAGCTGTGTTGTTAGACTAATGGTGCGATAATTCTCACATTTGTCGGCTTGTGCTTTCTTTGGAAGTGTGAAGATATTTTTATAAAAATCAGTTGGAATTTCTCCTGTTTCATAACTTTTTGATATCAGCTTGAATAATCTTTTGATTCCTTCTTCTCCTAGGGATTTAAGAAATTCTGCAGGGATCTCATCAATTCCAACTGCCTTATTTGCTTTCAAATCATTCAGAGCTTTATTAAATTCCGTTCTCAAGACAGGATCTCCTAAGTCATCAATGTCGACATCGCCTTTCTTTTCCATTACACTATTGTTCAAGTCGTCCTCATCATATATAGTTTCTCAATGTATTCCTTCCATCGGTTAGCTCTATCGTCTGAGCTTAAAAGAGGTTTCCCATCGGCAGCTTTAATGATCACACCTCTTTTCATCATTTCTCCAAAATTCTGTTTGATCTTTCTATGCAACATCTACTTTTCCTACGACCATTTCCTTTTCTACTTCTTCAAACTTTTCTTGTAGCCATTTTTCTTTTTCTTTTTTGCATTTCCTATTTATTTGATTTCCAAATTGCCTGTATTGTTCTTTTCCTGCTTCATCCTGAGCATTTTTGTACCTCCTCCTCTGATCCATCAGCTCCTAAATTTCTTCTGTTATCCATGGTTTTTGGGCAGATTGTTCCCTAAAGCATAAGGTTTCTTTACCAGCATTCATTATTTCGGTCTTTAATGCATTCCATTCGTCCTCGGTTTAGCTCCTTTCAGAGTTACTTCTTAGCCCTAAATCTACCATTTCAGCTAATTTTTCTCTCGTGCTAGATTGTTTCAGTTTATTCACTTCCAGTCTGTTCTGCTTATGCTGCTTCCTTATTCACTTGAATTTCAGCCTGCACTTAATTATTATCAAATTACAGTCAGAGTCTATGTCTGCTCCTGGGTACACCTTACAGTCTAGAACTTGATTCCTGAATTGCTGTTTGACCATGATATAATCTAGATGATATCTGCCTGTATCCCCAGGACATTTCCAGGTGTATATCCATCTGGGTGTCAAGTAACTGAAGGAATAAATGATCATAAGGCAGTTCTGATGGATATAATGGGATTCAGTAAACCAGTAGCCAGAATTGAAGGGCAAAATAGATACAATTGTAAAAAGGCACAAATTTTGGAACTAAAAAGATATTCCAGGGTTGGGAAGAGCTCAAGGAAACAATAAAAAAGGGTGAAGAAATGTTTATTCCAAAACAGAAAATAAAGAGAAGTACAGAACCTACATACTATAACAGGGAGATGAGAAAATTAAAGAGGTTGGCGAGATGAGAACATAAAAGATTCCAGAAACAGTAAGATAGTGAGCAATTCTTGAAACAACTAACCAAGGAATTAAAAATGTTAAAGAAACTGGCCAAGGATGAATTTATGAAGAATATTGTTGGTGCAGGGGCACATCTGACTAATGCATCTAAAAATTTCTATAGCTATATCAGAAAAATGAGGGGAAGAGAGAGTGTGGGGACAATTATAGATAATGATGAGGAAGAAGTAACTGAGGTTTTTAAAAAAGGCAGAGTAACTGTTTCAGTGAGACCATTAGAGACAAAAATTGAGGAACAGTAGGGGTTATGTCAGAATACGAGCAGTTTGAAGTGAGCAGATTATAAAATTTGAAATTAAATATGAAGTTATCATGAAGGAACTAATGAATTAAAAAAAAAAACCGTTAAGGGGATGGTGTGGATAATGTTACTACAGATGTCTTAAAGGTAGTAGGATGGGACATTGTACCTTATCTTGAAACATTATTTAAATTGAGTCTGGATACTTGTTGTTTACCAGATGATTGGAAAAGTGCGATAATAGTTCCAGTCCATAAAGGAGGGGTGAGAAATAGGGTTGAAAACTATAGGCCAATCAGCTTGACATCAGTGGTAGGTACATTAATGGAGTGATTAATATGTAACCATATCAGACATGTCTGTGAGGAACATAATTGGTTTTCAAGTCGGCAACATGGCTTTAGACAAGGATATTCATGCAAATCTCAGTTGGTAGGCTATATGGAAGATATTTCTGAGGAAATGGAAAGGGAGGTCAAGTTGATAGTGTAGCACTAGATCTTTCAAAGGCCTTTGACGGAGCAAGCCATAAAATGGTGCTAAATAAGGTAAAAACTATTGGAGTTTATAAAAAGATGAATTTCTGGGTAAAAGAATTCCTAAAAGCTAGAAAGCAAAAAGTTAGGGTAGGAAATGAAGTATCAAAAGAAGTAGGAGTGAACTTGAGAGTTCCACAAGGTGGTGTATTGGAACCATTGCTATTCATTATTCTAATGAATGATTGTGTTAATGGTTTACTGAAGTTAGATTGTTTTCAGATGACATAATGTAATATAAAAGGTATAAGGAAAATTTTAGGCCCAAGACTCATAGGAGAGCAGTACAGACTCAAAAGTAATCAGGAAATTCTACAATGTGCAGACATTCACCGTGATATTAGGAAACGCTGACTAAAATTTTATGGACACATCAAAAGAATGAACCCTAACTGACTTACAAGACAAATAGTTTAATTCTTTGAAAACCGGAGTAAATCAATATCGGATACAATGAAATGGATTGGAGAAATCAAGAAAGACCTCAAATTAGCAGGAATTGTTCCAGAAGATTTCGAAAACAGAGACACATTTAAATCAAAAATTCACAAGTGGCAAGTTGACCGGTGGCAAGTTAAAGAAAAGATCAGGAACAACATGGTCAGATGAGAGAAAAGAAGCTCATAGCAAGCGTGTGAAGGAAATATGGTCACAAAGGAAAGCGAACAAACGCTTCTGAGTACTTTGCATAGTCCTAATGGACTTATCAGCAAATAATAATAATAATAAAAGGATCAAAACAACAGAAGACTGTAAACTGTTCAGAGGAGCTGCTGCTATTAGGGAGGACTCTGATAGCATGGACCGTATTGAAATTACTCGTGTCGTGGGCAGCTACTGGGTGATTTGGGTTCTGTATAAATACTATCTGTTGGTGGCCATTTTTTCTTACGGAAAGTGGATTTGTGGTCAAACCTATATATGTGCCAGGCAATGGTTGCATGTTAACTGGTAAATTATATGGTAGGTTTCACAGGTGGCGTGTCCTAGGATCAGCTTTTTATGACAGGGTTGGTGAAAGTGGTGGTGGGATGGTGTGTGTTGCACATCTTGCAACAGGGTCTGTTGTATGGGAAAGAGCCTTGGGGCTGAGTGCTGGGATGAGGAAGACTATGCTTGTTGACTATGCTCGCTGAGGTTAGGTGTCTTGCTGAAACAAGTTCTGGGAGGGGCAGGTTGGATTTTGGGACGAATTAATCCCATTTCTGGGTGGGTTTGCAGAAAATCATAACCCTGCTGGAGGGTTCTGTTAATGGATTCGAAACCTGGGTAGTATTGTGTGACCAGGTCTGGATTGTTGTTGGTTTTTGTGGGTTTGGGATGATTGATAGGCTGAGTAGGTTGTAACGTTGACCGTATTATTCTATTTGCTAACCAAACCTGGAGGGTAGTTATTAATGCTTGTGAGATGGTGTTTGAATAATGAAAGAGGCACTCTTGGATGGAGTATTAATGCCAAATTCCAAGACTGTAGGGGAGGGAATGTTTGGAATGGTACGGGTGGTAACAATCAAAATTTTGATACTGTTGAAGGTTGTTGGATTTGAAGTGGACTGAGGAGCTGATGTAGCCATTAGAAAGGGACAAATCCATGTGACCTTGGTATGGGAGTATATAAAAGTCAGTTTAAGCATGTGAAAGGTATTAAGATGGTTCAAGAAATTTAGGTCGTTTTCACCATATGGCTAAGTCATAATGACATCATCTATGACTATAAGCCAAATATGGAGATTCTGAGGGACTTCCTCCAGAAATGTCTGTTCCGGATGGTCCATGAACAGGTTAGCATAAGAGGGGGCCATGCCACAGGTTTGGTAATACATGTTGCCTTTGAAGGAGAAGTATTAGTTGTTGAGAATCAGGTGGGCCAGTTTCATGAGAAAGAATGTCATAGAGAGGCTGTTAGGAGGGCGCTGATCCAGAAAATTTTCCATGGCTCTGAGGCCATCCTAGTGTGGGATGTTTGTGTACAAGGACGTGACATCAGTTGTTACCAGTATAGAGTTGGAAGGAAGAGGTGTGGGTTAGGAGAAAGCCAGAAGAGGAAGTGTTATGTATCCTTGGTATGTGAGGGGAGCTGACAGTCTATAGGCTGTGGGTATTGATCAACCAAAGAAGAGATGCACTCAGTTGGTGAGCCATAAGCTGCAACAACATCCTGAATAGCCAGGCTTATGGAGGTAAAGGGTAGGTGTATCTAGGAACATGGAAAAAGTATTGATATTTTTTGGTATTGAATACTTTTCTTTTGATACCGATACTTCTCATATGATAATTTTACTCATTTCAATACTTTATGGCATGTATCGATACCAAAATCATGTTGGAAAAATTATTGGTAGTGCTACAAAATCGCTCAAAGAAAAAATGAAAATATAGTTCATCAGACATGGCTGTATGATGTGTGGTCCCCAAGACAAGAATAGATATGTCTGAAGATGATAATCGAGATGGCTTTTTATGATGGCACTGTCGTTTCTATAACTTGAGAACATTATGAGAACTTAGTTCTGACATTTCTCTAGTTTTTATTTTAAAAAAGAGGTAAGAATACTTGAACTGAACCTTGAAAACTTAGGATTTAGGTTACAATATCTTTGGTTATCAACATTGTCGCTTGCTTGGTACGTATTGCATTTGCATTAAGAATGGATTTGAACTCATTGAAGATAATCAGGTCCTGCTTGATAGATCATAAATTCAAAAATATTATGATGCCACAGGGCAAAATCTGCTATAAGGTATACAGGAGCATTAAACACTAATGTCACCTCCTGCAGATAGTGATTCTTCTATTCACACAATATCTGTGTATTATTTGTGGAGTCATTACCACAAACAAAACAAAAAAGTACAAGTGAAACATAAGGCTTCTCTTCATAGTTTACTTTGGCTAGTGAAAAGAATGAAATGAGCCTTTATTTGGCAACATTAGTGTCACCATTGTTGACTAATCCTATGAAGCAGTTTGAAGATACAAAAGTAGTATTCCCTCACCAGTATAAGTTAGCCCATGAATACTCAATAGTTCCAGCAACATCAGTCCCTGCTGGACATTTATCTTCAAAGGCAGACATTATAATATCAAAGACAAGAAACAAATTATAGTCAAAATGATTGGATATATTATAAGTGACAGAACAGACGAAGAGTTACTAATGTAAGATTAGCATCTGTTTTAACTAGTTACTCCACAATTTAATGAATGATGGAATTTGCTTTAGATTTGATTTACAATTAAAAATTAAGTCTGATTACGTTTAACCTTGTTTTAATTTATAATACACTTTTCACATATTAGCTCTACAAGAAGGAAAATGATTTATTGCCAAGAATTTCATCATCATAAAAGATATTGGTCAATTCAGCTACAAATGTTTAAAAAAGGGTTAAAATTTGAAATTAACACACGGGTGCAAGATTCTAAACTTAAAATAAAAAATTGAATAAAAGGAAATCTCAATTCCAATTAATTATTTGAAAAATATCATGTTATTGATACTTTTCTGTTGATACCTCAAGGTATCAATACTTTTTTCAACATTTTAGTGAGTACTATACTTTTTCTTTCGAATACCATAAGTACAGTATCGATATCTTAATTTGATAACATGTCCCTAGGTGTACGTGGATTTTGAGGAGTAATAAGAAAAATGGACCTTAGAGGCACCCACTAAACTGTAAATTTTCCTGTATTTTCTTGTTGACAGCAGGTGTCAGGTCTTTGGATCGGCGGCGGTAAGTTCTGGTGTCTGATAACTGATGAAGAGCTTCGGCCACATAGTCAATTTGATTTATAACTACTGTGTTTGAGCCTTTGTCAGCAGGAAGGATAATGAGATCTGAGTTGGTAGAGAGTTGTTTCCTGGCGCGGCTTTCAGCTGGGCTAAGATTACTGCTGTTCACCAAGGATTTAAGGAAAGTGGAAGAAGCCAAACTAGTGACCAAAAAATCCTTGAAAATTTGTAGGGGATCATTCCAGGGAAGAGGTGGAGGGTCAAGTGCAGGATATGGTTCAAATTTCTGAAGACTGGGTTCCAAGCGGTCCTGAGGTTCCTATTCACAGCCATGAATGGCAAAATGATACCGATGATGGAGTGTTGGCAGAATGATAAAGAGTCACAGAATAGGTTGGCATGGTCAAATACAGGGTTAGCTGTAAAGGTGAGTCCTTCGGAATGTACGGAGAGTTGGGATTTGGATAGTGCTGAAGAGGACAATTAGGCTTGGGAGTAGGGTTTGACTACAGAGAGTGAGGTGCAGGTTTTAAAAGAGAGGTTGAGGTATGTTGAGGAGTTGGGCAATGGAAATTTTGAGGAAATCAGGGAAAAGGTCGTTTCGATTGGCTGCCAAGGAAGAAACTGCCGCAATGCAAGATGGGACTTCAGCAATTTCGACAACTTACATAAATGCAGTTAAACACCAGGAAAGCCTTTGTTCACACATCAAACACCTCTATGGGGAAGAGAATCATCATCGAGTAAGGCAGCTGGAGAAGTTTCGCAAGAAGAAAGCCAGGCTTCTGTGTTACTTAGCCTTCCTGCTGAGATGTCAGGATTCCGACATCATACCTCGCTTCTGTAAGGTTGGCTGTTATACCCAATTTGCACTTGATCGTAACTCATGCAAGATTGGCCATCCAGCATTACGGGCGCAATAGAGCCACAGCTGGGGGGAACTACAGAGCGCGGTGGTCAGGGGCACTAAACTTTGAAAGACATGTCAGCGCTTGAGACTAGTATTGCAGGTGTGGTTGTCACATTTTGAGCACCAGGCCTCAAGATGCTAGCAGAGTTCGTTGACGAAATCTCATCTTTCACCTACACAATCTGGTAGCGAGCCCACAAGGATTATATTGCAATGTATGTAAATGTTTCTGGGCATGTTTACTGCTGGAATTAACCAACTGCTATAAAACCACCGCTTACCAAAGTTGAAAGATGACTGCAACATTGAAAAGCAGATAGACATGCACACACAGAACATTGAAATTTTTGGGCAATATCCCTTTATCAACAATGCATGAGGGCCACCAACATGCAACTACCTCACTTTATTGTTAAAGACATATAGCCAAAAAATTTCAATGCTCTGTGTGTATACATGTCTATCTTTGTTTCAATACTGCATCAACTTTCAACTTTGATAAGCAGTGATTATTTGCCTATCCAAATGTTTAACTTATCTGCTTTATGTCACCTTATATATAATATATACACTAGCCACAAAGCCCGTCAAAAATGATGGGTTTATTGGAGTGTTCTTACAAATAATTTCTTTTTAGTTGCTTACCTAAATAGAATAGTTATGAAATAAAGATCAATGTGCTGTAATTTCTCGTCCCTTGTGATGTAGCAAAAAGTTTCAGTTGTCAACTTGAATGACCCCAGTGAAAACGAAGGATGCTAAAAATAAAACAACTTACGTTATGCCACGTAATATTAGTTTTAATTGTGGTTTAGCCTGCATAGTTTGCAATTTGGAACTTCTTTCATTCAAAACAAGTAATGATTTCAGTAAAAAGAAAAAGCAGCTGATAATTAATATGCCAATTTAAACAAAATTCATACTTCTCTTTCAATGTTGTAGCAATTCTCTTCTTAGCAATTGTTTAAATAAATTGAATTGTTATAAAATAAATGCAATTTGCAGTGTCTTTGCAGTAACAAAAGGTTTCGGTTGCTATCCTGGTCCAGGCTGCATTTTAAATGTAACCACATACGGGAATAGTTTACATCATGATACATGATGTCAAAACGTGACATAGTGCTTATGAAAGCTGCTTAAATAACTGATAATAACTAAAATCAACGTGCTTTTGCTATGATAAGGTTCATTTTTTATTCTAGTCCAGGCTGAATTTCAACCTAACCATATCATCATCATCAGTTTTCTGCCGTCGGGCAGGTTTTCACTTGGCTGCTCTCCATGCTAACCTAACCACAATCTCGGCTAATACTGCCGCTACAAAATCAAAGCTTCAATCACACGTGCATTGATAGTGACGTAATGTATCACGATATAAACCTGACCCCCACATCCTGCGCTAAACTTGTTGCCAGAGAAACAATACTTCAATCACACGCATATTAATAATGTACTATATCGCATTTTAATGGTAATAAATAATGCTTTGTGATATAAACTAAATAAAAAATCTGTATGGGTTCTTCAATCTTCCTTTTTTTTTATATTCGTGATTCAGATAGGTAATACTATCTTTCAATGGCTGATGCAGTTACATGCAGCTGAAATATGGCATCAGTAAAGTAAAGGAATTAAGGGAACTGCATCACTTTCGCCAGTGTGCCATTTCCATGATGGATGCACCATAACAAAAATTTCGCAAAAATGTTTCACCATGAACTCTATGACAAATCAAAACTGGTTAGGTTGAAATAATTCCTGTACCAATAATTTTTATGTTATTCTTGCAATGCTGATAGCATTTTGCGGTTGCTCAGCCTTTCATATTTTGGCATTTTTAATCAAATTTCTAGCGACTTTTCCACAAAGTATGAATGTAAAACATGAGAGGACGTATTGATGAAGCGAATGATGTAAATTTCAACAGGTTAGTACCAGTTTCGCAAAGGTTCCGAAAGTGGTGCGGTACCCAGAATTAAAAATAAATTTTAACAACTTACGTCACTCCACGTAATATTAGATTGTAGTCTATGCTGTATGGTTGCGATCAGTGTGGAACTACTTTCGTTAAAATAAAGTAATGATTTAATACTCATGAAAACAAACTATTTTTTTATAAAAAATTAAATTACTCATACCCCCTGCTGTAACGTCCAGTTCTATTAACAATCTTCCAAAACTAGAGCTAATAATGCGAAAATTAAAGCTTTTATCTTACATATCTGTGGCCAAAGACTTTAACGAATACTTTTACATAAAACGAAAATTACGTTAATATAAGCATCTATTGATTGATATGTCGATTTAAACGCAATACATACTTTTGTGTTATGTCAGTTAATTTATTCGCAGATGCTTATAAATGTTATTAAATGAAGTGTATATAACCAAGAAAAATGGCATGATGTAATAGTGCGACATTGACGTCATGCTGTGACAGGTTACGTCATACATGACTGTTAGCTTATTATATTAATAGATATTCTGCGAAATGGTCCCTACAGCACCCATCCTCCATAATGTTCTCCTGTTGAAAAGGGCCAAAACCCATAATATTCAGTGTTATCGTGTTCTTTAGTGTGTTCATGCCATGCAAGTGGCAGTTCATTTCGCTATCCTATTATATATATATATATATATATATATATATATATATATATATACACACACACACACAAACAGTAATATCCCACTTTATGCGACCCCGTACTGCGTCGTTTCGCTTTAGCACTAATTTCAAATTTCGCATTAAAATGCCTCGTATTACACGAATCGCTTACTTAAGAATATGTATGTACATAACATAGTCATGTACATACATATTTGGTCGTAGGAATCCCCGATTTGTCTGACTATTTTGATCTAACAATTGGGGATTCCCCATCCTGCGACTTTGTTCTATGGGGATTCCCTCGTTTGTTCCATATGTTTATCTAGGCTGGCAGTCGTGTTTTAACGTTTGGTGGAGATACATAATTTAACGCTACATTAAAAATAAGGCCTATGAAGAAAAAAAAAGAGTGTAAAAGTGTAACTTTGGAATTGAAGATGAAGGTGATTAGAGGAATGGAAAATGGAGGTAAAGCAACAATTGTTGGCAGAGATTTTGGTCTGTCAGAATCGATTTTTAAAAATCGTGAAAAAATTAAACTTTCCTGCGAAAGTTCAACACCTATAAGTACAACAAAACTTTCTCGTTCGAGATCTTCTATCCTAGAAAGACTATAGAAGCTGCTAGCAGTCTGGATAAAAGATTTAAATAAGAAGAACACACCACTGAGTCAAGATCTCATATGCACAAAAGCAAAATCTTTGTGTGGAATGTTAAAGACAGAAGAAGGTAAAGGGAGTTCCACTCCAACTTTTGCTGCCAGCAGAGGCTGGTTTCATCGGTTCAAGCAGTGTTCCAATCTTCACAATATCCAGATAACAGGTGAGGCCACCAGCACGGACTCTCAATCTGCAGCTGTGTTTCCAGACAAGTTTCAAGATTTCGTAGCACGAGAAAAAATACCTGCTTGTCTCATCTTCAATGTTTATGAGACCGGACTTTACTGAAAAAATACCACCCCGAACATTCATTTCTAAAGAAGAACGTCAAGTCAGCGGTTTCAAAGCTGCGAAAGATTGACTAACACTTGTGCTGGGTGGTAATGCCACTGGTGATTTCAAACTGAAACCTTTATGCAACATTTTACGCTTTTAGCAGGCGTCATATTAATTAAATATTCCACTTACTTTTTCGGGGATCACACTGCTTTAATTGATGGTTCAGTACCAACGTTTCGGCGCCCAACCTGGTGCCTTCATCAGGGTTTTCAGACTCGAAATGGTGTGGTTTTCACACAACTCCATCGCTGAGCTAACTGTTGTGGTTACCGGCAGCGGATGTCAACTGTTCCAGAGATCTTGTCGTTGGAAGTTTTGTGTTGCGAATGTCCACGAGTGCACATTTCCACGTTTCGCTTAAGCCATAGCCACCGTCTTTATTGAAATTTTTGGGATGTTTGAAGATTTCTATTGATTCCCTTATTTTTCGTTCTAGAAGGATGTCGGTGGAAAAGTGCTGATGAAAGTCAATATTCAACCAGTCTTTAATAGTAACAACAAAATTAGAGACATTTTAGGATCAGCAAAGGATCGCAGACCACCATTACAAGCAAGTGGAGTATATAAGATACCCTGCGATTGTGGAAAGGTGTATATTGGCGAAACTTCCCGAGCGGTTACTGTAAGACTAAAAGAACATTGTCGTCATGCAAGACTTGGTCATACAACAAAATCAGCTGTAGCAGAACATCAGATAGAAGAAGACCATAAAATTCAATGGGAGAAAACAGAAGTTATAGCACAATCCAAAGGTCTTCCAGAACGAAAAATAAGGGAATCAATAGAAATCTTCAAACATCCCAAAAATTTCAATAAAGACGGTGGCTATGGCTTAAGTGAAACGTGGAAATGTGCACTCGTGGACATTCGCAACACAAAACTTCCAACAACAAGATCTCTGGAACAGTTGACATCCGCTGCCGGTAACCACAACAGTTAGCTCAGCGACGGAGTTGTGTGAAAACCACACCATTTCGAGTCTGAAAACCCTGATGAAGGCACCAGGTTGGGCGCCGAAACGTTGGTACTGAACCATCAATTAAAGCAGCGCGATCCCTGAAAAAGTAAGTGGAATATTTAATTGAAACCTTTATGATTTACCATTCACGAACACCCCGTGCAACGCAAGGTACAGACAAGACAAGCCTACCAGTCGTGTGGTGGTCCAACAGAAAGGCGTGGGTTACACGGGAAGTTTTTCAAGATTGGTATTCTAATAGTTTTTGTCTGTCAGTCAAATCCTACTGTGACAGAAATGGGCTTGAATGTAAATTTATATTACTCTTAGACAATGCCCCAGGACTTCCAACCTCACTTGATACGCCAAGAGACTTAAAAGTGAATGTGAAGTTCCTTCCACCAAACACTACGTCAATATAAAACCTATGGACCAGGGAGCAATAGAAAACTTCAAAGCTTATTACCATCGCCACACTTTTAGCCAATTAATTGATGAAACTGACGGGGAAGGAAGACAGTCTATGTGAGAGTGGTGGAAGTCATACAACATCATGAAGGCTATTCACAACATAGACAAGTCTTGGAACGAAGTTAAAAAGAGTTGTATGAACGGGGTGTGGCATAATCTTTGGCCAGATGTAGTGGAAGCACCTAGAAGAATTGTCCAAATGCACAGACAAGTGCTTGAAGACTTTGCTGCAATGATGGAGGGGTCTGAACTTGAAGATGTCGCAGTAGAAGATCTTGAAGAACTTGTAGAAACTCACGACGAACCTCTCAGCAATGAAGATCTGACCGAGTTACAGAATAATGCCGTAAACAATGAGGAAGAACAAGTAGAAGAGAGAGTTTTATCTTCAAGCGGAATACAAAATGCTCTTTCAAAAATTTATTCAGGTTTGGACATATTGCAGAGCATAGATAGTGATGATGACTGTGTTTGGACCGTGTGTCAAACAAAAACAGCGTATGACCAATTTTTATAAGAACGTAAAAGAAATGATACCAAAAAGACAATAGATGTATTTTTCCGAGAAAAAAAAATGTAATACTGCATAAAATTTTCTCAGAATTACAGCGATTGATTCAAATGATTTGTATTTTTTTTGCATTAACTTTTGACTATATTTAATCGTAAACCCTGATATACACGAACTTCATTTAAAGCGATTTTTTGAACAACGTATCCCTTGCATAAAGCGGGGTATTACTGTATATAGATAAAGTTTTTGATAGGAGAATAATCACCGCTTACCAAAGCAGGAGTTCTCCTGCAGTGTGGACACACGGAAAAATACATTGAGACGTAGAGCGCTGAAATTTTCGGGCTTATATTCCTTCTTCAACACTAGAATGAAGTAGGAGGCTGGCAGTTAACGAAATATATACACAGTTACCAAGAAATAATAGAAGCTAAGTAGCAAAAAGGAATTACAAATTATGATGGTGAAATAGACACGTACACACATCTAGGAACTCAGACTTGGATGATGGTTGCACAGCGTGAACACATAAAAAAAAAAAAAAAAAATAGAACAACACAAATGGCATTGAGGAAAGTGGGTGATGTAGGATACTGTCTCACAGGCATATATATAATGAACATTAACTAGCGAAAAAGAATTTCAAATTAGGGTAGGGAAATGTAGCACTGCTTACCTTTACTGATCATTGTGAACATGCTTAATAAACATAACAGACATTGCAATTTTTGGGTCATCATCATCATCACGGGTTCTCAGCTATACAGCAGGTCCATGCCTCCCTCTGGTCCGCCATTCTCTTAGTTTCTATATATCTCCCGTTTACCATTATATCATCCATCATTTTCATCCTTTGCCGACACTTCTCTCCGTTTACAGTCCCCTCCAGAGCAGTTTTAAGCAGGCATTCGTTCTTCAGCACATGCCCAATCCAGTTCTTTTTTCTGTTTCTTATTGTTTTTATGAGTGTCCTTTTCTCTCCTATTCATTTCAGAACTTCCTCATTCCTTACTTTGTCCTCCCAACTATTTTCTCCAGCCTCCTTCATACCCACATTTCAAAAGCTTCCAACCTCTTTAGATCATCTTTGCGTAGCGTCCATGTTTCTGCTCCATACAAAACATTTAGCTAATTTTTTCCTCAGGGTTTTGTCCAGCCTTTTTCTTTCTATTGAAAGCTTCCTTTGCCATTGCTATTCTAGTTTTTAGCTCCTTCTTGCAGCTCATATCACCACTCACAATACTCCTGAGATATTTAAAGGACTCCACTTGTTCAATTATTTTTACTTGCAGCGTTATCATCAATTCTTTCTTACTCTTTCCCACCATCATACATTTAGTTTTAGTCCTATTGATTTTCATTCCGAATTCCTCACACCCTTTGTCTAAAGTCTCTAACATTCTTCTGAGTATCTTGACACTTTCTGCCAGCAAAACCACGTCATCAGCAAACCTTATGTAGGTAATCCTACGTCCACCCATGCATACACCTCCTTTACCTCTTAAACTTCTTTTCATAATTTCCTCCAAATATATGTTAAATAACATGGGTGAAAAACAACATCCCTGTCTTACACCTCTTCCAATCTTTCCCTCTTCTGTAAGATCATTCCCCACACTCACTCCTTGCTTGAGGTATAATTTAATTATTAGCCTTCTCTCCTTCCAATCAATACCTTTGTTTTTTTAGAATTGTCACTAACTTCACCCACTGTACTCTGTCAAAAGCCTTTTCCAGGTATATGAAAACCATGTAACAATCTCTTTCCCTTTCAATGTATCTTTCTCCTATTGTTCTCAGTAAACCAATAGCATCTCTTGCACTTCTTCCTTTTTGAAATCCAACTGTTCTTCAGCAATTGACATGGACAGTTTGCTAAATATTCGTGTAGTGGTACACGGTTAGTCATTAGGTAACGTTCGTTGTGCACACACGTTCCGAGCCTAATGGCCCGTTTTTCTATTTGTGAGCAAGGCAGATGCCGAAATATTGTGTAGTTGTTTGTCAGCATTAGTGTTCTCTCATCGCATCCGTCCACTTTGGTATGTGGTGGGTTAATTTCCCTTTCTTTTCTTATTTATTTTCTACATGTATATCAGTGATGTACTGTAGCATCCAGCCTATAGAAAACATTATTAATTTGGGTAATAAATATTACGAGCCTGGTCAATATCAACTACTTTTAATAATTCCCTTCCAATTACATAATTGTGTTTCCAGAGGAATTCAAAACAGGGTTTTAAGTTTATTATGTTATAATATGTCCCAGATGTTAATAATGATGCAACTAAGGAAAATGGAAGCGGCTTCTAGGCGATATAAATAAGAAAAGAAAGGGAAATTAACCCACCACATACCAAAGTGGACGGATGCGATGAGAGAACACTAATGCTGACAAACAAACAACACAATATTTCGGCATATGCCTTGCTCACAAATAGAAAAAACGGGCCATTAGGCTCGGAACGTGTGTGCACACCGAACGTTACCTAATGACTAACCGTGTTGTGGTGAGGGGGGGGGGGGTGACGGATAAGGAGTAAACTATCGATATCGGTATACAATGTCTGAGATAATATATTTAATATTTTGGCAGGCGATGGTAAGAGAAAATGTAGTAATGGTACGGTATAAACATAGGGAAAAAAAAAAAAAAAAAAAAAAAAAAAGTAGTGATGGGTTAATTGGAATTTAACCGTTAAATTCCAATTAACCCATCACTAACTTTTTTTTTTTTTTTTTTTTCTCTCCTTGTTTATACCGTACCATTACTACATTTTCTCTTACCATCGCCTGCCAAAATATTAAATATATTATCTCAGACATTGTATACCGATATCGATAGTTTACTCCTTATCCCACCCCCCCCCCCCTCACCACAACACGGTTAGTCATTAGGTAACGTTCGGTGTGCACACACGTTCCGAGCCTAATGGCCCGTTTTTTCTATTTGTGAGCAAGGCATATGCCGAAATATTGTGTTGTTTGTTTGTCAGCATTAGTGTTCTCTCATCGCATCCGTCCACTTTGGTACCAGATGTTAATAATACACACATAGGTAAAAAATTAGGCCCACATAAGCTATTGGTCCGCAGGATGGAAAATATTGAGAAACATAACTGATAAAGAAATTTTTGGGACTGCTGTTAGGGAATATACAGGGTGAGTCAAAATCGCAGTACACCCTTTTATTTCAAAAACTCTGCAGGAATTGGGAAACCTGAATATTCCAGTAAGGTATTGGTGAAGTGGTCTATCTTTTACTGTATGTACCGAACATGGGCGCCATCTTGAAATCGGCCATCTTGAATCTAAGTCAATTTTTTTAAATGGAAAGGGGGTCGTGTGACACATCAGATAACATCAGAATTTTCTCACAAGTTCATTCCTGTAAACAGATTTGAAATAGCAGCTGTGGTTCAAAAGTTACAACATGTTTCGGTTAGAATTACAAGCCGGATTGTTCTCCAGAAAGGACAGTCATTTTATGTGTTCAACATGTTGTCCCTCTCGGTCAACGCACATCTGAAGGCACTGGATCCAATCGTCATGCACTCGCAGAAGGTTTTCCGCAGAAATGCTGGCACACGCTCCTACAATGCGTTGCTGGAGATAGTGTTTGTTTCTTATTTTCTCTGCATACACAAGTTGCTTTAAATGGCTCCACAGATAAAAGTCAAGTGGTGTGAGATCAGGTGATCTAGGTGGCAATTCCACAGAACCACGTCGGCCAATCCAGTGACCAGGAAATTGTCCATCTAACCAGTGATGAACAACTGCTCCGTAGTGTGGTGGAGCCCCATCCTGTTGAAAGTAGCAGGGAAAGCTGCCATCTTCATTCAGGACTGCAGGAAAAACCACTTCTTGCAGCATTTCCAGATAGCGTTGAGCATTTAGGTTCTCGTCAATGAAAATGGGTCCAATTACACGGGTACCCCATATCCCACACCACACAATAACCTTTACATCACCAACTACCTTGGAAGGTTCCATCCAGCATGGATTGTGGTCACTCCAGTACCTGTGGTTGTGACGGTTAACTTCACCACTGACATAAAAGTTTGCCTCATCACTGAACAAGATGTCTTGTGCAAAAGAGGGATCTTGTTGATGTTCCTCTAAGGCCCACATGCAAAACTGCATACGTCTGTCTGGGTCATCCTCTGCTAGGTGCTGGAGTAACTGAATCTTGAATGGATGCCATCGATGGGCATGAAGGATTCATATGATCGATGACTGGCTGATTCCACATTCTGCTGACAAACATCGTGTGCTGTGTTGTGGGCTCTTCACGAAGGACGCCAAAACCATTGTTGAGGTTGTCTCGTCAGTAGCACTTTTTGGACGGCCACTCCGTGCCTTGTCAGCCAAAGTCCCAGTTTCCCGGAATTTGGAAATTAAGCACCTGACAGTGTTGTGTGAAATTGGAGGTCTTTCTGCGTGCCAGTTGTTAAAATCTGCAGCTATGACACGGAAACTTCGTTCTCCAGACATCAAAATGATTTCAATTCTCTCCTCCTTGGTCACAGCCATCTTCAGTTATCTGCAACAAAAAAGCTATGTAACTTTTGAACCGCAACTGCTATTTCAAATCTGTTTACAGGAATGAACTTGTGAGAAAATTCTTATGTTATTTGATGTGTCACACGACCCCCTTTCCATTTTAAAAAATTGACTTAGATTCAAGATGGCCGATTTCAAGATGGCGCCCATGTTCGGTAAATACCGTAAAAGATAGACCACCTCACCAATACCTTACTGGAATATTCAGGTTTCCCAATTTCTGCAGAGTTTTTGAAATAAAAGGGTGTACTGCGACTTTTGACTCACCCTGTATATATATATATATAAGTAGTGAAAAGGAATTAAATTAGGATAGGGAAATGAGCCACCACTTATATAAGAATGCAGTTTTTCTCAGTGTTGAGAATATTAAAAATTGTACTTGGGTGACTAGCAGACATAAAGGAGTGTTATAATTACCCACTATTTCAGCAATTTCTGGTCAGAAGATGGTGACAGCGAATGAGATCACCGAAATGTTGTATAATTATAACACTCCTTTAACTCAGCTAGTCACCCGAGAACAATTCTTATACTTACCTTTAGATCAGGGGTGGCTAACCCAAATGATCTTGCGGGCCACTTTGGAAATGCATCATAACTCCATGGGCCGCATATAAAATTATATATCCCCATACTAGATTTAGACCCAATATAGACTGTTTTTTGGAGTGAATATAATATAACTAGCTAAAAGCATGGCTTTGTGTGGGCTCGCAAAGTTGAACTATAAGAAATATTATATACAACTAAAGAAATTAATAAATAATTGTAAGAATTTTAATATTTAAACTTCACAAACTAGCATCAAAAACCATGGTTTTAGTTTGTTGACAAAAAATTAATTAGGCACATTTGTAATAAAACATAATTCTTAAATATTTAAAAAATCAATTTATTTTATTTGGTTTTAATCAGATACAAAATTTCTCATTTGAGTTTCTTCCTGTTTTCTATATTTTAACGTACTTGAATTTTTAATATTGCTAATTCGGTCATAAGAAAATCTTCTGTTTAAGGCTAGACTTTCCGAAGTTTTTACTCTTGATAACGCAACATAGATTAAACATACAGAAGTTTCTTTGTCTCCAATATCTACAACAACTTTATCCAATGTTAAACCTTAAGCTTTATGAATTGTTATTGCAAAACCTATTTTTAATGGAAATTGTTTTCTTGAATAAGTGATATTCCCTCTCTTACAAAATTTAGTTGTGGGTGGAATGGGAACACAGCCACTATTTTGATAAGTTAAATGAAAATAATTTTCGAAACGAACCATTATCACTTATATTTCTTCTTCTGGAACTCGGAGAAACAAATCGAAAATAAAGAAGAATTTTTTTGATATCTCGCTTAATTCTCGAGATACTGTATCTCAAAAGTGAGGAGGTTAGACTGAGATCCAGCCTGGACCAGAAAAAAATCATCAAAACCACTATATCAACATGGTGGAAATTCACAATAGGTGTTTTATTTTTGTCCTATTGGTTGTTGTTAGGTTGAAATACAGCCTGGACCAGAAGAAACATCACCAAAAGCACAAGAAACTATGCCTACAACTAATTCTTGGCACGCTATATCTCGAAGTCTCGTTGAGTTACATAAAAATTCATCAAATTGTGGTGTAGAATCTCCACATACACACATTTCTTAACAATAATATGGAAGACTCTTTAGTAAATAGTAATATCTCCCTTTCTGGAGTTCAAATTCTCTTTATACTTCAGTTTGTGGCAATGTTATTTTCGATCAAAGTTTGAAGCGTACCGATTATTTTATTTTCATTAAACATTGAATCATGCATTATAATCGTATAGGTACTTAAATAACTGATTAAGTGTGGGAGTGGAATTTCTTTGTATGATTACAAAACTGTCGCGTCTAAATTTACAAAAATCGCAGATGTATTTACATAGAACATTCAACAACCACAGATCATATTTCATACAAAAAATTAATATGCCTCTTTTTGGAGTGTAAGTTCTCAGGTCAACATCGGAAATCACAAACTACACTTTTAGTGAACAATATATTTAATTATCTTACCGTTGCTGTGAAAAAATGGCTACACTTCAAGTTCAGTGGTAAGCCATTGCATAAATGCTAACAGCATTTTCAAACTGCATCCTTCTAAATGGACACACTAAAATCAAAACTATATCAACACATTTCCAATATCTTGCGCGTTAATTGATTCACTAATTCTTGACAATAAATGTGTCAAACCATGTGATGTGGTCACGTGACCACGTCACGTGATGCGATCTTCTCTGATTTCTATCAGCATGAATGAATAGAAATATTAAAAAACATAGCTATTTATGTGTGTTTTTTTACAAAAATAATGATTGATGGTACATCTACAGTTGACTTTAAATCAGTATGTTCAATTTCACGTATTTAGGTGCAGCAGTTTTTTTCTAAAAGTGTACCATAAAGTGTGCACAAATCGTCTCCTAGTATAATTATTCTGAGAACTCATAGCTGTAGTTTGGATGGGGCCATGGTATAAGGGAAGACTCTGATTGTGAAACAGTTATTAAGGCCATGAGAATTGTGGAAGCTGGCATGGTTAGCAACAGGGTGGTTGAGATTCTGGGAGTAAACTGTTTGTGAACAATCATTCTGGTGCATAACTGCTTAGAGATGAGGCCAATGTTAGAACTATGGCAATGGAGGCAAGTGGTTGGTGCAGGTCGCATGTCCATTGATGGGGTTGGTTTTACCAAGTGGTAGGGTTACAATAGTTAGTGTTATGCGGATGCATATTTATTTATACACCAATCAGCTTTGTACATAAAGAAATAATACTTAACATCAACATATTAGGTATGTGTATGGTTATATAATTCATAAAAGTCTTTTAATGTTAGAGATTAGTCCAACATGAGATCCTCCAAAGAAGTTGACGTTGGTAGCATGTTAGTAAACCAGACTTACTATTCTATGGTATGGTCCAAAAGCAACATAGTTTTTGTTGGGTTTTACAGCATCCAGCAGTCTTCTTGTTTGTAGATCTACCCTAGAGCAATTACATCAGAAATGCTCAAGTATTTCTGGAAAAATCAATAAGTCCACTGACAGCATTGTAGAAGAAGCATAGGTCTGCCATTTGCCTCCGACTTTGTAGGCTGTTAATGTTATAACAGATACACACATCACACATGACTTTAACGTTTTCATCATGAGGATAGTATAACAGGAACTTACAGACCGTTGCTGAAATTTTTTGACACAGCTAAATTCCTGATCTGTAAATGGTAATCAGAAAATACTACCATATTCCACTAGTGGTTTTACAAAGGCAGATAAAAGTTGAAACACTGTATTAATGTTTTTGAATTCTTTCCCAGATCTAGGACACGAAATGCTCACAGAGTTATGTAGTTAATATGATCAGAGAAAGTAAGCCTATCATCAATTATCTCTCCCAAGTCTTTTATTTTGAAGAAAAGTTCCCCAAAGTACTCTCAACTTCTGATCAAAATAAAAACAAGTGGATTACAAATGGGATAAAAATTTCATCCCAAAATCTCAGGAAAATGTATATGAAAAGTAATGAACACACCAGCCAGTCTTTCCTAGCTTATCGTAGAACTTACAAAAAAGTGTATCGAAAAGTCCTAGCAGAGGCCAAGAAAAACTACAATAACAGGAAAATTATAAATTCAAGCAATAAATCAAAAGCTGTTTGGGATGTAGTAAGAAGGGAAACAGGGACAACCAAAAAGAAACTAAACTCCTGCCCAATAAAAATCTGTGACACTACGCCAGATAGCGACCCAACAGAAATAGCAAACTATGTAAACAATTACTTCTCTAGCATAGCTGCAAAACTTCAGACTAAATTTTCAAATAATCAAACATATAAAAATTGTTATATCTCAGTAAATTCTATGGTCCTAAACCCAGTAACAGAGGAGGAGGTGGAAAAAACAGTCCTCAGACTAAAAAATAAAAAATCAACAGGATTGGATGAGGTGCCCATGTTTCTAATAAAGCAATGTATACATATCCTCCGAGCCCCATTAGCGCACATAATAATCGAGTCTTTCACAACTGGTGTATTTCCTGACTACCTAAAATTTGCAAAGGTCCTACCTATTTTAAAAAATGGAAGTAATGAACATGTAGAAAATTACCGCCCAATTTCTATACTGTCATCTTTCTCCAAAATTTTTGAATCACTTATGAAAGATAGGTTAACCAGCTTCCTGAGCAAATATAATATCCTTAGCAAATCTCAGTTTGGTTTTCAGGCAGGAAAAGGAACAACATCAGCAATAGCACAGTTCACAAAAAATGTACTTGAAGCTCTTGACAGAGGTGATCATGCAGCAAGTCTATTCCTAGACTTCTCAAAAGCCTTTGATACTGTCGACCATAACATCCTCATGCAAAAACTAGAAGCAATAGGTGTAAGGGGTAGTGCAAAATCCTGGTTCCAGTCATATTTAACCAACAGAATACAAAAAGTTGAAATCTCTGCTATCCCGGAAAACTCAAATATTTTATGTAAGTTCCTGTCTGAACCAAGATCTGTAAATATAGGTGTCCCACAGGGAAGCATTCTAGGCCCCATATTATTTACAATTTATGTAAATGATTTTATATCCAGTATCAGTCATGGGGATAAAATTTTATTTGCGGATGACAGCAACATCATCATCAGTGATCCCTCAGTCGATGAACTCCAGGCTAAAGGAAATGCAGCTCTTATAGAAGTCTTAAACTGGTCCCAAAATAATAAATTGACCCTCAATATAAATAAGACAAGCAGCATCAAATTCAGTTCACTTAGCAGTGTTCAACAGATAGACCTAAAACTGAACAATGAACACATTGTGAGTGTTGCAAATACAAAGTTTTTGGGAATGACCATTGATCACAAATTAAAGTGGAATGAACATGTACAAATTTTGGGAAAGAAAATATCCACAACCTGTTTTGCACTTAGAATTCTAGCTCCTGTATGCAATGATGATTGCCTCAAAATAATATACTTTGCAAACATTCATTCCATAATATCCTATGGAATCATTTTCTGGGCTTCAAGCAAACAAAATGTAAATACTATTTTCAAATTACAAAAATGGTCTGTCAGGATAATAGCAAAAACTTCAAGGAGAACCCATTGTAAGGACATATTTAGAAAATTAGGCATCCTGACTGTTCCATCCTGTTATATCCTCAATTCTATAATGCATATAAAAAATAACTTACAAGACTTCACCACAAACAGTTCCGTCCATACATATTCCACAAGGTCAAAAAATGATCTACACATAGAGAGGAAATTAAAAAGTAAAACTCTAAATAGTTTTTTCCACAAGGGAGTGAAATTGTATAACAAACTGCCAGTAGAAATTAAGGGAGAAAAAAACCCAGATCTTTTTAAGAAAAGGCTAAAAATGTATCTTGTAAAAAATGCTTATTACTCCGTAGAAGACTATTTAAAGTAGTCAAATTATGTAAAATACCTGTGTCTATTAAATTAGTAGTTACAGATAAATTGTACAAATCTTGTGTATATTTCTATACGCCTTACATTTATAGTTGAATATCCAAATTGTTCACATTATGTATAAAAATTTAAAATGACGAAACCAATATACATGAAAATGTATCATATGGTGAGTAAATGAAATGAAATGAAAAAAAAAAAATTGAGTTAACTATTTCCACATTTTGACCACATAATGAGTAGTTAGCAGGCAGTAGGTTGGGTTGTCAGGAAAACACATCTTTTTTTTATGTTAAGGTGCAACTTATTGACCTGACACCATACCTCTAACTCGGAAATGTCTCGTTGTACAATATCAATTTTATAATCACTGTATATTGCTCTGAAGATCTCTATATTATCAGCATATAGCAGATACTCAGACTTAAATTTTTCACAAATGTCATTTATGAATATGCTAAATAGGATAGGTTCTAGATGGGAACCATGCTGTAAACCAGAGGTGACAGTGTACTCATTCGACAAATGACCATTCACTCGTACTTGTAAACGCCTGTCAGATAAATACGAGTGAAGTCAATCCGAGGATTTGGATCATATCCCATAACAACTTAATTTACTAATTAGAATATCATTGTTAACCATGTCAAAGGCCTTGCTGAAATCGGTATATATGAAGTGCACATCCTGACCTTTATTCAGTGTATTAAGCATGAAGTTAATGAAGTTAGTTGACATAGATCTTCCACCAAAGAATCCTTGCTGTTTTGATGTTATGATATTTTTAAATGCAAAAGTAAGCTGTGGCAGGATAATTTTCTCAAAAGCTTAGTAAGTGATGATTGAATGCATATTGGCCTATATTTACTGACATCAGATTTATCACCTGATATACGTATTGATCTAATGTATGATACTTTCCATGTTGAGGGAAAATTTCCTGTTTCAAGAGACTTATTGAAGATATGAGTGATACACTCTCAAAGTCCAATGGCACAATTTCTCAATAGAATGTTGGGTATCCGGTCATGTGTGGCACCTTTATAAATGTTAAGTCACTGCGAGTTCATGAAATACACAGACGGAAAAAAAAAATCCCAACACCAAGAAAGACTTGTGTTAGATAAACGAAATTTGGTAGGCGTGTTTATACATCTGAAAGATGACATCGATTCAAATTTCGCGCTTCGCGCATAAGTGTGGCGCTAGTAGCGCTACTCAGAGCTTGCAAATCAGGTTTGCTTTAAATACGCGCTGTAAAGTTTGTGAACGTTATTTACCGCTGAGATTTGACATAGTGAGTTGATGTTAGCCAAGAATGCCTTTAAGAAGACGAAGAAGCCATTATCAACAGCTCACCGAGTTTGAACGAGGTCGTGTAATAGGGCTACGAGAAGGTGGATTTTCTTTTCGCGATATTGCAGAAAGACTTGGCCGGAATGTATCCACTGTGCATGATTGTTGGGTGCAGTGGTCAAGGGATGGTACTGCCTCAAGAAGACCGGGTTCCGGGAGGCCACGTGGCACTACTGAGAGGGAAGACCGCCGTATTCGGCGTACAGCTGTGGCGCATCGTACTGCGTCTGCGGCAGAAATTCGAGCGGCAGTTGGTACCACAGTGACACAACGAACTGTTAGAAATCGGTTACTTCAAGGACAGCTCCGAGCCAGGCGCCCTGTAGCGTGCATTCCACTGACTACAAGCCATCGCCGTTTGCGACTCCAGTGGTGTCAAGCCAGAGCTCATTGGAGGACGGAGTGGAGATCTGTTGTGTTTTCTGATGAAAGCAGGTTCTGCCTTGGTGCCAGTGATGGCCGAGTGTTGGTCAGAAGGAGGCCAGGGGAACGCCTGCAACCAAACTGTCTGCGGCCTAGACACACTGGACCTACACCTGGAGTCATGGTCTGGGGAGCAATTTCCTATGACAGCAGGAGCACTCTTGTGGTTATACCAAACACACTGACTGCAAATTTGTACGTCAGTCTGGTAATTCAACCTGTAGTGCTGCCATTCATGAACAGCATTCAAGGGGGAGTTTTTCAACAGGATAACGCTCGCCCTCATACCGCTGTTGTCTCGCAACGTGCTCTACAGAGTGTCGACATGTTACCTTGGCCTGCGAGATCACCAGATCTGTCTCCAATTGAACACGTATGGGATATCATTGGACGACAACTCCAGCATCATCCACAGCCAGCACTGACCGTCCCAGTATTGACAGCACAAGTACAACAAGCATGGAACTCCATACCACAAAGTGACATTCGAAACCTGTATGACACAATGCATTCACGTTTGCAGGCTTGCATTCAAAATTCTGGAGGTTACACCGGCTATTAATTTAACAGTATTTCACATTTGAAATGCATTTTCTTGAGCTTAAATTAACCTGTGATCTTGAAAATTTAATCAATTAAACATGTTAACTTGACAAATGCATTGTCCAAATTTCATTACTCTACAATAATTTTTTCTTGGTGTTGGGATTTTTTTTTCCGTCTGTGTACATCATCAAAATTGACTTCAAATTTAGAGATGTCTGCTTCTGGATATTTACTGCTACTCTCATAAATAGTAGGAGCATGGGGACGATCTGGTGGATATTTGTATATGCTCTTGAAGTATGATGCGAACAGATTGCTGACCTCAACACCAGTACTCACAGTCCAATCCATGTCATGGTCGAAGGCATGTCAACATCACTGTGTCGTTTATTTTTGATGAAACTCCAGAATTTGTTAGTGTCAGATTTCAAATTTTCTTCAGTTATGTCAAGATAATTATTGTAGCAACAGATGCACTTAGATTTTTAATTTCAGTTCATAATTTACTACAGGCAGTATAATTGCTACTGTTTTTTCTCTTCTTGTAATTTCTATGAGCGTTTTTCTTCTGTTTGATTTTGCATATCAGTTCCTTAGAAAACCAACATGGATAATTAGCATTTTTCTTAAAGCACAATGGGACAAACTTATTGATACCCTCAATAAACTATCTCATTGAACCATTTTACTTTTTTTATTGATATTGTCCAGTTCATATAGATAGATCCAATTGATACCCATAGGATCTGGCCAAGATGTAAAAACAGCATTTGGACTAGTTAAAATTCTTAATTTTACTCCAATCTTAGTGAAATTTCAGTAAGTGATAGCCTCAGTTTTTCTCATCATTTATTCCCATGAGGACTTATGCCAAAAATGTCATTGTTTAGGAGATATTAATTTTTTAAAGTTAAAAATCACGAAATTTTAAATTACTCCTGAAGTTCCTACTCCCCGACCTGAATCTATCCCCAAAACATTCTTTATAAATTCCCCCAGATTTGGTGTACGTGACTTTACTGGGCTCATTGTACTTAAGGTAAAATTCAAAACTTTCATGTTTTTAGACATTATGGCACAATTCTTGTGAAACTACAATAATTAATATTTTTGGTCTGAGGGAGCTAAAATAAACGTCACTTTCTTTTGCAAAAATTCTGTTCTCCTCTAGTAATTTTATCGAATTCCTAAAGTACTTCCTTCCTAATTCTTTGTTTTGTCTGACTTTGCTTTGTTGTTGGTCTTGTTATAAACATTGTGGCATTCCACCATATTGTATCAACTTTTAATTTATAACATTTAAATATTGTCTGTATCGTCAAAAAAAGTATATATTCATGATTAGCGAAATTTTATCTTTAATATGAACACAATTTCAAACTTGTATCTCTGGTGGTTCTCAAAATGATTAACCTAAAATGAAAATTTATTTTTTTGTTTGAAAATGGATTCTATTTTTGACATATGATATGCATCTTTTTATCCTGAATCTTCTGGCGTATAAATCTCTCCATCATCTAGAAATCATAGGACAATAACTCTTTTTTTTTTTTTTAATAATAATTCTTAAACAAGTCATAGTGCAATAGTTATTAAACATGCTACAACCTTTCAACTAGATTTTTATGGCTGTAAGTTATACCTCATATTGAGTTTAACTTTATGCTTTCTTCATGGAAATGAATGTCGGACTGGGGATTCCAAAAATTTATTAAATCCTCTCTTATGATTTTTACGTTCGTTATCCTAAAGTGTTCTGTAACAAAAAACAAAACAAAAAGGGTAGAAAATGTTTCTAAAAGTGGTTAAGTGGGTTTTTGTTAAGCTAGTGTGCATTAATAGTTCTTCTAAACTAGTTTCGAAGGCACAGTGGAAAAAATAAGGTTAAATGACATGCAGTTCCAAAATTGAACATTTATCTGCGAAACTGCACTAAGTTAAAAACTTTCAACACAAAAAGAAAGAGAAAAAATTAGCATTCCCCCCTTTTGAATCTATATTCTGGAAGTATGCCTTCATTCACCCTACAAAATTCATCTTCTTTAGCTCAAAAATCATCAAAACTTGAAACATTAAAAATTGAGGTAACATATGAAAAATACTAACAGAATTCCTAACACCTCATCAGTGGCGTAGCTATGGGAGGGCTAGACAGTGCCATGCACCAGGGCCACCAAGCTTAGCTCAGGGGGGTCCCCTAAAGCTCAAGGAGCCCCTGCCAGCAAAAAGAAAAAGAGATCGCCCAAAATATTTTATTGCTCCAGGGACCTTGTTAACCTAGCTGTGCCACTGCACCTGGTACCATTCCTATTCATTTTACAAAATATTACATTAACAAAAATAACACTGAACAATGACATTGGAAATGTCAATTAACTGTAGATAAATTATTTACAAATTATGCGTACTTTATAACACAAATAATGAAGTATGTAATCAATAAATAAACATTTGTGTGTAGATACATGGGAAGGAACTAGGCCATGGCCTTTTGAAGGTAGCATCCCGGCATTTGCCTGGAGTAATTTGGGGAAACCGTGGAAAACCTGAATCTGGATGCCTAGACAGGGATTCGAACTGGCCAGCGTCCTCCTGAATGCGAGGCCAGAGCGTTAACCACTCACATACCAGCCTTGGTATAAAGAAATGAAGCATGAGTTGTTTGAAAAGTATGAAATCAAAGTAACAAAATGATTTGAAAAATCTGATTCTCCTTAAATTTCAATGTGCAAAATGCAACAATCTTAGAGTAAATCTTAGGTTAACAAACACATTGATAATAGGAAGTACATGGAAACCAAAGTACATAACACAGGGTTGATTTTTATATCTAATTCCCCCTAGACACAAAAATGGAAATACTAGTATTTGTGATATATCCTTAGAAAATTTCCAATTTGGAATTATAAGTGAAATGCAATTTCATGACATCAGTATACTGATGGACAAGGAGTCATAGCTAGAGTTATTTAAGTATCACAATGAGAGTTGTCGGGATCACTACACTGGTCATGTGGTATATAGTAGAACATTATCAGATAAAGGGTAGTGTAACCCTGGACCAAGGAAGATGCTAACATCTCGTAGGCATATAACAGCTGAGCTGTAAGAAGGGGTTATGTGTTGACCAAGTGTGTCCTAAAGTGAAAATCATCACTGTTTAAATATCGAAGTAAGGCATTATATGGTTAAAGATGTACAACACATGTGCAATGGTATAGTGAATGTAATCACTTGGATTTAAATATGTCTTATTCTCCTCAAAATATCGTGTCTTCAAACCAAGTATCAGATAAAATAAACATTGATTATGGATGTGTGTCCTAAGGTTTTCTCTTGGTAAGATGAAAATAAATGTGTCCTAAGAGTATGTGAACTCTGGAAAACAAAGTTTCATAGTTTAGGCACAGCAAGTAATAAATTTCCCTAAAAATCGCAATGCTGAATGGGAAAGTGTGAGTTTCCTAATGTGTAGGAGTGAAGTACTTTCACTTAATTAGTTAATTGTCTCTGATGGGCACAATATTAATGACCAATCTATGTATGTAGTTGGTTATGATGGAAATAATAACAAAATTATGTACGTATTTGTGTATGATGGAAATAATAGCAATGTCCAATGTATGTACTTAGAGTAGGAAGAAGAAGTGAAGGTGTAAAGGACAGAAGAGGATAATTTCATGCTACAATATTATATGCAACTGGGCACGAAAAATTAAATAAAAAGTCCCACACTATCACATGAGCTAATGGAAATTACAAGTCATTTTATTTTTCTGGACTATGTAAGTGTCTTCTTTCACTTCAAATTTTTATATCATATCAAATCCTATAGCATAATAGGTATTGAAAAAGAGTTAGTATCACCTTAGTGTACCTGTGTTGCACTAAGAAAATTATTAACCTTGGTTGAAAAAAAAAAAAAAAAAAAAAGACCACTTAAAAAAAAATTACACATACATTGAAGCATTAAAATTACAAAAATGTGAAAACAAAATTGAACTTCTGTTTGTAGTAAATATTACACTGAGGTCACAAAAGTCATAGGGTAGCAATATGCAAGTATAATAGATAGTGTTGCTTACAAATTGTATAAATGGTCAGTGCCTGGGCAGGACTTCCATTTGTGGTCAAATGCTTCGTGTGAGAAGGTTGATTATGTGATTATGGCTACACAGCGAGAATTAACAGATTTTGAATGCGGTATGCTAGACGCATGGGACATTGCATTTCAGAAATCGTTACGTACCTAAATTCAGTCATAACCTCCCATCATGGACAACGCAGTGGTCAACCGCCGGCACTTAATGAGGGTGACTAGCGACGTCTGCATAGACTTGTTAGTGTGAACAGACAAGCAACACTTCGTGAACTAACCGCAGGAAGAATATGGGACATCCAAAGGGTGTGTCCATTAAGACAGTCTGGCGAAATTTGGCAGCAGAAGACTGACTCAGGTACCATTACTAACAGCACAACATCACCAACAGTGGTGCTCCTGGGCTCGTGACCATATCAGTTGGACCGTAGACAACTGGGAAAAAGTGGCTTGATCAGATGAGTCACGATTTCAATTGGTAAGAGCTGATGGAAGGGTACAAGTATGGTGCAGCCCCTTTGAAGCCATGGAACCAAATTGTCAACAAGGCACTGTGCAAGCTGGTGGTGACTCCATAATGATGTGGGCTGTATTTGCATGGCGTTCAGCTGCTGGGAGACCATTTGCAACCATTTATAGACTTCATGTACCCAAACAACGATGGAATTTTCCAAGATGACAATGTGCCATGTCACCAGGCCATAACTATTTGCGATTGGTTTGAAGAACATTCAGGACAATTCCAGCGCCACTGCGAGCGCCCGACATGAATCTCATCGAACATTTATGGGACATAATCAAGAGATCAGTTCATGCACAAAATCCTCCACCGGCAACACTTTCAGAATTATGGATATCTATAGAGGCTGCATGGCTGAATATTTCTCCAGAGGACGTCAAACGACTCATGGAGTCCATGCCACGTCGTGTTGCTGCACTTCATCGGACAAACAGAGGACCGACATGCTATTAACAGGGTATCCCATGACTTTGTCATCTCAGTGTATATTTGGAGGAGTATGCATGTCATCCTGACATCACATAAGTGAACTTTTTTCACTTCTCAAAGTGTATGAAGCAATATCATCTTGTGTTCACAAACCGGTTTCTACGGTACATTAATGTCTTATGAGATACTTTATTCTATCTAAGTAGTCACTCAATCAAATCTCATCACAAAAAGCATTGCGTCACTTCTGTTGCATTGTTATTAAGGATTGGAATCCTGCAATGTTTCCAATCCCACGGGATTTGCGCCAATCCCGCGGGATCCCACAGGATTCCGCGGGACTGGCGCTAATAGTTTATCAATGGATATTTTTAAAACATAGTTATTTAAAGTGTTAACAAATTAAATAATATACATCTGTTAATTAAATTAATAAATCAATTTTTATGTTAAATGATAAAAATTAATAGTTAACAATATTTTAACCCCTTGACTGCTGTAGACGCGTTAACGCGCGGGGCTTCTACTGCACCCAGGTGCTCTAGACATGTTAACACGTGCCCTTGCTCATTCACTCAGGTGCTCTGGACGTGTATACATGCGCCGCCTTGCCGCCCTGTCTCTGCTCTGGATGTGTTAAGACGTCCGGCCGCTCGGGTCCCTGTGTGCTCTGGATGCGTTAACGCACGAGCCACTTAGCGACCAGGTCAAGTAGCCGTGATTTCCAACCCAGCTGGTTAATTGCTTTCCAATGTGAGTCTCTGCAGTTGCGATCTTATTTGTGCTGTTATTTTCATTTTAGTTTTTACAGAGAAAATGGATTGCCATCGTGTTTGTACAAAGGAAGAAATCATTGAGATTCTAACTAGAAACGACAGTTAGAATGATCTCTTTGATATGAATGATAGTGAAGACCCTTCAATAAGATCTCGAAGTAATAGTCCTATGCCTTGCACATCTGCTAGTGGAAAAAGATTGTCTGTCTCCACAAGAGGTAAACATTTTCAGTATCTGAAGCTTCATATACTGAAAGCTAAATGTGTGGAAAAAGAAGACGCTTTAGTGACAGCTTTGACTGGAAGAAAAGAGATTCTCGTCCTTGTGTGCATGTGTTAGACGATTCAGCTGCAGGACACAAATATGTTTTAGGTCAAAACTCCAGCATTCTGTCATTTTTCGGAATATTTTTAATAGAAGATCTTATGAAATCTATTGCTGAATAAACCTATAGATTTTATTTATATACCAAGACAAATACGCCAGGAAAAGTTCACTATAGATTTTCAAGGTGGAATGATTTACTGGGGGACATTTTCGAAATATTACTTACGTTAAAAATTCAAAGGAGAGCACGCCAATGCGTAGATGCGCTGGATGTTCGAAACAGAAAGTGCGTCCAGAAACCAGGTATAAACACAGAACATGCAAAGTACAGTAATACTCTGTGTTGTGCCATGTTTGGAGGCTTATTACACGAAAAACATTTAACCATGGGTAACTACACTGTAACAATTACATTATATTTATACGCCTCTAAAACTAGGTGCAATAAATTTTTTTTTTTTTAACTTCACCAGTGACAGACTACAGCCCAGAACCAAAAGAAGGATGGAAAATATATGCAGAATTTGCAAAAGGTATTCGAACACTTAACTTCAAAATTTTCTCTTGATGAATTACTGCGCTAACAAACAAAAATAGCAAACACATTTCAGTTGCTGTAATATCTATTTAGCATATGAAGTAACTGTATGTTTGTCTACGCGGACATTCACTTTTAGAGGAGCTTTAAATAGAAAAATCTTAGATTTCAGAGTAACTGCATTTATTTTGTATCTGGGGTTTCAAAACGTAAAGCGAAAACGTAAGGCCATCACACACAACGCCTCAGAAATATTCAGCACAGAGCAGTCCAGGCCGCGTGCCATACTCAGCAGGGCAGGTATCAGCCGATCGCAGCCTCTCAGCGCAGGTATACGGCTTAGAGGATAACAAAGGAACATGCAGCGAGGACTCAGCCGGGCAATACCTAGCAGTTAAAGAGTTAATCGGCTAAATGAAGTTTAAAAATTTTAGCTTGTTTTTAATAATATTTAGAGATTTTCATTTCTTAAAAATCTAAACCAATTTTTAAATAAATAATAAAAAATGCAAAATATGCAGTCTTAGATCATATTGTGTACCTTAAAATAAGCCATATCAGTTTGAAAACACGGTATGCATAGTGGCTAAGTCACCAGAGTTTTTTATTATTATTATTATTTTAAATAAACGATCTATAACATCGAAAGAAAGAATTCTATTTCACAGAGTGAAGTGCATATACTCTGTAAAGTGTAGATTTGGCTCAGAACAAGAGCTCATAACTTTTTGTCACTGCATAAGCATGCAACTTGGTCTATTTTTAGAAGAATTGTTTTTGTGGGATTCATTACTATGTCTCCTGATTTATTGATTGATCTTTTACTTGATTCATTGTTATTAAGAGGAACTACTCACCAAGACATAAACTGTCAAGTATTTCAGTTCTGCTTTAAGTGGCGTAACAACTTTTTTAGAGTGAAAATTATTTTTTTTATGTAAGAAAGGAGACTTTCTCGGCGTATAATTGCAATCAAGTCCTCACGGGTGTATCGCCAGACTGCGCTGTAAAACCATGAAATTTCCCACGTGAAGAAGACGGCAGAGGCATGGTGTTTTTAAAATACAGTTCGGTGATACACCTGTGAATACTTCATTATAACTTTTGTTGCCTTTAGTCAAAATAATGTGGAGTTGAAAGGACGCATGCTATTCACTCAAAAATAATGTATTTAACGCCAAAGAGGAATTAATCGAAAGCCAGAGTGGCACATGTAAGCAGGCGGCTTTCATCAAAGATCATGTATTTCAGACGCATTGGTAGAGAGAACAATAAGTCAAAGAATATATCATTGCCTTTTGGTAACTGCTAAATAAATAGGGATTCAATCGTTAAAATTACAATAACATTAGTTTCGTATCAACGAATAATAAAATTTTCAGCCGAAAATACAGGAAGTTGTCACAATTACTTTATCTGCAAATACAGGTGACGTGTGCGGCACAAAAAATACTAATTGTACTAAATACGCAACATAACTCACATTATAGAAATGTGTGCTCAAAACAAACGTAAGTTTTAATGAATACCTAAAAGTGGATCTATTTACTTACGAATGACGAAGGTTGACCAAAAACAAACTTTTGTTCACACGAATCAAATGCCAACTGCAAGGCTATGGGCAGACAGTGCAATACATCTGATAGAGACCTAGCGAGTCAAGCAGACTGACACATGTATTCGCCAGATTTTGTGGATTGCGGATCCGCATAATTTTGTGTGGGATCCGCCAGACTGCCTAATGATGTGGGATCCCGCGGGATCCTGCTTTGCTGGATTGCAATTCCTAATTGTCATATCTTGACGTATCCATCTCTTGATACAAATTCAATAGTATCTGCCTCAATCTCCATAGTGTATGGAGTATGTTAAGTTGTTAATGTTGCTATCAGTCCATCCCTATCCATGCTTTGATTCACTTTTATAACAATTATATCATCCCAGTATTTTGTCGGCGATGTATTAAAGATATATATAAAATATAGTGTCGTACCATTGGCTTCCTGGTTATGCACTTTATGAGCTATCTCAGGCTGTTTGCTGTACGTGCAACTTCATATTATATGATTATCAATACCTAATTTTATGGAAGGTAATACTAAAAAAAAAAAAAAAAAAAAAAAAAAAAAAAAAAAAAAAAAAAAAAAAAAAAAAAAAAAAAAAACAGCAATCCGATCTTTGTCGGTGAAGAAAATATAAAAGTGTCTCAGGTTCTATCTAGTCTTTGATGATGTCCTGGACCTTAAAATAAAAATATACTCTCATTATTTTAATATATATCATCCTCTTCATCATAGGAAAACATGTTAAATCCTGTGATTATGAAGGTTTCCGTGGTCACTGTATGTATTATCTTGGTTCTCCGGGTGGAGCCGCATAGATATATTTAAACCTAACATTTCTGCCAACTTACTGTGGCTTTCATCAGAGGACTGCTTGTGAGTTGCCGCTATCGCCCTTATATAGTAGCAAGAAGCTAGTGCGGGCAGGCGCTATTCATCCACAATGACGTCACCGTGCCCGGTGTAGGCGGTAGTATGGTCTCTGAAAAGATAAATTTAAAGGAGACATTTCTAGCCAATGGCTGTAGCGTGGCTGCTTGTAATAAAGCCTTGGCATGCCTTGATCGCTCAACTTTGTCTCGCACTGCAGCATCATTGGCGGAGAACAACAAACCACCTGACAAGGCAGTGGCTGTCCTGCCTTACATCCAAGGAGTTACGGACAAGATTGGTCGGCTGCTTAAAACGAAGAATATCTGTCCCGTATACAAGGCCCCTAGGAAATTATCCGGCACCCTGACCAGCGTTAAAGATAAGAGAGAACATTTGCAAACACCAGGAGTATATGAAAGTCCTTGTAGCTGCGGTAAGGTATACATTGGGGAAGCAGGACACACTGTTAAGGAGAGGCTCAATGAACACATTAGGCATTTGTAAAATAATGACGCAAGCAAGTCCGCTGTAGTTCTACATTTAGCCAACAGTGGCCATTCAATTTTATTTGATAAGACCAGCGTTATAGCCATTGAAAGCAGATGGTGGCCTAGGCGTATAAGAGAAGTGTTAGAAATACAAAAATGGCAGAACAACATTAATGCCGACAATGGTTTGCAACTTGACCATATTTGGTCATACCTGATCAGGAAAATCCAAGACAAAAAAAATACTAACATCGCCTACATCAGGCACGGTGACGTCACCACAGACGAATAGCGCCTGCCTGTACTAGCTTCCTGCTACTATATAAGGGCGATAGCGGCAACTCACAAGCAGTCCTCCGATGAAAGCCACAGTAAGATGACAGAAACATTAGGTTTAAATATATCGACATGGCTCCACCCGGAGAACCAAGATAATATATGTTAAATACTCACTTCCATTTCAATATTTGCTTTTACTCCATTCAGTTTACAAAAGGCTTCAACACCTCAATATTCAAAATTCATGTCAATGTGATCCACCTCTGTAGAATCTAAAATAGTGTCAAAACGAAATTGGTGAATGTTCTCCTGGGATAGGTGGTGAGCAAAAAGTATATAGTACATCGTACAAGAGAAAAGCTGCTGCAAAACTTTATACAAAATAATCAGTTTAAAAACTGAAATCAGCTGAGAGAGTAACTCAAAAAGACAATACCACATAAAAAAGTTGAAAAAAATCAGTAAGAAAGTAAACCAAAAAATATGTTTTTTTCTTATTACTCCCCATGTGATAGTTTCTTTGTGGTTCAATGTGGTTGTCAGGGTTGTTAGGCTTAAGTTTCAACACATTCCTCTTTTCTGCAAAGTGATGCCTTTTCTTCTTGATGAGTGAAAGATAAAAAAACAATAACTTTTTCTTTAACCCTCCTCCCAAAATGTGAGTCAGTAAAACTAATTCTCTTCCTTCCAGTTTTCCTTTGTTGTGGTGCCAGTGAGTAACTGAAATTAGTAATCATTAACTTCTTTCTAAATGTTGCATCCTTTTCAAAATAGTTGAAATGAAAAGTGAATAAAGGCTGAAATGCTGGGTTGTTTGAAAATTCCCAGTTGAAAAACTTAAAACACTGTAGAATGTGCTCATACGGCAGATTGTCAAATTATAAGCATCCATATGGCTAGATTGAATAGTACTACCTTTATAATAAAATATCTTTAGGTCCATTAGGTTGGAGAAAAGGAAAACTAATTTCATTTTTAATACAAGTACATCCAGAAATATAAAAGCATGGAGAAAAGCACACAGTAGAATTTATCTAAGAGGTCATAGGCTACAGCAATCTTTGGGGGGGGGGGGGGGGAGAGAAGAGGAATGGTGATAGTAAAAAGTGGTAATGTCGTTTTGTTGTTGTTAACAGCAAGAAAGTTGAGCTTATGCAGAAGATAGGAACATTGGAAATTAATCCAAATACCAATTATAAGTCTAATCAAGGCATTGTGGAATTGTTTGAGATATTTCAGATGCATTTTAAAACTATTTGCATTCTACAAGAGGACAGATTAATCTTCATTAAATGGTAACGTGGTGATTTTTTTTCACGAACAGTTCGAATATACAAAGTGTCAATTTAAACGAGATTTTTACATTATTATGTGATTTATATTAAATACTAATGACAAGGAAAGGGGAAATGACTCATCACTCGCCAAAGTAGAAGGCTGCAACAAGAGAAAAACATATTATTATTATTATTATTATTATTGCAGCTATATCGATCCTTTTTTCAGGATGTAGCCTCTTTAAGCCTAATGAGCTATATATTAGAATTTAATTCTACATAGTGTTGCTGTAGTTCTTTCCAGGCCGATCGATCCTGAGCCGCCCTCTTCCAGTTCACGCCTGTAACTCGACGTATATCCTTATCCCAGCGATCCGGGGGTCTTCCTCTTGCTCTTTTCAGGTTTCTCGGTATCCAGTCCAGCACTACCGTAGTCCATCTTTCATCTCTTTTGCGAGCAACATGACCGGCCCATTGCCATTTTTGGGTCATGACTCTTTTTAAGATGTCTGTTACTTTAGTTATTGAACGGATGTGCACAGCCCTTTTCCTGTCTCTTCTTGTAAACCCTAGCATTGCTCTTTCCATACTTCGCTGGGCAGTTCTCAGTTTTTGCTTCGTGTGACTATTTAGGGTCCAAGTCTGGCAGGCATATGTGAGGACCGGTAATACACATTGTTCAAATACCTGTTTTTTAAGATGTATTGGCATGTTCGATTTAAAAACTATGGAATTTCTTCCATATGCTCTCCAGCCCAGCTTTATCCGTCTGTAGATCTCAGGCTTTGAGTCACCATTCATATTGATCAGTTGGCCAAGATAGATGTACTGATCTACGAACTCAATACCAGAATCTTTCATGTCCGCCTTGTCTTTATAAAAACATATATGACCTACAAATACACAATATTTCAGTTTTATACCTTATTCATGTTGTAGTGAATGAGTCATGTGGTTCGTAAGGCATGCATACACTGAAGTTTAACTGAATAAAGTGTTAAATTTCGGCGTGTGCACACCCCCTGAACCACATGACTCAATTCATACACCATGAATAAGATGTAAAACTGAAATATTGTGTATTTTAGTGTACGTCATATGTTTTATCTCTCGTTGCTGCCTTTAACTTTGGTGAGTAATGTGTCATTTTTCCCTTTCCTTGTCATTTATACTGCCTAAAGCCGATTTCTTTTTCCTAGTTTCATTATATTAAATACTGACATCAATTAAAAAAAAATGACATGGCTTCCGAGACTGCACATTTTGTATTACTACAGTATATTAAAACAAATAAATGTCATATTTTGGCAAGATCATTAATAATCAAATTCAGAAATTGATTGCTATGGTTGCAGTCTTTCCAACTGCAGCTTCCTGGCTGTCTCAAGTATTACTAAAGAAGCAAAGTGTGTTGTTTGGGAGTATAATTTATTATTCAAATTAGCAAATGTAGCCAAAGAGTTTTCAAGGTCTTATTACAGCTGTCTAACATCTGTCCCCGCCTGTCCAATTTGGCATTTAACTTATCAAACTCCTGCTGCTGACTATCAAACTTTGAGTTAAAATTGGAATTTAAAATCCCAGCATGTTGATGAAACCTGTGATTCAAGAATGCCACAAAATCAATAAACTGAGTAGATCAAAGAGGGTCAGGGGACTGAACCTGATTCTCTGCAGCTGTGTCTTCAGAACGTGTACAATAAATATTCTCATTATCTGTATCTGAATTGGAACCACCATCTAAAGGTAACACAATGGAATAAATATCAGTGGTAGGTTGTTCTGGTAATGTAACTGTAATGTGAATAGTATCCCCACCTGGAGAGGTAGCACCTGTTACTGAACCAGTATGTTCCGTAAGTTGATCAACTGACTGCTGAGGAACTGATAAACTTGAATTTGCACAGGTAAGAGGTGCTATGGAATCTAACTAAGTGGAAAAATCCTGTGATACAGGTGTTAATGGTTTTATGCTAGTAGATCATTCTACTGGTATCGTAACATCTGAACTATGACCGGTATTTACTATCTCTCTTGTTAATCCTCGGTACCGACACATTGATTATTACTGACGGACTCCATGGTTCACAAATTTTAAAAAAGAAAGAAAAAATGGTACACAAAATAGTAGCCTCCAAAATACACACAATACAAGCAATAAAATGGTAGCCTGAACAAAAACACAGGGGGGGGGGGGGGGAACAGATTAAAAAATACCAAAATGAATTAAACCCTAAAGACTATCTGTGGAAATTAGTTATGTCAGCAATGTTGTTTCAAGAGTCAGCTAACATTAACAGTAAACATTAGCCAAGAAGTTGAAACATCATCACAAGTAGGTCAAAAGTATCAATATGCAAAACATCACACGCACAAGAAAAATAAGAAGTACAAAGGAAATAACAATAGAATGCTTCGCACACCAAGTAAACATTGTTCTTGTTGCTGTCACAAGATATGCAGGGCGAATACTCGCTAGGTTCAATTATTGCTGGAAGGAAAAGAATGCTGTGTTTTGCCGTAAAAGTCGCAAGGCAAATGGAAAAAAGAAAAACACTATAAGAAAAGATTGTCCCCTGGCATGTAACCTTGAACCATAGAACACAGGGTGAGAGGCACCAAATTTAGACAACCACAAGTGAATATGAGTAGTAATAAAGTTAATGCCACATGCAAGAAAGTGCAGATACTTAAGTTGATATGGCAGTGAAAAAATGAGCTGCAATGACAGCACCAGCTGATGACAACAAATACAGCTGTACTTATCTGAGGATCGATGAGGCGAGCGGAGGTGGACCGCATCGGAAACAACTGTTGGCCCACTACGAGCTGCAAAATTGCTAGGCCCATTACTTCTGTTGCCTGGTATGTAGTCGGTCGGCATCGCGTTGTGTTGGCCAGCCACAAGTTCTGCGATGTGGATGAAGATAGGCCAGTGTAGTGGTGATGGCAATGAAAGGCAGCACCCCATGTGTAATGATGTGGCTGCTGCTGGATGCGGTCAACATCGTGATGCGATCAAATGGAGATCTTCTCACTAGTGAGTAGGGCCTTATTTCAGCGATGAAAATCGATGCCGGATTGTCGCCATGTCACAAAGAAATGTTTGCTTGGAGATGAGCCAAATATTACTTGAGAAGCTATAACTGAGCCAGGTACCACTATTAACTATTGCAGGTTCACATTAGTTTTCAAACTATTGTCATCACCCCAATAGATAAAGGTATCAAAAGAAACAAAAGTACACTTCATGAAAATCTAAAGCTTGTATACTAAAAAACAAGTTCTCTTACACTTTTCAGTACCACATTATTAAATAAGGCATCAAACTATCAAACTCATAACTCAAGATTGCAGGTAGGCACTCACCAGTCTATCTTTCCTGGTGAACTACCATCCTTTATTCACCACTACAAATGAAATTCTAAGTCATTATAATGGGAAGTGCATGCTGATGACTTAACTCCGGTGTTGTGCAACTACTTAAAATTTTCATAGTTCAACATCATGGAACTCCTGACACGTGTCCATTTGTCTTGAAAGTCAGCCAAATAGTGCTTGGACCTGAAAATCTTGCACACCCTTTTATAGGATCTAGCCAAGACATTTGGACTTTATTTAAAATTCTTAATTTTACTCCAAACTTACTGAAGTTTCAGTATGTGATATCCTCATTTTATCTCATCATTAAGTACCATGAGGACTTATGAAAAACGCATCGAGTGCAAATGTGTTGAGTACCAAATCATGAACCATATGCTTGAGTGGCCTATGTGCCCGTTAACCTGAAATGAAGATGATCTGTTTCGAGCAAAACTGAATCCACTTGAGGTTGCGAAGTACTGGGTGAAATGTGTTTAAAGTTATTAATTTACACAATGTTTTAACTGTGTATTTGAGGTTTGTGACTTGATGATAATAATAATACTTGCCGGTATCATCAAAAAAAAGTATATATTCATGATAAGTGAAATTTTATCTTTAATAATAATAAGGCCAGGTTAAGTGCATATAAAAATCCTCACCGAGATGGATACGTGGTACAGTAGTTATTAAACTTGCTATAACTTTTAAACTAGATTTTTCCAGCTATAAGTGTCATACCTCATAATGATCGTAATTTTATGCTTTCCTCGTGGAAATGAATGTAGAACTGGGGATTTAAAAAATTTACCAAACCTTTTATGAAGCTGTCATATGATTTTTACGTTCGTCCTCCCAAAATGTTCTCTGACTAAGAAAATGATGGAAAATAGTTTGATATTATGCTAATACGCACTAAAGGGGCATGTACACGAGCATCTTTTCCCCGCAACATTCTGGCGTTGATTGCCCGGCAACATTTCCGGCAGTAGATGCTCAATATATGGCCCAGCAATGTGTGGCTCCACTATTGCTGGGCATTTGATGCTTCATATTATTGCTCAACATTTCCCGTTTACACGCATTGAGTGCTCGGCAATCAGCATCATGGCAGAGGACGAAGTAATTGTGGCTGCTGCATATGTTATCCTGCAAAATCAAAGAAGAAAGAAAAGGGAATCAGTCTGACAATAAAAAAAGCTTAATCTGCCTACTATATGACTCAGTCTTTTATTCAACTGACTATAATTTCACACTTTTATACAGGTATGAGCAAAGAGACGGGCAAACTCATTATCTCTTCTGAATGAGAAGCATTTTACCGTAATTTGGTATCCCATGTGCCTACATTTTTGTCATTTATTGCAATTGTACGTTTGAAGGAAGTAAAAGACTTTTACTGATTTTACGTGGTTACACATATATAACAACTGAAGTGAGCTGTGTAAACAATTTAACATGCAAATGATTTTTTTAAAAATAACGCAAGTTCAGTAGTATTCTAGCAGTGAGAAAGAATATTCGCTAATCACCGTAACTTCCTTATTCCAAACCAGTAAAAATAAAATAGAAGAGGCACGATAGCAATAGATTTGTTGTTTTATACATTCTCAATGGAATCTTAATCAGCTGACACCTCAGTCAATCGGTTGGCATTGTTCTGGCTATCATGACTGTCCATCCCTTCATCGAGAACATCACAAGATAACACAAATGACATTGCATTGAATGCAAACCATGTTGCAAACACTTGCTTACCACCTGCGCTACCACTTTTGTTTTCTTTAACTCGTTCTTGGCGTATGTTCTCAAACTTTTAAATTTTTTGTATGCTTCAACTAGTGTTGTAAAAAAACGTTTTTTTTCTGGCTTGAAAAAAAAAACATGAAAAAAAACTTTGAAAAAAACGTGTTTTTTTTTTCTGGAACATGTTTTTTTTCACAACTACTAAATCTCAAATTTGTAAGACAGTTATCGTTTAAAATGACTGTTTTAGAGTTTTTTCTAAGTACTTATCTCAAATTAAAATCTACTATATTTTTCTGGTTCAGTAGGAAAAAAAATTAGTAAAATATTGGCAAAATTGGCTGAAATTTTCTTTATGAATGGGGATTTCCCGAAGAGAATAGGTTGCGCCAGAAGGAATCCTAATTTCCCATTGTTTGGATTGATACTTGCTATTTGAAATAGTGCTGCCAGCCCTACAAAATTACCTACAGATCTTTTTAAAAAATTAGGAAATTAAAATTTATCCACGGTTTTTTGCCTCTTTTTATTACTTATTGGGCTTTCCTTATATTCGTATACTTGTTAACTCTCAGAGTATAGTGGTACTGACTAATTAAATTGTCAGTAAGGGAGCGTGCATAAACCACATAGCTCCATTTTGGCCTCCTGTGAACCCCTTCTCCTCCCCCACGTAGCCCAACATGCCGGCCATACTCAACATCACACAGAAATACCGACAACAATGGGGACGTATTTCCTGGAAACTCAACTGCATTGCCCGTCTACACGTCCATATTGTCGCAACATAGCGGCCACTCAGACGTAATACTTGCCGGCAACACACTGCCGTAAAAATGATGCTCGTGTAGACGCCCCTTAAGGTCCATTAAAATATTTTTTAATATATTTCAGAGAAAATAAGGTTATATGACAAAATCAGTAATATGGATAATAGATACAAAAATAAAGGTTTTAGAGTGGAGGGCAAAATGGTTGCTGAAGGTATAAAATATAAATATTTTGGCTTAAGATCTGAAAATATAGTCCATTTGTCAGGTGGTAGGAAGTGGTTTGAAAGTCATGCATCTACTGGAGAGAGTAATGATGGATGTGACAGATTCTTGGCCAGACTGTAGCTTGATTATGGTATGATACCCACATCACACCAATAAGTAACAGATGTAATAAAGGAGCCGGATTCAGAGTTATTAGAAGACTGGAGTCTATATGGTACACAGCAGCTATGAACTCTGGATGGATATTGGGATAATAATTAAAGCTAGTATATGAAGAAATGACACGACCCTAAAATAACACTATATTTTGGGCATAAAGGAATGAGAAAATTTTCATTTGTAGGTGAGGGAGTCAAAGACCAAAATAAATTAATAAATTATTGAAGAACGTGCTGATTAAATTCTTTCAACATTTAAGATAATTTCAAGAGAAAATGTGAGTAATGTAAAAGTAGGGAAACTGTCACTGGAAGATATATTCCATCACTATTAATTAAATGGAATTCCTTACTCTGGTCACAACATACTACTTGAATAAGAGTAACAGACTTGTAATATTTAAGGTAAGTGATTTTGTGCTTAATATCGATAGTAAAGGGTTTTCATGATACCATGTTGCCGCAATTTAATAATGAACAGTGATAGACAATTCAAAAGTAAAGAATAAAATTTTGTGATATACCGCTTGTTCTTGAAATATCACAAGTCAAAAATTAGTTGTATGTATAGTTCCTTGTGCCTTTGGTGAATTTTTTAATCTAGTCCAGATCGCATTTCAACCTAACCACAACTGCTAGGAAGCAAAAAAAAAAAAATAAACTTTACATCATGATAAAATGTATGAGGGTAATTCAGAAAGTAACCTCCGTTCTAGCATGGTGCTAGTAGTCATGCATGGAGTGCCGCCATTTTCACATCTGCGTGTTCCCTGATTCAGTAAGCATCCAGCTATGACAGTGCGCATTGTCTTGTTATAAACTTAAAACATGAGCGCTGCAATAGAAAATCCCACGAAATGCAAAGTGCGTGCTGTAATAAGATTTCTTTTGGCGCAAAACGTTTCAGCATCAATTGTGTATTGTATACGGTACAAACATTATGAGTGAAGGTGTTGTGTGGCAATGGGTTTGATTTTTTAAAAGTGGTAGAACAAACATTCACGATGAAGAGAGGAAAGGTAGACCTTCTGTTGTGAGTAATGATCTTGTCAAGCAAGTTGATAAAAAAAATTCCGTGAAAATCGAAGATTCACAATCTCTGAACTTTCTGAACAATCATATGTATTATTTCTATAAGGTATTTTTTTGTCACAAGCCTATATCTTCCTTCATACTTAACCGAAATCAATGAATGAGGTGTCATTTTAAAGCTTATGGTCTCCACTTTGGTTAAATCATATTTTAAGCAAGAAAGTTTCCGGAATTCGACCCTTAAAGGGCAAAAATGTAATTTTTTCTAAAATGCTGTTTTCTGTGTTACGAGTCAGTTATCTCCCTGGATACCTATCTGAAACCGTTTTATGAAGTATCGTTTTAAAGATTAAGATCTCCACTTTAGTGACGTCATATATTATACCAGAAAGTTTTCGGAATTCGACCCATAAAGGGCAAAAGTATCAATATTTTTGCAATGCATTTTTGTGTCACGAGCGATTTATCTCCCTTAATATCTAACCGATATAGATAAATGAGGTATCATATTAAAGAATAAGGGCTCCGCCATGGTAACATTGTATTTTAAAAAAGGAATTTTTCATAATTCGACCCTTATAGGGCAAAAATGACACTTTTTCTAAAATGCGTTTTTTGTATCTCGAGCCGTTTATCTCCCTGGCTATCTAACCAAAATCGATAAATAAGGTAGGATTATGAGGAGTAACGTCTCAGCTTTGTGACATCATATTTTAAGAAAGAATGTGTTTGGAATTCAACCCTTAAAAGGAAAAAGTATAAATTTTTCTATAACGCATTTTTGTGTCACGAGCGATTTATCTCCCTTAATATCTAACCGATATAGATAAATGAGGTATCATATTAAAGAATAAGGTCTCCGCCATGGTAACATTATATTTTAAGAAAGAAATTTTTCGTAATTCGACCCTTATAGGGCAAAAATGTCACTTTTTCTAAAATTCGTTTTTTGTATCTCGAGCCATTTATCTCCCTGGATATCTAACCAAAATCGATAAATGAAGTAGGAATATAAGGAGTAATGTATCAGCTTTGCGAAATCATATTTTAAGAAAGAATGTTTTTGGAATTCAACCCTTAAATGAAAAAAGTATAAATTATTCTATAACCGATTTTTGTGTCACGAGCGATTTATCTCCCTTGATATCTAATCGATAAAGATAAGTGAGTTATCATATTAAAGAATAAGGTCTCCGCCGTGGTAACATTATATTTTAAGAAAGGAATTTTTCGTAATTCGACCCATAAAAGGCAAAAAAGTCAATTTTTCTAAAATGCGTTTTTTGTGTCTCGAGCCACTTATCTCCCTTGATATCTATCCAAAATCGATAAATCAAGTACGATTGTGAGGAATGATGTCTCAGCTTTGCTGACATCATATTTTAAGAAAGAAGTGTTTGGAATTCAACTATTAAAGGGAAAAAGTATAAATTGTTCTACAACGTATTTTTGTGTCACGAGCCTTATGTTTCCCTTGATATCTAATCGATATAGATAAATGACATATCGTATTAAAGACTAAGGTGTCCGCCGTGGTAACATTATATTCTAAGAAAGGAATTTTTCGTAATTCGACCCATAAAGCGCAAAAATGTCAATATTTATAAAATACGTTTTTTGTGTTTGGAGCCATTTATCTCGCTGGATTTCTAACCAAAATTGATTAATGAAGTAGGAGTATGAAGAGTAATGACTGAACTTGGTGACATTATATTCAACCTCACTATTCATCGCATTTTATTCGCGAAATTTTCGCACGGGTCGTCTAGTTCCTGCAAATTTCTTGTACGGTTTTGTACAAGGTTTTCACCGATAAATTAGGCTACCAGAAGTTCTGTGCTAGGTGGCTACTGAAATTGCTTACAGAAGTCCACAAAACGAAATGAATGGGCTCCACCTTAAACTTCCTTTCATGCTATGACGTAGAAGGAGAAGATTTTTTTGAAGAGGATTGTGACTGGTCACAAAACGTGAATGGCATACGTGAAAGATGAAACAAAACAAAAATCGATGGCTTGGGGCCATAACAATTCTCCATGCAAACCAAAGAATGCCAGGCAAACGTTTTTAACAAGGAAGGTTACGACTAGTTTTTTGGGATGCCAAGGGAGTTTTGCTCGTTGGATTTATGGACCCCAACTTTGGCGCCTAGTGATTTTCATCTCTCCACTCACATGAAGAAGTGGCTTGCATCACAGCACTTCTATGACGACGACGAACTTCCAAATGCTGTGAAAGATTGGCTACGTGCCCAGGCAGCTAAATTTTATGAAAAATGAATTTATATTAGTGAAACACTATGACAAATGCTTAAGTTTAAATGGTGACTATGTCGAAAAATAGTAATAAGATGTAGTTTTAAGATCTAAAAAATAAAATATTTTTTACTATCCAAGTTTTTTATTTATAGCCAAACGGATATTACTTTCCAAATTGCCCTCGTATTATTGCACGTGTCTTAGCCCTCTTTCTGTTCAGACTGAAGTCGTATTATGAAATGAATTGTTATAATTTATGCTACATGTACTTTGAGTCTTGGAATAGACAATGTTATCATTAGCAAAAAAAAAAAAAAGTATTTAGTGACACACTTCATGTGTTTAGGTGTACCTGCATCGTTTGATTCTGAAGTGGCAATATCAGTATAGATTGCGGACAAGTCAAAATGCAGCCTGGATACCAATTGTTCTTGCAATAACATAAGGCATAAGAAATTAAATTATTGTTAGCAATTAATAAACTGTTTTAATGAGTGCCATGTTAGTGATGATGGGTACTCCTGAAAACAAAACAATCATTGTCCACATGCAGCCTATATTTCTGTGTGGCTTTAGCGACATTTTTTTCCTGGTCCAAGCCGCATTTCAACCTAACTACTTCAATTTTGAGATATGATGAAGAAAGATGGCTTAAAATTTGGGTAAATAAGCAAGAAATACTTGTTATTACCCACAGCATAGGAATATACACATATGGATTACAAAAACTTGCCAGCATTGGAATATACACATATGGATTACGAAAACTTGTCAGCAATTTCAGATTCATTGTAGCAAATGCTACCGTTGGTAGCAAAGATATTGTTAGAAATGGCTGCCGACTGTACTGACAACACTATTGCAGATGGTAACTTTCATGTTGCCTCATGTCTAAGGTATATTTCTTTTTGCTTTAACATGAACCTTTATCCTCAGGGAAATGTGTTAAAAATTTCTGAACAAACGGACAACTGATTTTCGAACGGAACATTAGCGTTAATGTTTCATGTAGCTTTAATTTCTTATGTTTAATATATTATATATTAAAATACAAAAAATTTGAACAATTGTATGAAAACTGAATCTAAGGTAATAACTAAAAGAAAGGAATTTTTTAAAATGAAATTTATATTTTTTGTTTCTCCAAGTTAATATTTGGTATAATAATAATAATAAAAAAGGCTAGCACATACATGCCAAGACCCGTGCATGCAAAGCGGTGGGTAAATGCTAGTTAATAATAAAATAAGGAAGGATTCGGAAAGAAAACTCTATTTGCCATAGATAAAGCCAAGGATACTGAACAAATAAACACAGTTTATAATATTATAGTATAAAACCTTTATCATGTACAGAGATGGACAAGCAATCACCCTCAGGTCAGAACACACTGAGACTCACCCAATCCTATCTTCAACTGTGGTGAGTGAAGGGTTTATTTTCTCTAAACCTCCTTACTTTGTCTATAAATTTCTTGGGCCTCCAACTAGGGGTAGTGCGTCAATCCGATGCAATGTTTCGAAGTCGCTATCACACTCCATCTTCTGGCAAAGTGTCAGTTACGTGGTGTGTATGGTCTTAAATAGCCCTTTCACTATATTATATTAGTATCCCCCTACCACTAGCCTCAAGAAGGCCAATGTCTTAAATCCTTTGTATTTGGATCCTTATAGCTTCAATTAACAACTTTAAGAATACCCTAACTGCTATGTTCTCCATAAAACAGTCACAACCATAATTCCAAGTGCAGTAAAAAGTCTTTGATTCAATTTAGATTGGCTTGCTGACATTCATAGCTCTTATTTTACAACCAGTAGTAACAAACTGCTACAAACATTATGGCTAATGTATAAAAATAACTGATACAAAAAAAGTGTTATTTGGTAAAGCAATTTTTTACAAATAACAATCAGCTTTATACAACTTTTAACTGTTTTAGCAGCTGTTATTTTATGCCTTTCATTTTGGTGTTGATCTGCTTCTATTGTTGTTTAATTGTGACAATATTTTGCTCTCAGCCTCCAGGAATCTTCTACAGCAACTTGCAGTTTATTCATAAACAAATATTTTGGTTGCTAACTAGTATATTTGTTCACAAATAAACCATAATCTGCTTTAGAAGATGCTTGGAGGCCTCAAGCAAACATTTGGTGCAATTAAACAACAGGAAAATTCAACTCAAAACCCAAATAAAGTGATAAGATAATAAAGTTCCTTCACTATTTTTTAGTGAATTTGTGGAAGGTTCAACTTGAGTTAATTTTTTGTTTTTGTAAAGAAACAACTTAGAGACTGAATACTTATGACCTGCTAATATAATTGCACACAGTATTTTTTTATATTGTTGTACTTATCAAACAAGTAATCAAAATACTTCACTGTATTTACTATATTTTTATATCAACTTCATAAATATTTACTGATACCATATCTCAGCAACAACGGAACATAAATTCAATAGGGATGATAAGTACCCATATCAACTCTGAATAACAATATGATATTTATATCTAAATAAATATTACTTCTGTGTTGAATATGGAATTAAACATTAATTTCTGTCGACATAAGTTAAACCAACTTTGTTACAATTCTGAATGCAAACATACTATACATGTAAGCTCTAAATATACTGAAGTATTAATTCATATATATGAAATGAGACAGTATATAATCTGCAATCACATTAGGAAGACAACTATAATATAGAGGATTAACACTTTTATATTTCATTCAGCTGCCAAATTACGATTGAGTTTCTGGTCACATTTGAAATTGCCACCATCTGCACGATACTTAATATTATAACTGTATGGTTCCACGGTATAACTTCTCAGAGGTAAGGATGGTTATGCACCCTGACACACAAAAATAGAAGTAACAGCAGAAATTCTGTGAATGGTAAGTAGCAGCCAGTTAAGATTTGACGAGTATGAGCAGCACCAACATAACCAGCGTGACAGCAGCCATAATAATAATGCAGACAATTTTCCGATTCTTCTGCTGATATCGACTGGCTTTCTGTAACTGCTGGAAACCCTGCTGGACTTCTGATTGGCACTGTTCTATGTTGTAGTCAATGCGGTCAAGAACAGTCCCCTAAAAACACATAATATAACATTATATGTTCATACTAAGCAAATCACACTTAAGCACCATCCATAACTTATGCCACACATTAAGGGAGGAGGGAGGGGATTCACAAATTGTGACATGACGTGACAAGTAGGAGAGGGGGCGGAGTCACGAGCTTTGTGATCTCACATCTATTATAAAAGAAAAGCAGAGCCAAAAAAATTCTGTGCCTATACTTTTTCTTGGTAAAACTGGGTTCAGAAAAACATAATTAAGATTTTAAATAAAAATTATTTTTTCATGTGCTGCTTTCATCAAGTTCAAAATGGGTGACAATACAATAGGATGAGGGGGCATGGGGAGACACGAATTTAAAAATAAAATAAAAGACCATTAAATTCATGTGACATAATTTATGGCTGTTCCATTACATTCAAACAACTTTTCGTACATGCTTTTTAACAGGAGAGGTGTGTCCTATAAATCTTTAAGTTCATAAACAATTTGACAAGAAACATGAGAGTATTGCTAGCAAATTTAACAAATTATAGCAATAGAAAAATTGTGTTTGGGATCAGGCTAGAGAACAATGACTTGGCACAGAGTCACAAAACAAGATAAATATCAAGAACAACAGACTCATATAGAAGAATACAATGTGCACTGGGTGTGACTTGGAAATAAACTAACTGCAGGTAGGTGAAAGAGTGCTTTAAGGAATTCAAACTAGAAACTTAAAAGGAGAGAAAGGAAAGATTATAGAAATTAATATAATAAATAATAAGTGTTCTGCTTTGAGAGCTTATATTTCATGCCTAAATTTCACCAATCCTCTCCATTTTCAATAATCCTCTTAAATCTGGTTTACTTGTTTTCTTTTTCCTTTTACAGTATCTTCCAAAACATCAAAATAATGCTTTGATGTCTTATCAAATTTCATAAATCATTTATCTTCCTATTTTTGATACTATTCAAAATATTTCTCCTCTCGTCAGAACCTCCTCATTCATTACTCTACCCAGCCATCTGATCTTTTCTATCCTTACCACATTTCAGAAGTCTCCAGTCTCCTTTCCTATGAGTCTATAGTGTCACACTCTAAAGAAAACATTTTATCATTATTTTCATTATTTTTCTTAACGCTTTTCCCAGGGGTTCACACAACAGACCTTTTTTCATGTAAAAAGTTTCTTTCGCAAATGCAATCCTGCATTCATTTTTTTTTTTTTTTTTTTGCTTATAGCTTTACAGCTCATTGATCTCATTAGAGGCGGGAAAGGATGAGGAGGGGGGGGGGGGAGAGTAGCAAGGAATTGAATGAATTCAGCCATAGCCTTTCGAAGGAAGCATCCCGGCATTTGCCTTGTGTGATTTTGGGAAACCATGGAAAACCAAAATCTAGAAACCCAGACAGGGATTCGAACCTGCATTCTCCTGACTGCGAGGCCAGAATGTTAACCATTCACCCGCCACAATGCATATCTTCATTTAATAGGGAATTACTTTTTTTTAAATAATTTTTTTGCCTCACACTATTAACATTCCCCTCCCCGATATCCAGTCCATTTTATTTATCAAATCCACTAGTCATGTGGCTGTGGGTGCCCATGCGAGCTCAGTAACATGGTTCTATTTTCTTGATGAAGGGCATAGCCTGAACTTTGTATTGTTTGTAGAGTAATTTTTGTTGCTGCTGCCCTCTTCCCTCCACTGGTGGTATAATACATCATCTCAAGGCATTTCTCCCATATAATTGTTGCTGGTAAAGCTTAAGACACATTTGAGGCATACTAGGTGAGTAAATGATGATCTGGTAATTTTCATCTGCCACATACATCCAAGTTAACTGGAGGTAAACATCTAGTATTAGTATGTAGATATTGAGCCAGATACTTGGAAGTTGTTTACAATGAATATGAAATTTACATAAACCTTAGACAAAACCTGACAACACTGATATTCAGTTCCAGATCATATGGATACAGACAGCAATTCAGCAGATGCTTTCCTATCTGATGTTTGCCTCTGTTATACAAAGTCTTTAAACTGTGCTTGGATCTTCCTGATAGCAACCTGTTTAACAATATTCAAGTTTTTCAAATATCTTCACACTCAGGGAGCAGTTTTTCTTAAAGTTTTACCTATTTTGGATGTCGGGGTATTTAAGAATCTAAAAGCAGTGGTTCTTAAAAGGGTCAGTACTGCCCACAGGTAGATCTTGAAGAGTCATTTTTGGTCCAAGGGGGGCATTGAAGACCAACTGCTGAAAAGTTTAATGCTAAAAATCCTCAGAAAAATGTTTCAGCAAATAATTTTAAATGTCTTTTAAGAATGATCAGTCCCTATTAAAAGTAGGTATTGATACACTAAAGCTTGTCCAAGTATGTGGGGAGATGTCTAATTGATTTTTTTGAAGACAATTGAGTTTTCTTTACAGCTCAATGAATCTACTTTACCAAACAATAAGTCTTTACTTCTTGCACACATTTGCATCATAAAATAAGAAAAAATGGTAAAGATATACTACTCACAAAAAAGGACTGATAGTAAATTAAACTCTATCCATAGAAATATTGGAAAACTATTTAAATGATGTGGAATTCCTCTAGATAATATTGTGACCATTGCTACCAATGGTTGAAAAATACAGGATGTTGTCACAGCTGGGCACAAAACAGTTAATCCGTTAATCGTTAATTAACGAAGTTAAAAAAATTGCCAAAATTTAACTTTTAAGTTAACCTAAAAAATCATTAACGGTCTTCTTAACTTCCGTTAAATTGGACTTCCGTTAACTTTAGTCCGTTACATAGGTCGTTGACGTCTTTTCGTTTGTTTGAACTGTGCGCCACGCCACCACTCGTATGCAGGGCTGCCAGATTGTATAATTGGATACAAAACTTGTATAATTTGGTTACCTCTTGTATCCTGTTTGTATAACAGATTGCCTTGTATAATTGGACACAAAAATGAGCACTTAAAAGTAAAGTACATTCCAGCACCTTTTTGAAAGTGTTTGCCCTTTGTTTCATTGAGTTGGCAACCTTTCCTGCATATCTATTTCCTTTTTGTTATTCAAAATTTATCAATGTATACATTGTTTACTTTTCGTGGACTTTTTTTGCTCCCAGCACTTTCACTCACGTATGTAATCAATGGATGACCCCTTTGTATAATTGGGTTTCATTCTGTATAATTTCAAAGAGACAGCGGTATAATATAAGTTGGCTGTACTGGCAGCGCTGCTCGTATGTTCGGTGTAGTAGTGGGCGCCTCCTGCTAAAATCTTGGCGGCGGCGCACCGAGCATTTTCAGCCGCCGGCGGCGTGACTATTTTATATTGTGAATTCTGCAAACGTAAATAAACTAAAAAGCGTCATAACCTATCTTATTGACAAATCAACATTATTATCTGTAATGAGGTGTATTTATTATTACAAAATGTATGTCGTTATTATACGTTTAGTAAAAACATCGCGTTCAGTTGGTGTTGAAGCAACAGTGACGGATCGGCAGTGTGTGTCGGAAGAGGTTAATCGGACAAACTGTTCGGCCGTCAAATCGGGCATTACTCCGACGAAATTCTGTGTCAGTGGATGACCGGCCGCCCGATCGATAGTTAGTATCGCTCTGGAGTCTGCACAGATCAGATCAGCAAAAAACTCAACTTTCAGTAACCAGTGCGAAAAAATTCAAAGAAATAATACAAAAGTTACGAAAAAGGTGATGTGCAATTTTAATTCGAAACATTTGTGTGCTTTTTTTTTTTTTTTTTAAAGTAGAAGCTAGTTTGGCAGTTTCGGCCGTGTAATGTAAAAGGATGTCGCTGACTAACTTCCGTTCTATTTGTTCACGTAAAAACATGCAGGCCATGATTTAGTGAAACCAGGCCGGGTCGTCTAAAGCGGCCTTTAGGTCACAGGTAGGCCGTGGCACAAAGGTAACCGTAACAGGCATTGGTCGTAGATTTTAGGTTGGCCGCAAATTTCCTTGGTCGCAGTTTTCACATATTCAGGTGTCCCAGTCCAACTTGTTTTCTATAATATTGTTGCTTTTCATTCTGCATTCATATTTTATTAAATTTTTTTTTTTTTATATTTATATAAAGCCACGAGTACCTTAATTGTCTCTCGTAAGACAATTTGCAAGTGTTATGTTGATCACAGTCTCAACAAAGATAAAAACAGACAGGAATACCACTTCGTTGTTGTGGCGATAGTGTAACCACAATTTGTTAATTTTTATAAATAAATCCACACTTGCATCATGGTACATAACACCTTGAGATAGAGAGCAGTTATACCTACCGTACTATAATACTAATACATCAGTACAACTTTTGACTAGTTAACTTTTAACGGATAACTTTAACTTGCGTTAAATTTATAAACATTTAACGCTTTAACGATTATCGAAGTTAACTTTTTAAGTAGCGGAATAATGATTAACGAAGTTAACGCTTGGATTAACTGTGCCCACCTGTGGATGTTGTTTCCATATTTAAAAAAGGCAGTGCCAAATATAGATGCCATGTATTGTGTGATTTATAGAACAGTACCTGGGTGACCGATCTTCGCTCGGCATCTTTCGATTTCTGTTCAATATTCAAGATTTCGGATAAAGTTTGATTAAAGTAAAAGGGTTGAAGGCTTCCTAGGCGTTTTAAGGTGCACAGTTAACCAAAGAGAACCTTAACTAACATCAGTAGGCTTACTGGTACCTGAACCTTCAATGTAATGAGGTTAGAGCCATTTTCAAAAAACCAAATAAAAAAATGGATCCTTAAAAAAAATCGTGTTAAAAACTTGAAAAGCAAAATGCTATCTACATATGAAATTTCATCCAAATCGCTAGATCCATTTGTGAGACTGCCTGATAAATTGCTTTGAAAGAAAAGTAAATGCTATTATTAGGGATTAATTAATGGTGCGAAATTTGTGGCAATTCAGGGGATTCTACAATAACCCTTGATGATGGATTCTTTTGTAACTCGACGAGAAAAATTTAACGTAAAAAATATTTTTATATATATATATCTCGTTTAGTTCTCAAGATATCGTATCTCAAAATTTGAGGTGATTGGTTGAAATGCGACCTGGACCAGAAGATAAATTTCACTCTAGCCAAGTTTGATGAATTCGTATGAAACTCGTCAAGACAAATTAAAAATAAAGAATTTATTTTTCTGATATCTCAAGTGAAGAGGTTAGAATTAGATCCGGCCTGGACCAGAAAAAATATCCATCAAAACCACTATGTCTATACGGTAGAAATGTACTTTCAAAGTTTTATTTTGTTCCTAGTGATTGTTGTTAGGTTGAAATATGGCCTGGACCAGAAGAAACGTCACCTAAAGCACAAGGAACTATACTTATAACTGATTTAAGAACGAGTTCTATAAGAATTCATCATCAAATTGTGATGTCACGGTAATGATAGAACATTATCAGTGCTAAATTCATTCACTCCGATAAAACTATGCTCATACCTCGCGTGGTCAAAAAGTAAACGATGATTTCTTTATAAATGGTACGGTAATATTATTTTCAAAGAATGATCTGTAAAGTATCACCTCTAACAAAACCAATGATAAATTTTTAATTATCTTCCTTATAAATGTTTTACAATTAAACTTGCAGTGCTAATATTTCATTTAAATATTCTTTGAAATCAAGCAGAAATTATTTGTAGGCTTTCTGGTACCTGAATTGTCTACGAGATGGCACTAATGACGTTTTCGAGATACTGAGTGAAAAAATTGTTCGTATTTTGTAAACTCGCTTTTTTTGTAGGGAAGACATCTATTTAGTTAATCTTAAAAATCAAAACGTTATCTAAATATCAAATTTCGTCCAAATCGTCATAGCCGTTTCCGAGATCCGAAATATATATATACAAGAATCGCTCGTTTAAAGATATAATATTTGGTTCCAAAAAACCTTAATCATTGTCTTATTGCTCACTACAGTATGTAATTACAGCACTTAACAAGATCACAAGCAATCCTCTCAATGATAGATTGTTTGTAAGATGTGATGATTAAACTATCGAAGATTTTAACTGTTTACTATGGTACACAAAAGTTCAATACCTACAAAGGGTACCTGTTTAAAAAGATATTATGACCACTTTAGCTCGATTTTAATTTGATCAAAGCAATTTTTACCATTCCTGCCTTTGTGTCAAAACTTGTTTTCTAAAAACAAAATTTGGGTTATGAGTTTCCAAATCTTTCTTCAGTGGAAACAAATGATGAAGACATTCTGGTATTTTGCCAGCATTCAGAAGCATTTAAAGAAAATTTTACAAATAGATTTTAGGATATCCTCTACATGATCATACCAGACTGTGTGATACAACCTTTCTCAAACCTACAAACAGCAGAATTGTCATGTCAGAAGAAGTTGATGGAATTGTCAACAAATGAAGAATTAAAATTGAATTTAAAAATTTGAGAAGTAGCTTATAAGAATCATGGTTTCAAAGAAAAATTCCAGTGTTATATCCATATTAATTGGTTGCATTCCCATCCAGTCAAAAAAAGAAATGGATTCAATAGTGGAACATGGTAATCAAAGATTGATGATGACAAATACGGTTTCAAATATATAAAAAAGTGTTATTACATTAAGCTCAGCCCTTTTATTAATTTTTAATAATATATATTTGTTAATCACAGTTTGAGCATCACAACAATATTCTTAATATCTTTTAATAAAGCAATTTTAAAAGCTCTGTCCTCATATAATTATAATGTAATACACTCAAGAGGGGTCCAATGTATGAAAAAGTTGGTACACTATGGGTTACATTACAGACTGCAAGAACGGTAATCATTATGTTCCTTCCCTCTCGTCCCATAAAGGGTGTGGGGAGTAACTTTTTATATTTATTTATTTTTTAGTAAGTGAAACTTCTTTGGCCACAGTAGGGAGAAATCTGCTGGCATTATGCAGTGACGGCACAGTTCTATGCATGCACTGAACCCCATTTGTATGGTTTAATGGCATAAACAACTTGCGCCTTGCATATGGCTCAATGTCAAATTTAAAGTAAGAAAAACATTAGGATTGTAGCAGTGTACATTTCTCCCAATTAAAAGTAAGATGACATTATTGATTATTTACATCATTCATGAGTACTTTATATAGTACAAGACACTGCCTTGCTTCATAAAGATAATGATGAAATACCTGTGATTTTTAGTGGAGGTTCCAATTTCAATTTTGCATTAGACAAAACAAAGAAGCTATTGAATATTTAAGATATATCTTCAATTCCTCTTTGCAAAGTAATCCACAAATTTGAATCATGAAATTGGAAATGACTATTGATCCAGTCTTCAAGAGATCATATTAAATGTGAAACATATATTTACCTATAATAACAACTGCATTTTGTGGAAATGCTAATTTATCTATTTGACAGTCTAAGCTTCCAACTGCCATTCTGCAGCCTTACTATTAATGTTTACATAGCAACAAGCACCAAACACTGCTGAGAAATAGGCCACCATCATCATTGAATTTGTTAGTATTCTTTGAAATTTCTGCTGCCTCCTCCATTCGACAATCGAAAGCTTGGACTGTCAAATAAATTACGTGTCATTTTTGCAAAATCCAGTTGTTATTAATAAAGATGGCTGCGGAAGCCTGAGAATTCTTATCAGTTACCATAAACTTTTGATTGTGAAAATTTATGATACAATGGAATTAGAATAGTAGTAATATAAATTAATAATAATAAATATACTATCTGTAAATATCAACACAACAAAATAGTTTCTATTTGTCCCCAAAATAAATAATCTTATTTTGCTGATGACTCTTGTATCCTATTAAATGTAACGATGGCTAAACAGATAATTTTGTCCAAGTAAAATCTCTAAACACAAAATACAGACTAAGGCTCAATGCAATACTCTATAATCTACATTCCAGTGTCTCTGATAATCTAGCAAACTGTGCCTTAACTTTTTAATAATTTTCATTTACTTATGAGAGAAAATATAAATAAAATGTGTTTATTTCCTTTGTGCGCTTTTGTTTGCTACTAATTTACTGTTAATAGGATTACAGATTCGTTTTTAATAAAATTCACTTACATAATAGTTTGTTTTTCTTTGAAAGATTAACAAGGATTCTTTTTAATCATAGATGCCATACAAACATTTAAAACACAATGAGAATATTTAATGAAAAATATTCATCCAGGGCCCCAAATCCTTCTTCTTATTATTGAAGTGAGGAAGCATATTTGTAAACTCCTATTTTTCATTAAATTAGAAACATACCACACATACATTATTAATATAAGTAAATGGATGGAAAAAGTTCCTATTTACAATATAAATACAATACAGATAGTGTCAAGTGTGAAAGAACATAAAAAAAAAAAAAAAAAATGCCCAGAAAATACAAAAATTAGCAGTCATTGGAGACTGCCAACAGAAGTGGAAAACTTAAACTATTAATATAATACACATAACATGTCATCTTTATAGCTACAGATATAATAAATAATAATAATTCCATGTGGATGTAATGACCTGGTAACAGGGTTTCTATTAGTTGTGCTTTCTGCCTCTGTCTTAAACGCCAAAACCTAACCTGGCAGTGCTACCAGGTACAACAAACCTACAGCTGAATGTGGAATCCCAACCATGGAAGCATTCTGGTGTATTTCACATTACACAACAAGCTATGTGAGAGGTGAAGGTTGGGTGAATGGTCTATGAAAATCGACATCAAAACAGAGATTCGAACTAGCACCATTTTGTTCACCTAACCACAACAGATATACTATTAACTTTAACATGTCAGTAATGCAAACTCATGAGATTTTACCCATTCAAAAATTGCTCAATGGACTTAAAGAAGTTTTCACTTCAAAAACTAAAAATAGTCCACAACCCGACGGGTCGTTGAATTTTCCTGATGGAGATGTACCAAGCAATTGTGTCAGAGGCAATCAGGCTAATTCTTTTCTTCAGGGGACTACAGTTTAACATGGAATCAGAACCATGGACTGTCCCAGCGTAGCTTAGATAATCAAATACAACTCCTAAAAATTCTTACTCACCATGGAATATGAACCCGCGACTGGAGAGAGAACTTTTGGAAGTAAGCGCATTAACCGCTAATCTCAATGCACCTAAAGTAGTGCCACTACCTTGTCTTGAAGTATAAATGTGATAAGTACTATGAAAATTGGAGAAAAACTGTGGGTTTTTATGAATAATGGTGACAGAAATTAATGTGAGGGGGGAAAGGAGCAGAAGGTTAATAATTCTGTGTGGAAGGAATAACCTGGTTACAGGGTTTCTGTTGGCTGCACTTTCCGCCCCTGTCTTAGCCTCCTTAACCTAACCTGGTACAAGGGACCTATAGTTCAATGTGGAATCTGAACCACAGAAGCATTCTGGCATACTTCACATTACACAGCAAGCTATGCCAGAGGTGAAGGTTGGGTTAATGGCAAGGGCATATCCCTGATAAGAATTAGGGGGGTGCAATATCTGAATTGGGAGGGGGGGGTAACTTTTTTTTTTTTTTTTTTTTTTTTTTTTTTTTTTTTTTTTTTTTTTTTTTTTTTTTTTTTTTTTGAGGAATTTGGGTGGTGGACTGAAACATGACAATTTCTTACAAAATGAAACTGAAACCTGTTGAGGAAACTATTTTTATTATTAATTAACAAGGACCTACTATGCAGTTAATCAATATTGTAACTCAATTATAGTTTTTTATGTAAACATTAATAGTCTTGGATTTTCAGAAAAATTTTCAATAACTTAATTTGTCAATATCTCACTGTGAACTTTCATGAAATTTTGATGCACACTCATCAGGCATAATCCAGTCAATCTTTCCTCTCCCATAGTGCTCCTGGGCCAGTTCTTCACTTGTTGAAGCGTACTGAAGGCAACTTGATTTTTCTTCTAGGGGGGGGGAGCAGCAGACCCCCCCTCCCTGTCCCTCGCTGGATACGCCCATGGTTAATGGTCTATGAAAATCCCTGCCGGGACAGAGATTCGAACACGGGACCTTTCGTCTGCCAGTCAGACACCTTAACCACTGAGCCACGATACCGCAATGGATATACTGTTAACATTTGCATATCGATAATGTGACCTCATAAGATTTTACCCATTCAAAAATTGCCCAACGCACCTAAAGAAGTTTGCACTTCAAAAATTAAAAAGCTAACTTAATCCAAAATGTGACAGCTCGTTGAATCTTCCTGAAGGAGATGTACCAAGCTATTGTGTCAGAGGCTAATTCCTTTCTTCAGGCCTGCAGTTTAACATGGAATCAGAACCATGGAACATCCTGGCTTAGCTTATATAATCAAATACAACTCACAAAAATTTCCACTCACCGTGGGATTTGAACCTGGGACTTTTGGAAGTAAGCGTCTTAACTGCTGAACTACCAGACCGCCTTGTTTTGAAGTATACGTGTACTAACTACTGTCAAAATATGATAAAACTGTGGGTTTGTATGAACAACAGTGACAGAAATTAAAGTGAGGGAGGAAAGAAAGAGAGGTTTTAGGTTTCTGTGAATCAAACTAAATAGTTTTTTTTTTTTTTTTCATTTGTCTTAAAGTATACATAGGCAAAGATCCATCAAAATCAGATAAAAAACTGTGTATTTGTAAAAAGATTTTGCAAAAAGCATCCAATGGACATATCATACGCGCAATAGGTGGTGTGATGGTGTCGTCACGAACTCACCGATTTATCCCCATCCAAACATCATGTAACGCGCCTATAGAAGTTTTCATTGTGTATGAACCACAGAAGTCACACTTCTTGTGCCTGAATACACTGATACATGCACCAATTTTATTTTTTGGTGATCTATATGTTTGGCTATAGATTAGTAGCAGCACATCAATGTAGTTCTGCAATCAATCTGTTGATAATGATGTTGGAGATAGTAATTTCTGTCCCTACTACAGAGTTTCACTTCACTTTTCTTTATTTGGAGAAACAGCAGTTTTTACTTACATTTCTTCTCTGTATTATGTGTGTAGATCTTTTAACCACTCATTTTTAAAGCTTTGGTCTTATAATGATTGAAGGAATTAATGATCCATACATCTTATTATATTTTCTGTGTTCTTGTTGCATAAAATTTTGTCCCTGGCTATGGTCCCTTCTATGGTTGGGGCCCTAAGAAGCTGACTAATTTGCTTTGTTGGAAGTTTACCCAATGTAAGACTTAGCATCACTGGAATATTTCAAATTATTCTCCTATTTCCATTAGTGTTGGTATTAGCAAAAACTATTTTGTCTTTCTTCATTTATTGATGTACATTTAATTCAATTCTGCAAGCAAATAAATCAGGGCTGATATGTAAATGATACAGAACTTAAAATTCACCTGTCATTATAAACCAGAGTTGCTATCAAATACGACATATTGATGGAAAAACTATTACACATATATAATTGTCTTAGCCGATTGCTGCAAGGAAGACTTGGTATCATATAGGAAATTAATACTTCTTAAGAACAGCATGGGGTGAAAGGGTTTGGGAGAGGCTATATTAACCTCTTCCAACTAAATTCCAACCTCTCATACACATGGTGCACCCCATTTGCACAGACAAGGCACTGGAAACTTAATGACTCTTGGTATAAGGAGCCAGCAGTCTTCTGAAAGGAAGGTGGAAAAGCGAAAAGTGGTCCAGGTTACTCTCTTGCTCTTGGGTTGGAAACAGCCCGTAAAGGCAGATGAATCAGAAATGACCAATGACATTGTGATGCAGAAGGCAAGGGGAAGCCATCACATTAAAGACCTAAAGGGTACTCCGAGGACATATAATACTCTCAAATTAAATATAGAATGATGGTTTCTTTATGGGAAAAAATATTATGGAGATAAAATAGTCCTCCCAATTATATCTCCGGGTGGAAACTGCTCATCAGAATGGATAGACACATTCCTCAGGTCAGAGTGGAATGTTACAAGTCTGAAAAGGGCAGGCAACAAGTTAAATTAGGTGTAACTGAGATTAGTGAGATTAAGTACAAAACACACAGGATTTTTGGTCTAGGGAACACAGGATAATTAGCACACAAGCTGTCAGTGGAATTACTTGTGTAGGATTTAGAATTAACAAGAGAGTAAGGAAACAGGTGAGTTATTATGAATAGTTAAGTGACAGAATTGTTGCTCAAAGCATGTTTCTACAAGTATATAAGCTAACTTAGCAGGAAGATGTTGAAGCAATAGAGAAAATATATGATGAAATAGAAGAATTAATCCAATATGTGAAGGAGGATGAAAATCTAATAATCATGGGTAACCTGGAATGCAAGGAAGTGGGTTGTTAGAATTTTGTGAAAAATAGAAACTAGTTATGGTGAACACACTAAGAATCATGCATGAAAGATATACACCTGGAAACATCCAGGGGATACATGTAGATATTAGCTAGATTATATCATGGACAAACAGAGATTCATATATCAAGTTATAGATTGTAAAGCATACCCAAGAACCTGACATAGACTCTGACCACAATCTGATAGTTACGAAGAGTAGGCTGAAATTTAGAGGATTAAGAAGCAATACAAGCAGAACAGAGTGGAATTGTACAAACTGAAACAATCGAACATGAGAGAAAAAGTTGCAGAGATGGTAGACGTGCTCTTACAGGAGTTCAACTGAAGATGAATGGAATGTATTGGAGAGACAAATAATGAAAGATGGTAAAGAAACACAAGTCTTTAGGGAAAAACCACCCAAAAACATTGGATCATAAAAGAAATGTTGGAGTTGATGATTCAGAGGAGAAGGCACAAAAATGCTCAGGATGAAGGAGGAAGAGAGCAATACATATAATTTAGAAATAAAATAAACAAAGAAATAGAAAAGGAAATGGTTGTATGTAAAGTAGATGTGGCATATAGGAAGATCAAACAAAATTTTGGAGACATGAAGGAAATATGTATTAACATTAAAGCTACTGATGGGAAACCTCTTTTAAACACAGAAGACCGAGTTAACTAATGGCGGGAATACACAGAGAAACTGTATAAGGGGGATAATTTAAACAACAGTGTAATGGAAAAAGGGAAGGCGATGTCAACATTGATGATTTAAGAAGTCCTGTTTTAAGAGTGGAATTTGGCAGAGCTTTGAAATATCTGAAATCAAATAAGATAGTTGAAATTAAAGAGATTCCACCAAGCGTGGTGGGTGAGCGGTAACACTCTGGCTTTGCCAACTGGGAGGACACAGTTTCATATCCCCCCCCCCTCCCCTTGCCATGCAGATTTGGGTTTTCCAAGATTTCCTTGAATCAATCCAAGCGAATCCCAGGATGGTTCCTTCAAAATTCCATGGCTGAATTCCTTCCTGTACCTTCTCCCAAGTCCTTTCCCACCTCTAATGACCTCAATGACGACAAGGTATAGAGCAAAAAATTAAAAATTACCAAGAGATTACTGCAGAACTTCAGAAACCTGTAGGAGAAGAAGGAATCCAAAATTATTCAAACAGTTACAGTTACAAACAAGAACAGATTCCAACTGATTTCACTCAAAGTATAGTCTTCACACTTCTGAAGAAAGCAAAAGTCGAAAAATATTAGAATTATTGCACCACATGTCTAACTTCACATTCTTCAAAATTACTGACCAGGATAATATCCAGAAGAATAGAAACGATAGTAAAAGATAACTGGATAAACAAACACACATTCTATGGACCTGTTAAAAACATGGCGTGGTATTTACTCTACCATGTTTTGATTACGATAGTAACAGCAAATAATAGTGTTAATGTGAAATTTGGTCAGTGCAGTGTAGTGATTTATACATTCAGATGTTTTCTACAAAACCTACATAGAGAAGCTAACGCTGATGAGTAAAATGTAAAAAAGTAACATATGTCGCTGATGATGCTCTTGAAATAGAACGAAACGCGTACGACACCAAAATAAAACAAAAATTCAATTGCATTGGCGTGTTATTCACCTTTATAAAAAATTGATAGTAAAAGAGATGGTAGGTGAAGATCAGTTAGCAATTAGAAAAAACCTTGGTACAAGAGAAGCAATTCTGGCTTTAAGATTGATATGAAGCATGAATCAAGAAAAGCAAAGATACTTTTATGGCATTTATTTAGAAAAAGTTTTGACAATGTTGAATGGGGCTAGATGTTCAAAATTTTAAAGAAGTCAGGTGTAAAATATCAAGATAGAAGACTACTTTATAATTTATATAAGAATCAAGTCACTACAATGAAAGTAAAGAATTATGTGACATGCTTCAGTTAAAAAGGGTGTGGGCCAAGGCTATAGTCTATCTCCATAAATATTCAACCTGTACGTAGAGAAAACAAGGAAGCAAAACAAAAATTTGAAATGCTTAAGGAGAAAAAATCAGTATGCTACAATTTGTTGATGGGATTGTCCTGTTAGTGGAACAGACTGAGGATATTAAGAAGTTACTGAATGTCTTGAATAAAATACCGAAGGAAGATTTTGGACTAAATGTAAACCAAAGCAAGACAAAAGTGATGAAATGTTGTAGAAATGATTAAAAATAAAAGTAGGTTCAGATACAATAGAAGAAGCAAATGAATTCTGCTACTTAGGAAGTAAAATTACAACTGACGGTCCAAACAGAAATGACGTTAAAAGCAGAATAGCACTAGAGAAAAGAGCTTTCATGAAAAAGAAAAATCTCTTAGTTTCAGAGATTGCGCTAAGACTCAAAGAAATTTTTAAAACTATGTGTAGAGCACAGTACTTTATGGTAGTGAAGCATGAACTTTAGAAATACCAGAAAAAAGGAAAATTGAAGTGTTTGAAATGTGGTGCTATGAAAGGATGCTGAAAATTAAGTGGACTGATAAAGTACGAAACAAGAGTGGTTTGAAAATGATGGGTAAGAAATCTTGTGGAGAAAGAAGAGACAGGACGGACGGTGAGCCACATTTTAAAATGTGCAGGATTGATTAATTTGTTAGTGGAGGGAACAGTCAAAAGAAAGAACTGTAGAGGTAGACAAAGGTCAGAATAGATGAAGCAAATAATCAAAGATATAGGTTGTAAGGGGTATGTTGAGATGAAGAAATTAAAGTGGGAAGAGATGCTAACTGCATCAAACCAGTCAAGAGATGAATGACAGAAAAAAGGGGGGGGGGGGGCAGCACAGACAATATAATATTTATTTATTTTATTACTATTTGTTCATAAATTTGTGATAGCCACAGGGATGGAGATTTGAACCCGAGTCTTCCAAGACAATATTGTTCTTAGTTCTGTTGACAATGAAAGAGTCAAAGAGACTGTTAACTGTCAGTATGGATGATTGGACATCTGGATGATTATGACACAAAGCAGAATGTTGGAAACAGTAGCAGTGACATGCAATTTGATACATTTTCCCAATGTTGGTAAAAAGCAAATTTACCCATTATACACTTGCACATCTTTTGGTCGATCTCCACGTATCTTTCCATCAATATTCAGTCATTTAAAATACTTTTGACAGGATTGTTTACCAATCTAGGCAAATTGTTACAATGAAAACATTTTTTTACAATTCCTATCACAGGCACACAGCAAGCCTATAGCTCCTTAATGCTGAAATGGCCAATTTTACTATGAGACTCTCAAATGGAGGTTGTTTTGTTGTGTGGTTTCTGAGAGGGATAGAGAATGTCACAAGGAAAGACAAAATTAGAAATGAAAACACCAGAGAGAGACTACAAGTGGAAGCATTAGAAGATATGTTAAGGAGGAAAATGACTGCAGTGGTTGGGACATGTTATGAGGATGGAGGAGGAGAGGATGCCGAAAGTAGCACTGCTGAACAGCGGGAAGGGAAGGAGACCAGTTGGAAGACCATGGGCAAGATGGATGGACCAAGTGAAGAAAGATGAGACAAAGGGAGTCATTTGGAGGAAAGTGATGGAAGAAAAACCTTGGAAAGACCACCAGACTTGGAAGAGGATGTGCAGGATGAGCCGCAAGAGCGGAAACATCTAATAATAATGATGATGATGATGTGTCGTAAAACCACCTGCACATTTCTTGGCTCTTTGGTATCATTTCTGTAATATTACTTCAACGGAAAAGAATAATAGATGGCCTATATCTCACATAATTTGTCGTAAGTATTGTGTATTCACTTTTTTCCCAACCATAAGCAGTAATTTTTTTCCCCTTTCTTTCTTCTGCTTGGGAGTAAGAATCTCACTGCTTGTGATTTTTTGCCTCATACAACATACTATAAATATGCATCTCAAAGGTCAAACAAATCTCCCTATTTCTAATGGGTATGTTCAGGAAATTACACAGGTCCATCCCAAAATGTTGGCAATAAGATGTATCAAAAATATTTTTATTCTTCTATCAGAAACATTAGATACACAGTTAAACCCTGTATAAGTTAAATAAATCTCACAAGTTACATCCAGTAGCTTGCATTTTTCTAGATTAGCTTTGGACTTGCCTATTTCTGTCTGCAATTGTAACAAGATGAATAGGTCTCATCTCATAGCTCTCACAATAAAGTTGGTGTATCCATACAAAGATGGATAACAACTTTTGTTTAACCAGAAATAGTGCAACAACTCAGTCGTATTTCCTTTTTTTGATTGACTGGTAATTACCAAAATGTTATTTTGCTAGATGAATTAAAATTTCAGAGATACATGATTCAATTTACATGATTATAGTCCCTAATGAAAGCATTGACAATATCCATTGTACCCTGTAGGTGCAAATATCAGAGAGATTTGGATATCTTTCGAAATTGTGCTTCACCGATACAGATATAAATTCAGTTTACCAATGACTGTTACTGTCTGCAAAACAACGATTTTATCCTGTGCAGCATATTTTGTATTCCTGATCTTTCCATTCACATAGTTCAAAGATAATTTTGTATTTCAGCTATAATGTAAGTACAGGAAAAAGAGCTCTGAATATTGATTATGAGAGAAGTGTAAGCTTTCAATTTCTGGAATTGATTATTCCCTTTTTCAATTCTTGTTCAAATTCCACAATTGGTAATTTTGTAGTAGCAGGAAAAAGAACACAAAATGACCTATCTTCTTTGATCTTGTGTTAAAAAACTGAAGATCAAACATACTTCACAACATATAATGTGGAGATTAAGTCAATTCTCAAACAGTCTTATGGAGATGTAGTACACCATCAGGATAATCCATAATTAAGTAAATTTTCTCCATCCTTTGCTATGAACCCAATCTGGTCATTTAACTATAGTGTCTACGAACTAAGTCACAACAATTTCCAACATAAATTTATTCATGGGGTTTTAATCACAGTTTTGGGAGTCCATATATTATTCTGTATATATTTTGCTATATTTTGTAAATGTTTGGATTATTTAAATACGTAATTTGCATCAACATACAGAGAGATGTCTTTAAACCACAGCTGTTATCTGTAGTGCTAAGGTTCCAATGCAGGTCTGCTACATATGTTATAATTATGGAATTATCTGTATTTTTTTTTAACTGCTTAACATCTCTTAATAGCGAGGTCTTTAGAGACAGGAAGAAATGGGGGCAAGGAATGGGAAGGAATTCAGCCATGGCCTTTTGAACTAAGCATCCCGGCATTTGCCTGGAGTGATTTGGGAAACCATGGAAAACCCAAATCTGGATGCCCAGACGGGGATTTGAACCGCCGTCCTCCCGAATACGATTCCAGAATGCTAACCGTTACACCACCACGCTCGGTGGAATTATCTGTAGAAAGAGTATGTGTGAGTATTGTAATTTGATGCAACTAAGGAAAATGGAAGTGGCTTCCAGGCGATATAAATAAGAAAAGAAAGGGAAATTAATCCACCACATACCAAAGTGGACGGATGCGATGAGAGGGAACACTTATGCTGACAAACAACTACACAATATTTCGGCTTCTGCCTTGTTCACAAGTAGAAAAATGGGCCATTAGGTTCGGAACGTGTGTATACAACGAACGTTACCTAATGACTCATGACTAGGTAACGTTCGTTCTGTACTTGTGAACAACGCAGATACCAAAATATTATGTAGTTGTTTGTCAGCATAAGTGTTCCCTCTCATCACATCCATCCACTTTGGTATGTGGTGGGTTAATTTCCCTTTCTTTTCTTATGAATATTGTAATTTGTGTTGTAAGTGTTAATTTATGTTAAATAGGAAACCACCTAAACATAATGTTCAAGATGTTTGGTTATCAAGGCCAGAGTTTTCAAACTGTGCCTATGTCCAGTATGGAATGCTTTAATACACATAGTGTTAAAGGCTATTGGACATTAAATGTGGGTACCTAGATGAGTAGAAGTATAATGGTAGGTCCCAAAGTGTATGCATCTTCCCCCTGCCATATGTCTCACCTCCTGCAATATCAAGGTTACTAACCAAAATATTGTGAAGTGTGTTTTTTCTTCTTTTTTGATGTGGGGTTATTTTTCCCTATCCTATCTTATTTTCAGTGCCTAACAACATTTTCATTGTCACCATTATCTAATATTATTCATAGTTAGAACAAAAAGTATATGGAAACTGAATGGATCTTTTATCAAAATTAATGACAGTAGCACTGATAAGATACAAAAAAACATGAAAATTCACAATATTTCAGGAGCAACCCTTATCACATTTGTCGACATGCCACATATTAACATCATGCACAATTTCAAGCAATACTGTGAACTGATTTTGTTATGTATTTAATGGTACTGCAGCCCTCCTGCTATCAACTTTGGTAAGTGATGGCTTTTTAGCTACCATACTGCCTTCTCATTTTTATTTTTTGACGTTGTTAAAAGAAGCGATTATTTCACTGTTGAGGAGATACGTAGTTGGTACACAACAACTTTGCTGCCACACTTAACAGTTGATATTATTGAAGGAAATTCTCATACTGCCAGCTTTCTTCTTTCTAAAGCTAAAAGTTTTTGATGGCAACAGGAACCGTGACACTGACACTGAACTGAGAATATGATAAAATATTAACACCATGAAACAACCCGTTTGGCAAAATTTTAGTGAAATGAGTTTGTGAACTTTTAACTATATTTTACAGTTACTCCCCTACCATTTCTCTCAATGCTGAATTATTCGAGGAGAAAATAAATTGTGAAGTAGCTAGAAATCAAGGCAGAACTTTAATATATAGTGTTTGCCAGTGGATTCACAGATGGCACTCTAATTACACAGCAACAATGATTAGCTACCTGGTAGTTAATATCCTTAAGTTTATTTAATCTATTAGTATAATAGACAAGATGTAGCGTGTAGCACCTACGTCATGTCACGCGGTGACGTCAAGCTATGACGTTGCGATACGACGTCACACTTTACGATATTATTTGTGGGAGTGCGCGTTATTTAATATCATTTCCAAGCAACAGTGAATAAATTAACTCACAGAACACTGAAATAAAAGTATGTATTGCATTAAATCGATATATCAATCATTAGATGCTTATATTTACGTAATATTCTTTTGATATATTGAAGTATTCCTTAAATTCTTTGTTCATAGATATTGTTGTAAGATAAAAGCTTTGTATTTCGAGCATCAATGCTGAGAAAAATTTGGTTAAAGTATTACTTAAGATGGATCAGAATTACATCTGGCATTTGACGCTACGGCAGAGGGCATGAATAATTTAACTTTTTTTCAAAATAATTATTGAAATTATTAATTCGTTTGAACCAAAACAGTTGCCCACTCATCTCGAATTGTGCAGCCTACATTACAATTAATAATGTAAGTTTATCAGATTTATTTTAATCTTCTTTGATTTCACTGAGTAATATTACTGAGGCTATTACGTATTTCCGTAACTATGACAGCTATTCGAACGTTGTAATATCGGTCTGAATCACGTTGCAGATTTTTGGTTTATTACATTTCTTTTTTGTTGAATGTTTTTGATGAAATTTATGTTGTTACGTAATGTATCTCATCAATGAATTGTCGTTTTGGTCGGAAAACTGTTGCACACGTTCGTTTTGTGATATTATTGGCTATGGCAAAATAAAAACTAGGCCCAAAGAATTGTGCTATTCGTTTGAAATTTACCACATACGTTCCTATGGTCATACCTTTTAAGAAAAAGTGTACATGAAAGCAAAAGGCAGCTTACGTTAGACGTGAAGCAACATGAAGATTACGAATTAACACAACACAAAACCGCCAATTCAAATATTCACGTCAAAGATAGCATCTGTACAGCAACAACTGTAAAAACGCTGGCAACGTTTCTTGATAGGATATAAATATATTCCTGCGTTGTATAATTCACTTGTTACAACAACTTATTTTATACTTAATGTCGCGATACATGACATCACCATTAATGCGCATGCGATTAAAGCTTTCATTTTGTAGCAGCAGTATTACCCGAGATTGTGGTTAGGTTGAAATCCAGCCTGGACAAAAATAAATAAAGAACCTTATCACAGCAATAGCATGTTGAATTTAGCTATTATCAGTTATTTAAGCAGGTTTCATAAGCACTATGTCACGTTTTGATATCATGAATCACGATGTAAACTACTCCCGTATGTGGTTAGTTTTAAAATGCAACCTGGACCAGGATAGCAACCGAAGCCTTTTGTCATAGCGCCAGGCAATAGGAATTGCATTTAGTTTATAACAATTCAATTTATTTCAACAATTGCTAAGAAAGGATTGCTACAATACTGAAAGAAAAGTATGAATTTTGTTTAAATTGTCATATTGATTATTAGTTGCTTTTTTTTAGTGATATGATTACTTGGTTTGAATGAAAGAAGTTCCAAATTGTTCGCGATCTATGCAACCTAAACCACAATTGAAACTAATATTAAATGACGTAAGAAGTTAAGATTTATTTTTAGCATCCTTCATTTTCACTGGGGTCATTATTTCAGCCAAATGTAAGCTGTGCCAGGCGTTAAAACATCAATCTTCATCATAGACAATAAGAAAGTTGTTAGAAACTGTGAAGATTTTGGATCAAGTTTGTATCGCATGATGCATGATTAGTATAGATGCATGATGACATTGACATGCGATTCAGGGAATGTATAAATTTGCGCGTGAATGAAGCTTTGATTTTCTACCGGCTATATTGGCGAAGATTGTAGTTAGGCTGAAACGCAACCTGGACCAAATTGACAACTGAAACTTTTTGCTACATCACAAGGGACGAGAAATTACAGCATAGTGAGCTTTATTTTATAAAATTTCTATTTAGGTTAACAACCAAAAATAAATCAATTGCCAGAACAGTCCGTTAAACCCGTCATTCTTGACGGGTTTTTTGGCTAGTACAATTATAAACAGCTGTATGTTTCGGATAAAATAACAGTCCTTTATATTTTGAAAACCAATGGTAGAGTGGGAGGAATTAACAACCCCCCCCCCTTTTTACAGGAATCCATTTGCTATCAACCAGCCACAACCTGCGCAGTCATCATGTGAACAGTTTTCAGGATTTCAAATGGCAGCAGAAGCCTTTCCTCAATGGAAGAAAAGTACTAAAAAATGTGGCCAACTCCGTGTTTGATTTAAATAGAGTTCACTCTGGTTTTGGTTCTGATTTAGCTAGCTGCTCAGAATATATGCTTGTAGTCACTAATCAGTCAAGATTACATTGCAAAAAAGGTAGCCTCAGTATATGTATAGTTGAATATGAGACCATTAATTATAATATTTTCTCTCTCTCTCTCATTAAAGCCACTATAGCCTACATAGACAACTGCTACCTGCAGTGTTTATTTATTTAGAAGTTTAACCAAATATTTTGTGGGTCTATATTCAGCTGTCCATTCTTTATAAGGGGGCATATTTTCTTTATTGCAGCTCTAATTTTCTATATGTTCTTGCAGAAATGTTAATTTTCCACATTTTCCAAAAGATATTCTTGTTCTTTTGTTGTCCTTAAATTTTTTTAAGTATTTTTCTTTCTATCTTTCCAAGGTATTCTGTATCCATTCTCAGAAGTATTTAAATTTATCAAACCATCTAATATTTCTACATATGAACCATATATACGAGGTGTGTTCTCAAAGTAAGAACCAACTGCTTATCAAAAATTTATAACACTTTTTTAAAATATCTTTATTTTTAAATGAGCCTCCCTGCACAACACTACATTTCTAAATGGTTGTCGATTTTATTGAGGTGACACCAGCTTCTATATTCTTTTATTGAAGAAACTTACTGCCAACTTGTTCAGTCATTCCTGCATAATGTCTTTTATTTATCACACTCTACACTCTGCCTACCTAAAAATCACTTTAGATGGAGAAACAAATGTTAATCAGTAGTAGCTAGGTTGGGACTACATGGAGGATGCAATTAAATTTTTTTACATGTACAGTTGGGGACAGAATTCACGAGACCCCTCACCTTTTGATTATACTTCATTCTAGACTTGACTACCTCATCAGACAGCATAACTGGTAGGAGGGACACTAAATATAAGATCAAACAGACCTCTCATACCCAGCACTTTTTCTAAAAAAAATAAGAGGGTTTGAATGGACTTACTCACATTTTATAGCACTACAGTGTTGTAGAACTGTGTGTGACAAATATGCACAAAGTTTAAGCGTAAGTAGAATACAAATACAAATTAACTATTTCTAGATACTTCAACAGTCCAAAATAACACCTTAATTTTGTTTTCACCAAAACATATTTAGAAGGTAAGCTTAACATGGTTGCATTAGCAACAGTTTTAGCAGTAATAATAATAATTAATAACAGTAAACCCATTTGCAATGTGAATTAGCGGTTTTAGATTTGAAAGCTGACTGAATGGAAGTAGGAAACCCTTCATATATCCCTTTGCTTCTAACACTGATATTTCTATAAAGTTTTGTGTCAAGCGTTACATCTTGCCTTCCTAGCCTGATGGGTTAGAGGTAACACTCTTGCCTGGCATTCAGGATTTGAACCCTGTAGAACATCCAATTTCAGTTTTCCATGGTTTCCTTAAGTCTCTCCAGTTGAACTACAGAAAAGTTCCTATAAAACGCCACGGCAAATATTCTTTCACGATCCTAGTTACCAATACTCTCTGGATTGAAATTACATAGGTGTCAAAGAAAACATGAAGAAGAAGAAGGGGAAGGGGGAAAAAAAACCGAACTTGATAGGTTAGCGATAACTCTCTGAGCTGGTGTCCAGGTGGAGATGGGTTCGAATCCCTGTCCAAGACTGGGGTTTTCGATGGTTTCACCAAATCACTCCAGCCAAATGCTGGGATGGTTCCTTCAAAAGGTCATGGCTGAATTCTTCCCCATTCCTAGCCCCAGTCCTTTCCTACCTCCAATGAACCCAACAATTTGTAAAGCCAGAAGCATAAAACATTTATTTTTATCTTGTTAGTATGAACGTGGATTAAAACAAAAGCACTAGCTACTACGATTCCATAACAAGAAATTTCTCAAATAAAAATAATTACACCTTTGTGCTTTGTTTTGGACCTTTTCCTTATTGGTTTTATCTTATTCAACTGCCAACTACTTAAATGAGGAGACTATAGTGCTAGCTCACACATCGAGAGGCGCCAGTTTGGTGTTATTTTTTCCTTAGGGCTGGTTGACGTTAAAATCATTTGAGAGGAAAAAGGACTAAGGACATGGACCAGAAAGGAGTTCAGCCATGTCTTTTTTTATGGAATCATCAAGGCACTCACAGAGTAATTTCGATTAATCATGCAAGACAAAATGCAGATGCGAGGCTTGAGCGTTACCAGGACTCTTGGTAACTGGTGAGATTCCGGCCTGGGGCATGGGAATTAAAGTGAGTGTTGTGTATGTGTTGTTTTATTTCGCTTGTATGAGCAAAAACAATTTGGAAATATGTCAGTACACAGGATGATCACCTGATACAACGTTCCGTGATAAATGTAACGTTGTTAAATTAGGTAGAGGAAAATCGTTCCTAGATATGACCCCAAGATTCCTTAGAATTAACATCTGCATTAGCTGTCTTGACTGCAATCATGTTTACACATTCTTTCACTAGTGTATAGACCAAAATATTTAAATCTTCTAGCAGATCAGTTTCCTGTAAAAAAATTATTTTTTAAAAATATTGCATGATCAATATCAATATTAATTAATTGATTTTGCCATGCAAATAGTATAAGGTAGAACATTTTCAAGTCACTTTGAGAATATTTTGAAGTCAATATGTACAAAGATTAATTTTCTGACATTTTTTGAATGATAAATATATAATTAAGAGTAAAGAGTTGCATTACAACACCTTTATCCTTTCCCTTTCTATAACCTCGTAATTGCAAAAATATTTCATATGAAGCCTTTTCAAGTCTTTTTGGCATAATGCCTGTCAGTGTCTCTGCAGGTGGTTTACTTTCTGAAAGGAGCTATTCTATTACATTGGATCATACTCACATACAATGCCAAATTTGTATTTGCTAATATTGGGCATCCCCCTCGTATTATTTAGGAATTTCAATGTTTGTTATAACAGTATTTGGATATCTTTATTCACATACCATCTTCATTTAAAAACTTAACTTAGTTCACAACCCGAAGGTTGGTTGGATCCTCCCGAAGGAGACATACTAAGCCATTGTGTCAGAGGTAGGAAGGCCAGTTCCTTTCCTCTGGGACCTACAGTTTAACGTGGAATCTGAACCACGGAGCGTCCTGGCATAGCTCATATGATTAAACACAACTCTCAAAATTCCTGTGCCTGTATGGATTCGTGCCCGGGGCAAGAGCAGCGAACGTTTTTGAAAGCAAGTGCCTTAGCCACTGAGCTACCAGAACACACATCATCTTCCTTTACATTGATAAAAAGAAATTATGGTTTGGAGAAGTATCAATAGCCACTGTGTTTGAGCTTGATAACTGAAAATAATATTGCAACTTTTTTAAGCTATGTATCTTTGTTTCTTTCTTATGGATTTGAACCTCATTGACGTTGAGGTATTTAGAGGAAGCAAAGGACTATGGGGCAAAGAATGGGAAGGAATTTGGCCATGACCTTTTAAAGGAACCATACCGAAATTTGCTTGGAGTGATTTTGGAAACCATGGAACACCGAAATCTGGTTGATCAGCTGGAGATTCGAACACACTTCCCCCTCCCCCCCAAATTCAAGGCCAGTACTTTTTACATTCACACATTACACTCTGTATATTGTTATGAAAGAAAAGTGTTTGGTTGAATAATGGTTTTTTTATTTTTTATGTCTCACGACGTGTTAAGCCATTCAACTAGCTACAGTATTTTTAGGTGATCATCCTTTGTATCGACTTACAACTATTTTTTCTAAGCGTATGTTAGCTAAAGGTTTTAGCATTCATCATATAACTGCCTTTGGCACTGAATGTCCATGGTTAAGAAAGCTGTGGCGCCTATCAACTTTATGAGTAAAGTAGTGTAATTCCTAAAAAACAACGGATATCGTTGTTTTAGTAATTATTATGACCAAAAAGGGTATATTTAAAATTATTTTAACTACAGAACTCTGAACTTCACATCTGTGTGTCTGCAAGTTTCTTGTGAGTGGTCATTTTTGTTCTTGGATGAAGTGCTGGGAATGAATGTCTATTATATCTTGAATTTAGTGTACCACCTACCAGTTATGCTGTCTCATGAGGTAGTCATGTCTAGAACATAGTCGAAATGTCTCATGAATTTTGTCCCTGATTGTACTACTGGATTGAACGGTAAACAGTCATTTAAATCATACACTAGGAAAATCTCCATTTGCACATTTATACTGGATGTTCAAAATTTTTACAAATAATACACATGTACAAATGGTGATGTGTGCACTATCAGCTGTTTGGGGCACCCATCTGCTACCATTTGTTTTGTAGTAATTCCTTGTTACCATTTTGTGCAATAATGATTCAGACACAGTTGGATCCTGTTCATACAATTAAGATTTTTTTAAAACTAGCTGTTACCCGCGACTTCGTACGCGTGGAGTTTCATTGCCAGAATTGGATATAGAAAACTGTTAGTAACGTAAGATTTGTCCCAAACAACACCGAGTCGACATAATATGATGGAAAGCCATCATTATATCATCCTATCGTCTAATCTGTCTCATGAAGAGAATCAATTTACAACATATTTAAAAACAGAAAAGTAAGCGAAGGTGCGGGGATGTGTGTGTGTGGGGGGGGGAGGGGGGGGGGTTAACTGATGGCAGCTATATTTCAGCTTGGTTTTTTTCTTCTTTCTTCAACCTGAGCATCTGAATCTTATAATCTAATAGCAGCACATTGTCTTCTAGACCTGCACCTTAGGCCAGGTTTACGTCCGTAAGGCATGTCAAAAAGGAAGACAAATTGGTGCCAGAAACTTTTATACAGACACAAATGAATAGTACAGTGCAGAGCAAATTGACTTCTATACTAAATAATAAGTTTTGTTTCTTATCGAAATTTATTAACAAATCAAACACTAACAGACTGCGCTACTGAGCAACCAACGTAACATTACAGACTAACACACGAATCTGTCTGTCTTTCATCATTCGATAAGTTCTTAAAATTTCGTGACTAAAACTGTTATTCATATCGAAAAAATGTCCTGTGTCCTTCCTACACTATTTCATTGTTAAATTCCATCAATATTGATATAGCCATTTAGTCGTCAAAACGTAACAAAAAGACAGAAACTTACTTCCACAATTATAATATAGTAGCTGGTATCCACAACTTCGTTCGTGATTGTAATGTATTCATATTCACAGCTGTAGACATCTAACCACCATAGTGCACGATGGGAGACTGGATACCATTACCACACACAAATACCAGTCTTCTGCGCTATGTAGTTCCGGCAGCAAAGTAAAAATTACGGATACACACAAGTCTTTGGATGAAATACGAAAATATTCATGATCGACCAATTTCAAACACCATATCTCACACACTCCCACAGTTACCGAATTTCGGGCAACGTTGTGATCGATGGGTGACTCTGTGTTACTACCACACAAAAACGCCGGTAATCTGCGATTGATAGTTTTCACTCAAAAGTGATACACCGTGACACATGCGTCTTTGGCAGAAATATGAAATTGCCGCAGGTCGACCATTTTCATCCCCCATATCTTCCACACCCCCATAGCTACAGACATCTAACAACCATAGTGCACGACAACAGACACGATTCTACCACCACACATAAACACCAATGCTCTATGCTATGTAGTCGTGGCAGAAAACAGAAATCTGCGGAGACACATGCCTTTCGTCAAAATACGAAAATATCCTTGGTCGGCCACTTACAACCACCATATATCCCACACAACCACAGTTTCAGAAATTCGGGCGCTGTTGTGATCGAAAGGTGACTCTGTGATACTACCACACACAAACGCCAGAGATCTGTGATCGATAGTTTTCGCTGAAAAGTGATACACCATGACACTTTTGTCTTTGGCAGAAGTATGAAATTGCCACAGGTCGACCACTTTCAACCCCCATTTCTCCCACACCCCCATAGCTACCGACATCTAACAACCATAGTGCACTACATGAGATACGATTCTACTACCAAACACAAACACCAATGCTCTATGCTATGTAGTTGTGGCATAAAAGTGACATATGCGGAGACAGTCGAAATACGAAAATATCCTTGGTCGGCCACTTACAACCACCATATATATCACAGTACCACAGTTTCTGAAAATTGGCCGCTGTTGTGATCGAAAGGTGACTCTGTGCTACTGCTACACACAAACGCCAGTTATCTGTGATCTATAGTTTTCGCTGAAAAGTGATACACCATGACACTTTTGTCTTTGGCAGAAGTATGAAATTGCCACAGATCGACCACTTTCAACCCCCATTTCTCCCACACCCCCATAGCTACCGACATCTAACAACCATAGTGCACTACATGAGATACGATTCTACTACCAAACACAAACACCAATGCTCTATGCTATGTAGTTGTGGCAGAAAAGTGACATATGCGGAGACAGTCGAAATACGAAAATATCCTTGGTCGGCCACTTACAACCACCATATCTACCACAGTACCACAGTTTCTGAAAATCGGCCGCTGTTGTGATCGAAAGGTGACTCTGTGCTACTACTACACACAAACGCCAGTTATCTGTGATCTATAGTTTTCGCTGAAAAGTGATACACCATGACACTTTTGTCTTTGGCAGAAGTATGAAATTGCCACAGATCGACCACTTTCAACCCCCATTTCTCCCACACCCCCATAGCTACCGACATCTAACAACCATAGTGCACTACATGAGATACGATTCTACTACCAAACACAAACACCAATGCTCTATGCTATGTAGTTGTGGCAGAAAAGTGACATATGCGGAGACAGTCGAAATACGAAAATATCCTTGGTCGGCCACTTACAACCACCATATCTACCACAGTACCACAGTTTCTGAAAATCGGCCGCTGTTGTGATCGAAAGGTGACTCTGTGCTACTACTACACACAAACGCCAGTTATCTGTGATCTATAGTTTTCGCTGAAAAGTGATACACCATGACACTTTTGTCTTTGGCAGAAGTATGAAATTGCCACAGGTCGACCACTTTCAACCCCCATATCTCCCACACCCCCATAGCTACCGACATCTAACAACCATAGTGCACTACATGAGATACGATTCTACTACCAAACACAAACACCAATGCTCTATGCTATGTAGTTGTGGCAGAAAAGTGACATATGCGGAGACAGTCGAAATACGAAAATATCCTTGGTCGGCCACTTACAACCACCATATCTACCACAGTACCACAGTTTCTGAAAATCGGCCGCTGTTGTGATCGAAAGGTGACTCTGTGCTACTACTACACACAAACGCCAGTTATCTGTGATCTATAGTTTTCGCTGAAAAGTGATACACCATGACACTTTTGTCTTTGGCAGAAGTATGAAATTGCCACAGATCGACCACTTTCAACCCCCATTTCTCCCACACCCCCATAGCTACCGACATCTAACAACCATAGTGCACTACATGAGATACGATTCTACTACCAAACACAAACACCAATGCTCTATGCTATGTAGTTGTGGCAGAAAAGTGACATATGCGGAGGCAGTCGAAATACGAAAATATCCTTGGTCGGCCACTTACAACCACCATATCTACCACAGTACCACAGTTTCTGAAAATCGGCCGCTGTTGTGATCGAAAGGTGACTATGTGCTACTACTACACACAAACGCCAGTTATCTGTGATCTATAGTTTTCGCTGAAAAGTGATACACCATGACACTTTTGTCTTTGGCAGAAGTATGAAATTGCCACAGATCGACCACTTTCAACCCCCATTTCTCCCACACCCCCATAGCTACCGACATCTAACAACCATAGTGCACTACATGAGATACGATTCTACTACCAAACACAAACACCAATGCTCTATGCTATGTAGTTGTGGCAGAAAAGTGACATATGCGGAGGACAGTCGAAATACGAAAATATCCTTGGTCGGCCACTTACAACCACCATATCTACCACAGTACCACAGTTTCTGAAAATCGGCCGCTGTTGTGATCGAAAGGTGACTATGTGCTACTACTACACACAAACGCCAGTTATCTGTGATCTATAGTTTTCGCTGAAAAGTGATACACCATGACACTTTTGTCTTTGGCAGAAGTATGAAATTGCCACAGATCGACCACTTTCAACCCCCATTTCTCCCACACCCCCATAGCTACCGACATCTAACAACCATAGTGCACTACATGAGATACGATTCTACTACCAAACACAAACACCAATGCTCTATGCTATGTAGTTGTGGCAGAAAAGTGACATATGCGGAGGACAGTCGAAATACGAAAATATCCTTGGTCGGCCACTTACAACCACCATATCTACCACAGTACCACAGTTTCTGAAAATCGGCCGCTGTTGTGATCGAAAGGTGACTATGTGCTACTACTACACACAAACGCCAGTTATCTGTGATCTATAGTTTTCGCTGAAAAGTGATACACCATGACACTTTTGTCTTTGGCAGAAGTATGAAATTGCCACAGGTCGACCACTTTCAACCCCCATTTCTCCCACACCCCCATAGCTACCGACATCTAACAACCATAGTGCACGACAAGAAAGACGATTCTACTACCACACACAAACACCAAAGGTCTATGTTATGTAGTTGTGGCAGGAAAGAGAAGTATACGGAGATACGAATTTTTGGTCGAAATATGAAAACGCCCTGCACTTACCAACTTTAATCATTATATCTCCCACATCCCCACAGCTATCGGCATTCGGCCAACGTTGTGCACGACAGGAAACTCCATGCTACTTCCACCCACAAACATCAGTGATCTGTGCTAGGTAGTGTTGGCTGAAAAGTGAAATATAGTAAAAAACACGTCTATTTTTATATATATATAAGATTTTTTTTTTATTTTTGCATTCACTCAGCAAAATAATAAATCATCAAAGACAGGTTCCTCATCATGCACAAGGGTCCTACATTTCTTAACTAACCAATGCCATTTCTTCAGATTTCAAACATTCGTGACACTTTCACCACAAACTTGTCTGTATTTCCAATGCACAAACATTTTTTGCGTCCACAAATCTTATCACCAACTGCATTTCAAAGCTGGCAAAATTTTTGATTTTAAACTCCAATTTAAACTAATATAACAAAGTGAGAGACAATGTAACTCACACAATTGTTGCTCTAGACACTCAGCAACCAACAGAAGGTGGGGTCATTTCATTGGTGTGACCTATGTGCAGCCAGTGCTTCTTTTGTTGATATTTGTTGTACTTCTGTAATGAATGGTGTAGCAGTTATCCAGCTCAGGACAATGTCAAATAAGTTATATTACTTATGAATGTTTCTTGGGAAACAAACCAAGTAATAATAAAATTTATACGCAATATTTTGGTGACATAAATCTCCGTCGCCATCTTAAGGTGTCGTAAGACTTGAAGTTTACCTAGAGCACGTTGTTTAAACAACGTTGAGAAAAACTAGGTTCATTTATAAGTTATATTATGATAATAGTGACAGTGAAAATGCCATTAGAAAATGAAAATAAGGAAGTATGGGGAAAGTGAACTAAATAATCACTAAAGGTAAAGGCAGGAGGCATGATAAACACACAAAGCACTAACACATTAAACAGATGAGAATTATAATGATCAGCAAAAATAATTTGACTGCTGCCCACCATAACTTTTATGCCCTTGAGTGACGTTGCATGTATGTTATGTGGTAAGGAAAGTATATAAGCAGAGCAGCATTGAAAAATACTAGAGGAGAATTCCACTGATACAAATGACTCTGACAAAGGGCAGGTTGTTATGCTCTGAAACTTGGGAATGAGAATATCAGAAACAGGAAGGATGGTTGGCTGTTCACGTGCTGTAGTGAGAATCTATGTGAAGTAGTAGAAAGATGGTGAAACCATGAGAAGGTGACAAAGCTCATTACAGAATGTGGATGTCGAAGTCTAGCAGGTTCTTTAAAGAAGGATCTGTAGCAGATCTGACAGCTAAGTACAATGCTGGTGCAAGCAGAAGTGTTTAGAGGCACACTGTTCAGTGCACATTGTTAAACATGGTGCTCTGCAGCAGAACATGTTCCCATGTTGATCCATGACATCATCAATTATGATTGGATGGTGTTGCCTGGTCGGGTAAACCACGTTTTTCGTTACGCGAGGTCAATGCTGGTGTCCTGATATGCCGTGTTCCAGGCTAATGGCTGTTCGAAACGTGCATTGCACCACGAATTAAGGCTGTTGGCGGCAGCATTATGCGAAGGGGAACATTCAATTGGGCTTCCACAAGATCTGTGGTAGTGATCGATGGCACCATGACAGCTGTGGACTGAGAAAATTATTGTGGATTACCTGGATTCCTTTACATTTTGTGTCTTCCTCAATGGTGATAACAACTTTCAGCAGGATAACTGTCCTTGTCACAATGCCAGAATTGTGTTATAATACTTTGAGGAGCATGATAGTAAACTCGCGTTAATATCTTTGCCACCAAATTTACCTGACCCCAACATGATAGAAAACGTCTGGGACACTATCTGGTGCCAGCTCTGTGCCCATAAATCACTGGCCCATAATTTGAGAAAATTGTGGGACCTGTGCATAGAGGTCTGATGCCAGATATATATCAAGGAAGTTTTGAATCCATGCCATGCCGAATTGTTGCTATGTTGCATTCCAAAGGTGAACCAAAACACTATTAAACAGGTGGTTATAATGTTTTGGCTCATCAGTGTACAAACACATGACCTCCCTGCCTTCATCTGTAGTGAGTGATGGGATTACTTTCGCTATCCTGGGTTATTTTCAAATATACACCTTTAAGCATCAAATAGCATTTTTCCCATTAAAGATCTTATCACTACTGCTTAAATCTAAACCCAGTTGATCTATTACCTGAGAGCTCATCCACTTGGTCAGAAAGGTACTACTCACTTATTTATCCATTAATTTCTTATATCTCATACCTTTTTAAAAAAAACTTACTGTCTTTATGACTAAGAGGTGAAAGGAAGTGAAATAAAGTTATGTATGAAGTTGTAATGGCATATACTGAGTCAATTGTAGCTACATAACGTGTACTTCAGGTAAAAAGGATTGTTGGAAACCCAATGCTACATTAGATATTATTGCACAGCCAGAATTCAGTTGAATTCTCTACTCGCTACCGATATACCTGGTCGGCAACCATGTGTGCAAGATCCCTGAAGACTCGGTTGAGGTCAGCAATCGACTTCACTATGGCCTGCACTTCTTTCTCACGCTGCTCCACCATTCGCGTGTTCTCCTCCTCCAGCAATATCATCTGCATCTGCCTCTGCGTTCCCGTTCCCACCAGCCCGAACTGCCGGTCCACATTCTCGATCTCGGAATCCAGCTCCCAATCGTCACCAACTGTATCGCCCCACATGTCGCCTATTGACCGGGGCTCGTCTGGCATTTCCAGAGGTGACGCGAGCAGCTGTCGTGATCGTTCCTCTCGTGAATCCAGCTCTGGAGAGGATTGAAAAAAGTTATGTATGACCATGCCAAACTAGTTAAAATACAATCTATAGTATAATGTTTTATTAAATTACATTTACAGTATTCACAGTACTGTAAAAACAAAGAAAATGCTTTTGCCCTGTAATGACATGATGACTAACATGACTGTTCTCAAAGTTTAGGAGGAACAGCCTATTATTTTTAAAAGTACAAATAATACAATAATAATAATAAAAAAAAACAAGTTGTGTTTCATTTGTGAAATTGCGAAATTCAAAAAAAAAAAATTTCCCCCAACTGTATTAAACTTTATTTTTTTTTTGTGTGTGTGTTTTTTTCAGAGGACAAAATATATAAGTTTTAATAAAAATAATCAAATTTCTCCTCAAAGAAATGAAAGTAAGTTTACATATCTGAATAACCATTTGCACCACACCTTCTTTTACACATCTCCCCCACTACCATAATCATTTTGCAATTTTTTATTCATTTATAATAACTATTTGAAGAGAGATAAAAAAAAACGTTATTGCACACCTGACTGTATCATTCTAGTTAACAAACGTTTGAGGGCAATATTTCTGACTACATGTGTAACTCTAATGCCAATCAATCAATAAAACAGATCTCAAGTGATAAAAATGTATTAAACCTGTACCGTCTGATGACCACGACCACAAGCTGGCACTCGATTTCAGGCACAAGGGTACGGGAAGATTCTCTTTTTTAGATAAGGGTATCAGGGATTGGAATAAGTTACCAAGGGAAGTGATGAATAATTTACCAAAAACGTGGAAAGAATTTAAAGTTAAAATTTGTAGAGGGCAAATGTAGGTGGGTGTAGGAAAGGGGCAAGATGGGTGTGTAGGGAAATTGCCACTGGAGCCTGTACTCCATTCCAATTAAGTTAAATAAAACTTCTCCACCTCTACTGACCCTGATGTCGATGAGGCATAAAGCATTACAAAAGCAAACTCCCAGTAAGAGAAAGGCCATTGGAATGATAGAATAATTTATGGCTCCATTGCCTCATCAAGCAAGTATTGATTGACACAAAATGTGTGGCTATGTCCAGGGCCGGCGCTAGGATTTTGGGACCCGGGGTAAGCTTCTTAGCAGTGATGTGAGCATTTGGGGGCCCTTGGCCAATTCATTGGTTAGGGCCCTCCCTCAGACCAAAATAGGCGACCTTTTCTTTCTTTTAGCTCTACAAATTTTGTCGAGCGGAGGGCCGCTATAGCCAGTGGTCACCCCCCCCCCCCCCCAATCAGCCCCCTCCTAACGCCGGCCCTGACTATGTCCATTATACGACAAGTCTAGGATTTTATATATAAAGGTTACACAAGTTATATTCCTAAGAAAAGAAAGGGAAATTAACCCACCACATACCAAAGTGGACGGATGCGATGAGAGAACACTAATGCTGACAAACAACTACACAATATTTCGGCATCAGGCTAGATGCCAAAATATTGTGTAGTTGTTTGTCAGCATTAGTGTTCTCTCATCGCATCCGTCCACTTTGGTATGTGGTGGGTTAATTTCCCTTTCTTTTCTTATTTATATCACCTAGAAGCCACTTCCATTTTCCTTAGTTGCATCACAAGTTATATTCTAAGATATTAAAATCTACTTCACGGTCTTTATATTTTTAAATTTACTAGCTGATCACCATTACTTCGTTCGAGATTTTAAAGAATTTTGATTGACAACTACTGACATGTAACCACCGTAATGCACGATGGGAGACTCGAGGCTAATATCACACACAAACATCAGTGATTTGCGCAGGGTATTTATGGCTGTAAAGTGAAATATAGGGACACGAATGTCTTTGGTCGAAATATGAAATTGCCCTCCGTTGACCAATTTCAACCACCATATCTCCCACACCCCCATAGCTACTGACGTGACATCACCATGGAGCGCACCGAGCATGGTGGTGTAACAGCTAGCGTTCTGGCCTCGCATTCGGGAGGAGGGCGGTTCAAATCCCCGTCCGGGCATCCAGATTTGGGTTTTCTATGGTTTCCCAAATCACTCCAGGCAAATGCCGGGATGCTTCATTCAAAAGGCCTTGGCCAAATTCCTTCCCATTCCTTGGCCCACATCCTTTCCCGTCTCTAAAAGACCTCGCTGTTAGAAAGACGTAAAGCAGACAAAAAAAAAAAAAAAAAGCCATGGTGCGCGGTTGGAGAGTTGAGATTAATACCACATACAATCACCAGTGGACTGCACTGGGTTGTTTTGGTTGTGGAGTGAAATATGGGGACACACATGTCTATTTTTAATCAGGTCCACCACTTTCAACCACCCTCTCTCTACCACACCACCATAGCTACCGACATGCAATCACCATAGTGCTTGACGGAATACTCCAGGTTACTATCACACACGAATGTCCATGGTCTGCACTTGATAGTTCTGGCTGCAATGTGAAATAAAAGGACACACACGTCTTTGGTAGAAATAGAAAAATGCCCTAAGTCGACCACTTTCAACCACCGTATCTCTCACACTCCCACAGTTACCAAAATTCAGCCAACTTTGTGATTCATGGGTGATTCTGTGCTACTACCACACACAAACACCAGTGATCTGCACTAGATAGTTTTGGCTGAAAAGTGATACACCACAACACATACGTCTTTGGTAGAAATATGAAATTGATGCAGGTTAACCACTTTCAACCACCATATCTCCGATACCTCCATAGCTACTGACATCTAACCACCAATACACGACGGGAGATTCGATGCTACTACCACACACAAACATCAATCGTCTATGCTATGTAGTTGTGGCAGGAAAGAGAAGTATAAGGAGATACAAGTCTTTGGTCGAAATAGGAAAATGTCCTGCACTGACTACTTTTAACCATCACATCTCCCACATCCCCACAGCTATCGGAATTCGGCCAACGTTGAGCACGATAGGAAACTCATTGCTACTTCCACAAACCAAACACCAGTTAACTGTGATAGGTGGTGGTGGCTGAAAAGTGAAATATAGGTAAACACATGTCTATTTTTTTACATATATAAAAGATTTTTTTATTAAATACTTAGCAGGACAGCAATATTACAGTTTGATGTGTGTGTAATAATGATAATAAGTAAAATAATGTAAATAACAATGGACCAGGAAAATAAATCATCATTCACCAAAGCTGAAGACAGTAAGGCCCGAACAAAGATAAAAACGCAAGACTGACACAATTGTACAACATTATGGTTCAAAACCTTATTCGTGCGGGATGGGCTGTTTGGCAAGGGAGGTGTACACACACACTAAGGCTTACTGCATGACAGGCATGGCCTTGGAGAAAAAATTGGGTGGGGTAAAACAGTCGAAGTGAACTATTGATAACTCTAGATAAACAATATCACTGGTGGTGGTGAAACATATAAATAGATATGAATACAAAAATAATAATATAAATAAAATTATGAATAAATTGGCATATGCCCAATGCTTCTAGTACTAAATATGAATGTAGAAAAGAAAAAAATGTAAATTTTATCTGCAAACTTTTCCTTCTTTTAATTACAACCTACATCTGAAAAAAAAAAAATCCATTGATTTATATTTTAACGCAGCATAAGATATGAGATATAAGAAATAAAAGCTACATGAAAAATTATCAGAAATGCTTCAAAAAGGGTATAGTGATAAGCAACTATCCCTTTGGTAAAAAATTTGGCACACATTTACCTAAGGAATTAACTTTTAAGAAAAAGTGCAAATTAAAGCAAACAGAAACGTACCTGATAAATAATACCACAGGAAATTTACCATACGTGATACCATCGGCAGTATAGGCGGCAGCAATTTCTCAACACATCTTTGATACAAACCATAGTATCCACAGTAACAAAAATAAAATCATTGACAAGTTTTTGTGATACCGTATAGATAGATATATTCCTATGCTGTTATAATAAATGTAATGAGCAGTCAAGTTTTCACCAATTTGATAACAATATATGTACTTCAAAATAATGATAGCTAAGAGGATTTTTCATTCTGGTCCAGGCTGCATTAGGATGTAACGACCAGAACATTTTCTCTCAAAAATCAAGCTTAAGTTAGCAATGAAAATTAAATTCCTGAAAAAAAAGTTTGTGATTTATCATTCTGGTCCAGGCTGCTAATAAATCTAACCAGCTGTAGGCATTTGGAAATAGTACCAAATTTCCCTATTCCAACTACCATTTATCGTAGAAAGGTTCGAATCCCCGTTCTGCCATCCAGATTTTGGTTTTTTCACATTTTTCCGAAGAAACTCCAGGAGAAATCCAGGATAGTTCCTTCTAAAGGCCATGACCGAATTTCACCACTACTTTTTGGCTCTAAAGACCTGTTTGATGAGGCATAAAACAGGCTTATGGCTTTTATGCTTCTTTGACACCGAGGTCATTACAAGAGAGAAGGGACTGGGAACAAGGGATGGGAAGGAATTCGGCCATGGCCTTTTGGAAGAACCATCCCGGCAATGTAAAACCAATAGCTGGGAAAAAATGACTTAAGAGTATTTATTTTGTGGCTCTAATATGCACATTTTCTTACATCCTTCTCAGAAAAAAAAACAATTAATTGTTAGTATGGCCTTATTTGCCCACTGCCAAATCATCCATACTGATATATAGGGATGATTGTTTTATATTAATATGGAAACAATATTCCACCATGGAAGGAATTGTTCTTTTGGTGTGAAAATTTGGGTTACTGTCCAACTTATGGCCAGTAAAAAAAAAAAAATATTCTTTGGGGCTGAAAATATGGTTAATTGTTTTCAGGCTTTTACTCTTCAAAGAACAGTATACCCAAAAGCAAGGAAATAGTTAACAAAGATGCAATGTATGAGGAAAGATATGGCTATGCAAATTACTGACTTAGCAGCAACAAACATTTGGAGCCGATTCCAACATTGTTATAGTCAGAATTCGGTATGACAGCCACCTTCTTCAGTCAAAATCCACTATGCACCACAGAATGTTAGTTGTCATTCTGGTCCAGACAGAGGTTACGCACTGAGTGGCAATAAAAGTCTCGAGCATCTTCAGACATCATCATAGTTGAAATTTGACATGGTAGCCACCATCTTAACTCAAAATCACCTAAACACCATGGAGTGTTAGTGTCATTCGAGTCTAGGTACATCTGCATTTCAACCTAACCACAAACTCTGCTTATAGAGCTCCTTGAAAATCAGCATGAGGAAGTGCACATTCACAAAAATGATAGCCACTACATATCAGCTATTGTAACCCTGATGTTCTGCATTGTATTTCTTCTCTCTTACCTGTCCCCCCCCCCCCCTTTTGCCCTAGCTCGGTGTATACTTTTTCTTAAATAGTAATATCGAGGAAATAAGCTAAACGAATTTAAGCCCAAACAAGCAATTTTTTTCAACTTGCCATGGTTTCCACAGCATCCAAAATCTGTACACATGTCCTTCCAGCAATATTATTTAAGAATATTTGCACATTATAGCCAAATATATATTAATCAAGTTGTTTGAAATATGTGCAGTACCATAAAAGTTATTGCCGAAAAAATTCTTATTGTTACTTGTTGATATTTATTGTAGCTCTTACTCAGACATCTTTCTTCGACGAAAAACCTGAATTCGACATCCATATAACATATAGAGAAGAAGTATAGACACTTTAATTATTATTATTAAAAAAAAAAGAGAGAGATAAATTGTTTCACTGTCAACAGTGTTTACAATATAACACATTTCACGTGGTAGTCAACCTGTTAAAATGGCACATCAGTGAAGCAGAGATTGTGCTTGCAGTAAAATAAATATTATTTTGTCTGATTCATGTATTCTGTTTATTTTAATTTCCTAACTTTCAGAAAATTGAATAAATAAGTAACCAATGACAATATGATATAAACACAATCCAAAGAGTAATAGTGTGACCATTTATAAGTTTTTCTTCCACCCATCTCCCTACGATTATAATTTTTGCTCCATTCCTTGGTACATGTAAGTCATAACCTATTTTTGCAGATAAAATAGATAGAGCTGCCCACTAATATCAGTATAATTGCACCCAAAATCAGTATACGAAAAAAATATAACCCCAATAGCCACAATTTGCTGAGTAAGATTTGCTGGCCAACAATTTATATCTGTTTAACACCTATCTGACTATCAAACTTGGAACTCCAAGACCTGTTACCAATTTTACATAAAACTTTATAGCAAACTGATGGCAATTTATAACCCAACTACTACTCCTTGCTGTGCTCTTGTAATTTAAGTCCATTGTTTAGAGGGAAAAACTAAATTAGTAAATTCGTACAAACTGTAAAACTTTGGATGGTTATCATTAGCACTCGCACGGTGAAAGCTCACGTAACAAATTACAACTAACTGTCCAACAAACAATATAAATATGACAAACAGAAAGCAATCATGCTATGGCCTTTTGAGGGAACCCTCCCATCATTCACCAGGAGTGATTTTGGGAAATACTGGAAAACCTAAATCTGGATGGCCAATCAGGGAAATCGTGTGCAGACTAATAATACATACTCAGATCAGTTTCACACAGAAGGGGGAATAAGGGTAAAAAGTGTACCTGTTTTGTTTAATGTGGTGAAATCATTGTAGAAGTTCAGGATTACAGAAATCCATGAGTTGAAGAAAAAGCAATATGCAGATGATATGGAAGAGACTGAATAGAATCTGGAAAAAGACCTACCAACCAATATTGACCTATAGCTCTGAAACCTGGAATTGGACAAAGAGAGATATAAACAGATTACAGGCAGCAAAGATGAGGTTTCTGAGAGGGACTGAAGAAAGATTAGAGTTAGAAATTAAAATATTAGGGAGAGTTCAAACTATTGCAAGAAGCATTAAAGACGAAAAGATTGCAATGGCTGGGGCATGTTGTGTGAATGAAGTTGGTAACGTAGTTAGTTCTCTTGAACAATGGTAAGTGACAAGAGTATGTCATGATTAGTATTATAAATGAAAACATCAGCAAGTATAAAGGTCAAAACATTAGAAAAATTTATAAAGCAGAAAACGTTGCAATGACTGAGACATGTCATGAAAACAGAGGAAAGAATGCCAAAGTTAGTGCTATTGAACCAAAAGAAGGGAAGGAGATCTTTTGGAAGAAAACAAAAAAGATGGATGGATTAGGTGAAGAGAGACAGAGAGGCCTTTAAAATGGATGAGGATATGCCAGATGACCCACAGAAGTGAAAACATCAAATGAGGACAAACATAAGTGAAAGAATTTAAAGTAAAAAATTCATTTAACGACAAAGTATGAACCTGGCATTGGGGTAATAGTTCCAATTCAACTGAATTGGGATTGTCATATCACAGAGAAATTTCAAATTTATCATGTCATCCTGAGAAACAAAATGTTGAGCAAGAAATCCACACATTCCATCCACCAGGTACAGTGTTGCGATACTTTTGGGACTTAACTAACACCATTACAGCTTAAGGATTTACTTTTTTCTATGAAGAAATTTAGCCATGGCCTGTATTAATTAACTTATCAACATTCAATGGAACAAAGTTAAAAACATACAAAACCATTGATTTGATGTCACATCACATAGTTTATAAAAACCTATCTTCCTAAATACTGATTCAAAATATTAACTGTTGTGTAATGCAACTTGGATGTCTCTAAGCTTTGTTGCATAGTGTAAATCCAGCAATGTCTATTCTGTTTAGTACATCTGCCAATATCAAGATTTAAGGTGCATTTATAATAAGTCTTAGATTGATCTATAATGGTTTATATGAACTGTATTGACAAGTTTTAACAGTAAACAGTAAAATGTCAGGATTTAGTGTACCTACTCTTGATGTAAGTTGTCTGTGTATGGCGGAAAGCAGTGTAGACATCCTGCAGAGTTGAGACCAGAGCTGAAACCACGTTGTGAGAGAGTCGAGCAGAGCGACCCACTCTAGCAGTTATCACCTTCTCACCGCCACCACTCTGCTGTCGGACTTGGTGCAGCAACCTCTGCACTGTTCCAAACATCTGTTGGGTGAGAAAAAGCATATAAATGAAACAATCTAAATCATTTTAAAGGCAATACCTCACTGTTTTCATTGCCAGTGACTGTTACTGTTGGAATATTAGTAGCTATTAGTTTACACATGTATCATTAATAGGAGTTTTGTTTCTGTGTGGTTATTGGATGATCGGGAGAGATTTTTTTAACTGCTTTTAACTTTTTCTTAGTAAAAAGTTTAGTACAAAATAAGCTCATCTCATTAGAAACACAAATTCCTACTTATCTAATGATAGCGTAGAATTAGTGATCAAAGATATTTTCTAAACAGGAACAGCAATTTGTAATAACATAACAATACCTTGTACTGTGGAACGGTCTGATGGCTCATTGGTTCATGTGTCTTGACTGGGGATCGAAAGGTTCCCGATTCGAATCTGTCTCGACGGGGATTTTCATAGTCCCTTAACCTGATATTCACCTCTGGCTTGCTGTGCAATGTGAAATACGTCAGAACGCTTCCATCGTTCAGATTCCATGTTAAACTATAGGTATCCTGTACCTGGTAGAATTGCCAAGTTAGCTTAAGGTGGCTACAACAGGGGCGAAATTCACAGCCAATAGAAGCCCTGTCACCAGGTCGTTACGACCATATGGAATTATTATTACTATTATTAAACATTGTGAAAAATATTATAAAGATAATATCAGACTTTCTATATCAAAAAATAATAACATTTCTACCATTCATCTGATAACAGAAAATTTATCCTGCTACATTGTAGTAATTTGATCTGAGTATCAATCATTTATGCTGTTGGCAACTTTGGAAACACAATGCAACAAAGAAGAAATACAAACTAAAAACACATTCTTTAATCTACACAATCAATGCAGCAAACTCCTGGTGAAAAAAAAGGTTAAATAAAAACACTGTGAGATTAATATGTCCAAAATGGAAATTATTTTTAAAAGTTCATAGATTTAATTTTCAGTAAAAACTACTTAAAAATTGTAGTAATGGCATAAACATTTACGTAGTTTGTATTCATGGCAACTACTTTAACACAGGAAAGAGGGTCTTAGTGCAAACATTTGGTTTTTCTTGGAACCTTTCTAATACTTACTGAAAATGTAGTGCTTTAAAGAACAGAGGCTTTCCATGGTATAAATAATCTAAAACATTTTTGGGTCTCCAACTGGGGAACTGACAGTTTGAAGCTTATTTTCATCTTTGAAATGTTGCATCTACTCAACATGCTTCCTCAGTGGGAGCCAGAAAATTTTTCGTACTGTAAATTGATATTTGCTAGCTTCTTCATACTACCTTCCAGAATTTGCCATGGAGACTCTTGTTAACTGACCCTTGTTATGTCCTGTGTGAGAGCCTCAATGCGCTGCTCTTCCTCAGTAGAATCATCAAGGGTAGGCCTGTGCAGATGTTTCGAGTGTAGCAACTCCAGATCTTTGATCTTGGAGCGTAGCCTGGACAATGTGTACTGGGCTTCCTCCAGAGAATCTGCCCACGGTGGGGGCTGGAATCCTCCACCCCTGGCACCTCCATTAACTCCAGAATGCAGTTCCAGACCGCCTGCCTCTGGATCTCCGTCACCACCACCGACGAGTGTCGTCCGATCTGACACTTGCTGCAACATTTTTAAAAGGTTTGCATTACTTTGATACATAGTAAAATTTTAAAAATTGAGGTTGTAAAAGTAATGGGGGTATGAAGGATGCTACAGAGGAAACAACTATAGACTTAGGTCTAAAGCTAAAGTCTTTTGAGTAATGTGGTGAGTCTCAATAGACCTTGCAATGTGTCCTCATTGGTGTGGTCATTGTGGGCCTCCAGCCTTTGTCTGTGGTTAGTGAGAGTTTTACTTCCACATGCTACCTATTTTTACATAAGTAAACCATTATTCAGCCCATTAAGAGAAAATATGTGGGCTTCTAGGGATTTTGCAACCGACGATTCAAATTCGTGCGTAGATTTAAATTACTATTATTCTTTTGCTCTTCTTAATTCATCCTTGGGTAACCTCCTGAAGTGTTTCCTCGATCTCTCTATCTGCCAGTTTCCAACATTTGGTTCTTTGAATTCTGTTGTTTGCTGCTCTGTCTAAGCCAAGTTTCTTAGTCCCCCTAAATTCACACTTTGTGTGACTGGTACATCTGTTAGTTTGTGGTGTATAAATTAGGTGAACATACTACCAATGAGACTATTAAGTCCAAACACCTTTCCATGTGGTGGGAGGTGGTGCAGTGGATGGCTTTTAGGGGTGACGTACAGTGGGGGCCCTATAGAAACTCTGAAAAATGGTACCTGACGGGGTTTTGGTTAAGTATGACAGGCCTGGTAAACTTGTAGTGGATGGAGCTTTGTTAAAAAGTTTACGCAATCCTTTAAAGAACAGATATAGATGATATGATAATGGAGCTCAGTTTAAAATCTTTGAACATAGAGACTGTGTGAGGAAACATAAATTTTAAGTTCCCCTCAGAACATTTTGTGAGTGCAAGCAACTGAGCTGTGTAGGAAATCACACAGAGGTGTCATTTACTGACCAACTGGATTGCCCACTCTCCAGGGAGGGGCTGTGTGGCCCCATACTTATTGAAAATAGTACAAAAATATATGGAGCTCTTACAGAGAGGTGACTTGTATATTCAATTCAACAAAGGCACTAAAACTACAGAAAATCTTCCTTCATCATCATATAATCAGTAACTGAGTACTCGGTGGCATTTAGGGACTTTTAATAAAAATTAAGAAAGAGGTATAACAGGAACTAATTCTTTCCTATAGAGTACTCTCGCCACAAACTGAGAGTTATCATACTAGTGGTGGGTCTGTATAAGGCCTACGTTGGTTAACATGTCTAGATGGATGTTACATGGATTATTTAAAAAACAAAAATGTCATGCATTGAAAGAATTTAAAGTAAAAATGGTTGTTGTGAAAAGAAATTTCCATCAAAACAGTCAATTTTTTTTAATTTTTATGTAACAGAAGATATTACTTAAAAAAGGTGGTTTAAATTCCTCCCAGATTTACTGCATAACGAGTGGCCACTTTCAATTAGTTCACAAACAGAACACTTGCTGTTACCAGAATATAATAATTACATAACAAAGTTAATACATGTTGCGCAAATTGGAGATCGCATAGTGAAAGAAAAAAGTACAAAATATTCTCGAAACAGTCTAATGCAATTGCCATGGCAGCTCCAAAGAGTGGTATTAAAAGAGGTCAAAATAAGAACAGGAGTTTCAAAAGGTAGTATTTTGGGACCTCTGCTATTGAGTACAGTAATGAATGGTTCTATTGCTGATTTACAGTTTGCTTTAAGATGAATGTTACATATTAGCATTAAAAAATGGAAGGAGTGTCAACAGTTCTAGAGGAATCTGTACAGGGAATCTAATTGGGTAGAATTAAGATATCTGCTAAAAACATGCCAACGTATTGGATAAAGAGATTTTGTTTCCTTCTATGATGAAGGGGAAAATTTTGATGAAATATCATGACAGTTTTGGCATATTATTTGTAGGTAACATTAATTGGTTTTTTCTTCACTTTATCCATAATACATGGACTTATGAAACTCTGTAACTGTTTCAATTATGTAAGCGAATAAACCACTGCAACACAGTTACCTTTAATGATGTTTATTTACATTGTGGGTTACGTGTTTCAAGAACTAATTCCCATTTTCAAACGCAATATAAAATACATTTTAATGTGCAATGTGCTTGTGTTTGTTTCTGGTACATATAAGAAAACCTTATGGAGTTTCCATTTTGAAGGCGTTTTAAAATGCGGCATCGCAGAAAATCACAACTACACAATCACATTACATTAAACAAAGGTCTTATGTAAGGCCTATACAATTTCAAATTCACCTTCAAAACGAAAACTTCATAAGGTTTCGTATATATAGCAGAAACAAACACAAGCACATTAAAATGTATTTTATATTGCGTTTGAAAATCGAAATTAGTTCTTGAAACGCGTAACCCACAATGCAAATAAACATCATTAAAGGTAACTATGTTGCAGTGGTTTATTTGCTTATATAATATTAATTGGGCTGGCACACTGGAGACATGGTTACAAAAATCCTGCATTTTTCAAAAGGTGGTAAGGGGCTGTGCCAGCAATGTGGGCTTAAAAAATACTGGTATGACACAAATATTATGATACAGTACTTGGAGGAAGTTTAACAGCTGTTTCTTTGTGGAAATTACTGTAAAACAAAATTAGTAACCAATATGATGAAGGATCTCAACTGGGAGTGCTTGAAGGACCTAATCTGAATAAAATGATGGGAATATTTAAGGATTTCATTGGTGATGGTTCAAGAATTAGAATGTAGAAGGAAAGGAGAGACAACAACAGGAATAAATTATCGTAGATGATGCTGAACAATTTACCTCAAGCATTGAAAGAATTTAAAATAAAAATCTGTGCAATGCAAAAGTAGCTCTGTAGGAGCATTGTAAATAAGGTATGAGATTCATCACTATTAAAATAAAACTGAAACAGCTTTCAAACATGTGTTGTTTTTATGGATCAGCAAGAAAGATGACCTATTCCTTCTAACTGTTCAATGCATAATCAAACATAGGACAGGTTGCATTATCCAGGGTCCAGTAATTCAGATTCTAATAATGTCATAACTGTAGTGTCTTCTCCTATATGTGGTGTTTTTTCGTGTATTAGATTCGGATGTTATGTGTGGTTACAAGATTCTACTTAACTGGAACAGCTGATGGAGCATAAAGTGGTTGCTATGCAAAACATGGTCAGTAGAAAAAGCTGTTGTTTTGGGCAGAAAATATACCATTACTGTTAAAAAAAAAAAAAGTCTATGCAATGCTGATAAAACAGGAAAAGGGAGATAATACAATGCAAATTGTCAGGTTACATGTGGTACTAGCCACTGTGTAGCAGCCCTCATTATCATGAATGTTCTCCTCCATAGTATATGATATGTTTGCTGATTTTCAAGGAGCTACATTAGCAGAGATAGTGGTCAGGTTGAAATGAACCTGAACTAGAATGACAACTAATATTCCATGCTGCAAAGTGTCCGTTACGCTGAATTCTAATTACGATGACGTCAAACTCAGCTTAAGACATTTATTGCCATTAAGTCAATAATGTACATAAACGTATCTTTTGACACGTACTACACCCTTCTTTCCCAGCTTTCACCTGCACTTTTATCTGTAGAGTAAAAGCTAAGGAAGCAGTTAACCATATTTTCATTTTGAAAAGAGACATTTTTATACCGGCCATACTTTGAAGAGTAACTAAGAAAACATTTCTGAAAATAACCCATAACTCAATATTTTGATATCTTTAAACATACTACAGAAAACAAAATGTCACCTGTACCAGTGGAAGAATATTATGCCTACTGACTTAACTGTTTTGTGAAATTTTCATAGTGTGTAGATGTACTAATTGAAATAATATGTTTTTATATTTTCAGTATCTAGAACACCGCACTTGTCGACAAGCCTACATTTTGGTGCCTAAAAGTCAACAGTGGCTTCGAAAAACAGATGTTACTTTTAGAAGATTTTTTATTTTTAATCATGTTAAAGTGGTACACCATAGAATCAAGAACAGTCAGTCTCATCTCTCTTTATCTATCATGTTAGAAAAGTACCGCAGCTCCAACGACAACTAAATATCTGTCTATACAGTAGTCCTTTCTAAAATTTCAAACCATGATAGTCTTGGAATGATAATTAGTCTTGTGATAAAAATCGAGACAGGGTGATATGACAAAGCCTTAAGAACAAGAAGGAGCCATATATCATATTGTCATATCAGTCACTATAATTTGGCCGAATGCAATTATAACTGACAATTCTGGTACATCTAACCTGAAAATGTCATTACCTGTTCAGAGAAGAAGTGTCTGCTTTGTATTGAATTATTTCGCATCAAAATAAAGACATCAGTCATACTCCTTGTTGCCATTTTCTGATTTATTATTTTCTTTAATGACAGCCCGGTAGACGCATATTCAAAAATACAATTCGCATTTTTTCCCAACAATCGATTTCCATTCAAACGTCAAATAACTATCGACCATAATTCTATCGATATACATTTTCGGAAAAATATCATCTATGAAGCCTGTAGGTGTCATGGAGGTAGCATGGGAGGTAGCATGGAGGAAGGAATATATGGAGACGAGATAACGCGAAATCCGTGAAACCTCGTGAAAAAACTGTGCCTGCGCGGAGGACATCGTAGGAGTACCAAAACATTGGGCTGTTTGCACTGTGTCAGCTTATGAGAATATTTCATTTTCTAATATTCTAAAGTTTTTCTGTAATGCCAAGTTGTGATGCATATGGTTGCACAAACAGACGAGATAGGAAAAAACCTGGAATAGCGTTTCATAAGTAAGTCACATTGTAATGATCGTTCTTGAAGTATCTGACAGGCAACCGCAACATTAGTGCCATTCGCTATAAATTTATTCATTGCTCTCAATAGGATCATATTATTCTCAAATTTTTGTTGGTGTAGTGTAGACAATTAGCATATGTTACTATTTTGCACCTGTAAAGCTAGCCTTATTGTAGACAAATGTTGGAAATTTAATTTAAACGGGTCATGTATACATCGCGACACAGTGAATATGGTATTCTGCATGCATTACTCACGTTTAAGTTTACACTGAAATTGCACGATGAAATTAATCGTTATAATTTGTGCTGTGCGAGCTACTAAACGTGATGAAATAAACTTTGTTGACGGAAATGTAGTTCGCGATGCATTTCTTGTGTTTAGACGTGTCTAAATAGTTTGGTTTTGTAGCGGCAATATTAATGGAAATGTTGGCAGGTTGAAATGCGGTGTATACCTGAAGACAACAAACAATTTATTTATTATTAGCTGTTAGCTTCTGATTTTTGAATGTACTGATTTTTCTAGCAAAATTATATAGGCCACTACCAGTACAATATCTTCTAAGTAAGCTCAGAAACTATGAGGTTTTATGAAGTATTAATTTTTTTTAAAGCTCTAAACATTGACTTATGCTTTTTTTTTTAAATTTCAGATACGACTTGTTTCTATTTGTAAACATGTCTACAAGTATATTTATAGATTTTGAAATCTTCCTTGTCAATTACTGAAATAGAATGTCAAAATATAACCTATTTGAACATCAACTAAAATTTAAGGACCGTAGAAATAAACAGTTTGTTATTCAAGTTAAAAAGAAGTACCTGCTCATTAAGTTACGTCCGAATTCATCATCAAATATGGATATGGCGATAGTATTTTTCTGGTCCAGGCCGCATTTCAACCTAACCACGTCAATTTTAAGGTACAATATCTCGAGAACTAAGCGAGATATCAAAAAAATTTATTCTTTACTTTCAGTTTTCCTCATCGAGTTACATAAGAATTCGTCATCAAATTGCGGCACCACGGTTATCGTTGAATCCCCTCATAACCTAACAACCTCACTTTTGAGACAGTATATGTCGTGAACTACGCGAGATATCGAAACATTTTATTCTTTATTTTCGATTTGTATCGTCGTATTACATAAGAATCTATCACCAAATTTGACTTTGGGGACACGTTTCTTCTGAATTTCAACCAGAAACTCCACTCTTTTGAGACAGTATATCTCGAGAACTAAGCACGATATCAAAAAATTTTATTCTTAATTTTTGATGTGTCTCGTCGAGTTACATAATAATCCATCATCAAATTGCGGTGCCACGGTTGTCTTATGATTCCCTTGAGGTTTTTGTGCATATTTCCGTGTTTCTCTGGTCAAGCAATATGGCGACCTCCCCTCCCCACTTGTATCCACCCGGTTTCACTCCAGCATGTGGCAAAGGTCCCTTGCGTCGTCTCCATATATTCCTTCCTCCATGGGAGGTAGGCGTTGAAAAAACTCATATCTTTGGTTGTTTACGGTTGCAATCGTTGTTTAACGAACTCGTGATTAAAATAATTAAAGTAAGGTAATTTAGACGTGCACAGTTCGTTCGAGCATCGGTACGCGAGACTTTCCTTTTGACAACCGGAATAGCTACATTAGTACAGCACCGATTAGCCTACATAAGTTAATATCCAACCGGCGGCGGTTTCGGCGGTTACCACCATGTGCGGTGGGAACTATGGTGAAGGTGGAATGCGGCCAAACAGCCTAACTACCCCACTTTGACAACCAGATGGAGAGAGCAAGATACCTTCAGTGATAAGGAATGCAATACAAACTATGACAATGAATGTAGCAGACGATGAGATACCTATGTGCGTAGAAGAACCTAGATCTACGAAACGCCCTTGCCGTGAGCAAGACGGCCAGCAGCAAGTCGAGAAAACGGAGAAAATTCCACGCGTCTCCATGTTGCAGTCAACTGTTGCAGCCAGAGCGGAGGAGATTACTACAACCACGTCATCAACCAAACACGTATCACCGCGGAATGGAGTGAGTAAAGGGGTCCACACACCATACCCCACCGTACCTATTAGCAATAGTTACGAGATGTATGACAGCGGTCCGTTTATGATCATAGTGGAAAGTATTGACAAAAATGTGGGTAGACTACATCCAATGGCGCTAGGGAAAATTCTAAGGTCGGAAAGTGGGAATTATTTTAACAATATCATTAACATCTACCCTCAAGTCAAAACAGGGTTAAAATAGAGCTATCCACAGTGGCGGCAGTCAATGCACTGGTAAAAAGTAGTGTTTTACCAAGATACAAACTAGAAGCATATATCCCAAGCTACCTGGTCACTAGGCAAGGGATAATAAGGAATATAGAGACTACGTTAACAGAGGAAGAAATCTTAGCAGTTATTTGCAGTCCAGTTCAGGTCATTGCAGTAAGAAGATTCTACAGAAATAAGGTGGAAAATAGTGCAACCATAAAGAGAGCCCTACTAGTATGTGCGATCACATTTAAGGCACAAAAATGGCCTGAGAATGTAAAAATCCATGGACTTCGATGCCCTGTAGAACCGTATGTACCATCTGTTCTCCAGTGCTTCAAATGTTTCCGCTATGGTCACAATAGCAAGCAACGCCGCAGCCAACCTTGCCAATTTTGCGGCGGGAATCACGATAGTAATACTTGCTCCATCTCCTACCAACTGGTATGTCTGTATTGCGCAGGCCCCCATACGGCTACTGATAAATCATGCCCGGAGTTTATAACACAGAAAGAAATAAAATGTAGGATTACCCATCAAGAAATTAGCTACCGGGAAGCATTAGCCTCATTTGATAACAGGATATATGCAAGTGCTGCGACAGCCCCACTACCTGACACCTGACTCCCAGTTCCCGACATTGTGTAGTAAACAGAGTACGCTCCCTTTTTCACAGGACACATCTACGCAAATGGAACACTCCAAGCCATATCAAAGTACAAACTTTGGACAACTCAGACGGGACTTCATAAACCCTCCTGGAAACTACAAGAAAACTGTCCGACCCCAACAGATACCTACATCGAGGCATAGTGGTAGGTTGAAGGGCTACCTACAACTCTTAATACCAAATCAAAGAACAATGTAACCGTTACCACTTAACAGAACTAATATTGTAAATGAATTAGACAATCCTACAGCCCCGCTGGGCAGAAACTCACTAATAGACACAATTCTCAACTTTATCATTACCCTGATACTGAAGATACAGCCCGGAGGAAGTTTAATACCAATAGATGCGCTAAGAGAAAACATTACCAAGTTGATCAGTAACTCGATAGATAACCCAGGCTATAACATCATCCGGACAGACCGGGAAGACGGGTATGGTGGCGTAGTCTTACTGATAAAAGAAAACCTTCAGTTTAAGGAAATAAAATTAAATGTACACGATCCAGAGATCCAGACCTGCGCGGGAAGTATCTATAGTATGCTATAGACCCCCAAATGTCCGACTCACAAAACGAGAAATCCGACGGATCTTGCTCCAACTTCCTCCCCCTACATTAATAATGGAAATAACGCCCACCACCAGAACTGGGGGTGCGAATACAACTGCCACCAGGGAAGCGTTCTAACAGAACTGATAGACGAATTGAACTTGGTCTTGTTAAATGACGGATCTGAGTCTAGAATACAACGACCAGCAGGAAGAAAATCAGCTGTGTATATAACTCTTATCTCTCCGGAACGCGCATTCTGTTTCGAATGGAAGACATTACTAGACCCCTAGGGCTCCGACCACTATCCTATTTTGATGTCTTCGTCAGTTCAGATAGGAGACAACCCTGCGTTAACTGCCTACATATAGATGGAATATAAACAAAGCCAACTGGCACCAATATAAACAGATAGCTACAGAAAAGTTAAAAATTTCCAGCTAACAGGGGCCGACAAACAAGATTATACAAAATTCGTGACAATTTTGGAACAAACGGCCTCAGCATCCATCACGGAATTCAAGCCAAGGTGTCCGCGTCGGGGGATCTGCTCCAGGTGGTGAGACGAAGAGTGCAATCAAGCCATTAGAGATAGGAGATTAGCATTGTCGCGTTACAAAAAAGAACCTTCCAATACCAACTACATCCTCCTCAACAAGCAATTACGAAAAGACTACTGACGAGGAAGAAGAGAGAAAACTGGGAAAATTTATGTAATTCATTAAACTCTAAAACCTCGCCAACAGTGATATGGAGGAAGATTAGATCGTTCCAGAATAAGACAAGAAGCCACCATACCCAAATCCCACAGGCCGCCGCCATGAACCTTCTTAGATCTCTAACCCCAGACTGGTGTAGAGAAGAATCTGCACCCACCCGGGACAGCAATACCCCTTTCTAAAACCATTTTCTCTCGAGGAGCTAGAAAACGCGCTTACAAAAACAAACAATTCCAGCCCATGCGCAGATAATATCCACTACGACATGTCGATCAACCTGCCAAAAAACGGAAAAGCTCTCTACTTACAGATTATGAACAGTATATGGACATCTAAAACTCATGTGCCATCCTTCAAAACAATAAGATTAGTACCAATACTTAAACCAAACAGGGACACTTCAGACATCTCGTTGTTTCGCTCAATTTCTCTACTGTCCTGTTCCCTGAAAACGTTGGAACGAGTGATAAAGAAGAGATTGTAGTGGTACATTGAACATAAGTCCGGAGATGGGGTCACCATCCCCTGGACTCTAACACATGTCCATGGATCGAGCTAGGCCGGGGAACACGAAGACGAGCAGAAGAGACAGGGATTTGAACCAGTGACATTTATTTCCCCAATCGTTCGCCATAACCTTCTGAGTCAAGAGACAAATCAGCTTATAATAAAAAAATTATTATTCAATTATAATAAAATAAATGTACTTATAATTTATTTTTGCCATGCCAAAACACAAATGTACTTTTATATGATTGAATACAAATTTTTATTACTTCTAGATTCAGATGCTTGAGGCATGTGATTTGGGTACGGAAGGTCTCCGGTTCAAAATCTGGATCTCGGATGCAATTTTTCCAGTCCTTAAACTCGACTTTCACCTCTGGCAAAGCTTTGATTTGTTAATGCAAACATGCAAGGACTGTACCTACATTTTACGAACGTCTGATGAACTTAAATAAGGCTGAAAAAAGGAACTTTTCTAAAGCAATCAGTAACGCTAAAACAACATTTAGTAGTAAAAGACCAAAAATTTCCGAACTCTTTCTATACACTTCTCCACATCGAACAGTCCGACAGCTGCCTGACACCGGCACGCACCGTCAAAAAATAAACCAAACTAATCCCGGCCAATACACGGCCGTGTGTCGGCCAACACGCGGTGTCATTTGAACTCACTTCAATCGAGTGAGCGACAATAATAAGAAAATTGACGGTGCGGTGAGGTGCGGGCTCGGCTCGGTCTAGTATGGCCCGACTTTTACGCGGCGCTATGCAGACGCAAGCGGAAGAAATGATAGAGGGACAAGGTCAAGTAGCAAGGTAACAGCAGGGAATATACAGAGGACACTGTAACATGTGTAAATAAGCATCATTGTTTGGCCCAAGGCATGGACAAAATAACAACTAAACGTGATATCTTAAAGCCCCGAAATGTTATTCGACGGAAGTTACTCGAAATGAAGACAGGCCAGATTGACTCTGAGAAATTTTTCAAGGATTCATTAATACCTGTGCCAGATACTATGGAAAGAGTTTTCTTACCTCAGCAACATATATAGCAGCAGTATCATCTCTTGATCAAAGTTTTCTTGAAGTCACTAAGTCGAAGTGAGCGAGATTATGATTCAGTCTATGGTGTCCGAAAGAAAAATGTTTCACTAGTGATTGGAAACTCACCTGTTACTATTGACGAAAATGTTATTGTAATCGATGGTAATGAATATGAAAAAACAAGAGGATCAATGGATTTGTTTTTTTTTTTTTTTTAAAATAAAAAAAAAAAAAAAAACAGTATACTGCCAAGGACTTGAAAAGCTATTCTGAAATATTAAACAACACAAGTGCCCACAGAGTAAAATTTAGTCCATCAGGTAAAGTTTTGAAACCTGCTACCAGTATTAAGTACAAAACCATAATCTCTAAACTTGACAATCAGTTGCGTTCTGGTCTTCTTCCCATGAAGGAATATGTTTATTAGGATGATCTGAATGAACCTGTTGAAAAACTGAGATTATTTACCGCATTGACATCTGCAGGACATACTCCACCGAAATTTTATCAGTGATTGAAGAACTTCGTGAAAGAGGTATTATATTGTAACATGGATCAAGTTGTGGTAGAACTCCATAGGCCAGCAAGAAGAAATTTCCCAAGACGTCATGTAGTAATCAAAGGACTCGATGATCTGTGGCAAGCTGATATTGTGGAAATGATCCCATACTATCGTAAAAACAGCGGCTACAAATTTATACTGATGGTGATTGATACGTATTAAAAGTTTGCATGGGCAGTACCCCTATAGACCAAGACAGAAGGTGTGGTTGCTTATGCTATGAAGAGAATCCTAAGTGGTGGTCGTGTTCCTAAAAACTTACAGACTGACGACGGAGAGGAGTTTTACGATTCAAAGTTCAAGAATCTCATGACTAGCTATGGTTAACCACTACTCAACATATAATCTTAAAGCATCAATAGTTGAATGACTAAACAGAATTATTAAGAATGCAATGTGGCAAGAATTCAGCAGACGTGGTTCACATCGTTGTATTCAACTTCTTCCTCAGTTAATATCAAATTGTAACAACAAGTGGCATAGCACCATCAAAATGAAACCCTGTGATGTAAAGAACAACGCTCTATTTTCAACAGTGTACTTCCGTGTTAAGACTATCACACCAGCCAAATTCGAAGTTGGTGACCATGTCAGGATCAGTAGGTTTAAAGAAAAGTTTGAGAAAGGCTATCTACCAAACTGGTCAACTGAATTGCTTACCATCGGAAAAGTGAAATTAACAAACCCTGTAAATTATTTACTTAAAGATTATCAGGGTAAAAGTATTGCAGGATCATTTTACCTTCAAGAATTACAATTAACAAAACATCCAAACACATTTCTGGTTGAACGGCTAATAAGGAAAAGGAAGAATATGGCGTTAGTGAAGTGGCTATTTTTTGACAAATCACATAATACATGGATAAATGTAAATTATAAAGTTTTTGATCAAGAAACAATTGTAAAGCATATTTTTATTCGCCCATTCATCATATCTATAATTAGAGTATTTTTCAACAAACATCAAGATAAAAGACTTATACAGATTTTTTTTTTACAACAGATTATTTACTATGTTTTTTTCAGTGCATGAATAAAGAATTTGTTCCATAACAGTGTTTCCTTCATTCATTATACATTAAAAACACATTTGAGTGGTACAGTTTGTAAATTAGACATTGGTTCTTCATCCCGCACTGACATTTGATACCTAATATTAAATTACAGGACACTGGCAAAACCCTACAGCAATTTACAACAGGTCAATCTAAACTATTTACAAATCGACACCAGACAGATAATTGCACATCAGCATCATCTATTTACATACAAAAAACCACACATCATGTTTTACCATCAGACGAATCACCATCATCTATATACAAATCATGTTTGCCATCAGACAGACGATCGCACATCAGCATCAACTATTTACAACAGATGACCACTCATCACGTTTGCTATCAGACAGATGACTATCAACTATGTACAAATCATGTTTGCCATCAGACAGATTACCGCACATCAGCATCAATTATTTACAAGACATCAGCATGACAACAATTATTTATAACAGATGAATATACAATATATTTGCACCCATACCACCTTTCAGTGCACTGTAATATATACACACGGATAAACGCTATATTTAATCTTCATTCACACATATTGACAAACAGTCATACACACATTCACTTAGAAACGGATTTGTGCTCCCGAGGTAGGGTCCCAATACCGTCGGGGTAAATATTGCGCTTATCATCAAATCTAGACAGACCCAGCTTGGATACTTCAACAGTTGTAATTCTTTGAAGATTGGAAACGATGTTGGGTGTGATACTTAGATGGAGCACCATGCAAACATTCTATATAATTTTCTACGGAAAGTTTTCATGTAACTGTGCGTGCCAGATATTGCCCGTCTTGAGTTCTAATTAGATTCTAGTCGGAATGAATACATTTTCGACTTTAGACCCGCAAATTCAACAGTCAGGGAGCCATTCGCCTCATCCATCATAATCCCAACAACCTTATCGTTATAGGGTTCCATATCGAAACGGTTGTTGGGTTTATATCCAGATGAGTCGAATTCGTCCCTGTTATGTTTCATTACTTCATACAGATCACAGCCATTCGCCACCTCTTTGTCCATATAAAGTAATTTCGGGCGTATAAACTGCGGACTGGCGAATTCATAGTGAAATCGATACATCCGCAGTTTAGACAAATCGAGAATGCACATCCCGACGTAGAGCTGCTTGCTGAAAAGTATCCGCAGTTTCGCCATCACCAGAGCCACAAAGTCTTTCTCGAAAATAGTCATCCGCTTAAAGTGTGGTGAAGCCACATGCTTGCGGCCCGGCCAACCTGTATACAATTTTCTAATGTTCTCCATTGAATTCCCGAAAATTGAATTAAGTTTGAAAAAGTCTCTCTCAAATTCTGACTTGGCTGACTGACGAGAACATGTGTTGAGAGAGATGTATTCTTTTAACCACGGTGACTCATTGAAAGATATTACCCGGCGTACCGTGCCCAACTTCAACCCCAAGCCTACACATTGCTGGAGGACTCGGTTATGGAGAATGTACCGAGACTTATCCTCCAGCGTAGTCATCAGTTTGGGGAAAGTAGATCCAGGGGCGGCTTTGTGGTCTGGACATGGCGGTAGGTCTGCTAGAAAGTCGTGTATATCCTGGGGAATCGTCAGGTCAGGTGAGTCTGCTGCTGCACTCATAAAGTCTATCTGCTTGGCCGATAACCATCGAAACCATCCGGAGGGTAGATACTCTGACATGGCCCAGCCATACAAATTGTTTACATCAAAATACATGATGAAATTTTCAGGTGCGTCGTGGTTGTACTCCACCATGTACTGGTTATTTGACTTGGCATACCTATGGACGCACCGACAAATACCAATACTAATTCCACGTTCGAAAAAGAGAAGCATGTCGACATCTGTCAGAAGATCCAGCTCGACACGCGTTCTCTTTAATATGGCCTGCCACGAAAGGCCTGGAGCTGTGACATAGTGAGCGGCGTCCAGGGTGTACTTCTCCAAACATACAGCCCTAAATTTTTCAAACAGATCCACAAATTGCCGTACATCTGTCCCTATGTACAGACTTGCGTATTCAACCAATTTTTTGATCCGAAAATCCGCCACACTTGTGTCGCGTTTCGCAGTTATCCCCCGATAATGAACTATAAAATTCTGACTTTGAGCTTATCCATCAAATCCATGTATTCGTAAGGGAAGACTGCTTTTCGTTTAACTAGTTCGGGGGTCCATGATACGCACTGGTAATGTACATAAAATGGTCCTCAATGGTTCCAACCAGCTTATCTAATTAGGACTGCATGAAACGGTACGAGTTCAGGAACGGCAATGTGATTGATGTACGACTAATCTTTTTAGAAAACGAAATGTAACATTCAGCGTTGATGGGCAGGACACCATCCCATTTTTATTGAGGTGTGCTAAGGCCCTAAGAATCAAGTTATCAGCAATGTAATCACAAACATGTTAATATGGAAACTGCGTTTGGCTGCAGCAATGTGGAGAGGGCCTACAACTCTGTGTTTTCTACTTTCTGGCTTCAAGCCGAAGACATTGATCGAATACTTAGGATTTTGAAATGTCTGACAATTTCAAAGGGAAGTCTATGCCTACAAAATCTAATTCGTACTTTTAACGTACTTTATTATACTTCCTAACTAAATGTGCGTTTTCATGCACCTTTTCGTGAAATACCAGGATCGTCAAAGAAAACAACGATCATAACTGTTTTGAACATTGAAAATTGTTTTCTTTGCTTGGATATCGGATGGCAGTGCTATAAATGAAGAACCCTGATACAGCGTCTCGAATTTAGCTACATGGATGTCGAGGGAGTTGATTTGTTCGAGGCATTTACCACTATCCCGATCCTGGAATCCACTAAATCTCTTCTTGATATCTTGAAACTCAGACTTCATACCATTCTTTCAGGGAAGTGAGCTCGCGCATCTTGGGCATAAAACAAATACGGGTGAAGTTAATTTAATCTTTCTTCTGAATTTTGAAAAAGCAAGCCAACCCCACCTGGCATTTTATAGGCGGTGTTGAAGGATTGGAAAACTGCTCTTTGAAAATGCCAAAACATTCTCTAATAAAAATGAGTTAGTATTTAACCATTTGACTGTAGAGATTGCCCGACAGAGTACTCGCTGAGTGCTCCGTTGATGTCGCCCAAGCTGTCTACCTGCGCTGAGTGGCCGCGGTTGGCCGATACCTGCACTGCTGAGTTCGGCACGTGGCCCGACTCGCTGTGTGCTGAATATATCTGGAGCGTTGTGTGTGAAGGCCTTCGGCTGCCGCTCTGCGTTTTGAAACCACAGATACAAAATAAATGCCTTTAATCTGACATCTAAAGTTTTTCAATTTAAAGCTCCTCTAAAAGTGAATGTCTGCGTAGACAAATATACAGGTACTTCATATTCTAAATAGATAGTACAGCAACTGAAATATGTTTTTTTTTCTTTTTTTTGTGGGCACAATAATTAACCTGGAGAGAATTTTCGAAGTAAAGTGTTCGAATACCTTTCACAAATTCTACATATATTTTCCATCCTTCTTTTGGGTCCGGGCTTTGGACCGGCACTGAAGAAGTTAAAAATATATTTTTATTTTATGTTAATTTCTTTTCACTTAGATTTAGTGGCGTATCAATGTACTCTAATGCGATCTTTACTGTGCAGTTATCCATGGTTAATAATTCTTTTTTGTCTGATAAGCCTCGAAACGTGGCACAACACACGGTGGTACATTGCATGTTCTGCACTCGTACCTGGTTTCTTGAAGCACTTTCTGTTTCGAACATACATGCGAATATACAGCGTGCTCTTCTTTGAATTTTCAATAGGAATAAAATTTGGAAAATGTCTCTCAGTAAATCGTAGAGGATTTTCGTCATCAGAGCGTTTTCCTTTGCCAGGTTTTCTCTGTTCAGTTGCATATGCTTCAACAAGTTCTCTTACCAGAGACATATGAAACTCTGCAGTTGGAATTTTTCGTCCCGTTACTAGTCGGTGAAGAGCATTAGCATTTAAAATGCACATATCGAGAACGTGGGAAAAGAACTTTTTATACCACTTCCTAGTTTTCCGCATTGATTCGAATGAACTCAGAAGCAGGCCAGTACAGTCAACTGCACCCATACTCAAGTTATAATCAATAACATATTGAGGTTTCTTGATTCTTTCACCAGCCTTTGTATCAGTCTTTTCCGTCTGAAACATTTCTGCAGTATAATAGGTGGTCAGCATCCAAACTTCTCTTTTATCGCACCACTTCAAGGTGAGCGTTATATCAGAGGTCATAAACTGCATTTCTCCTCGTTTCAGTTTATTCTCCAGTTTTGGCATATTACGTCTGTTCCTGCGAACAGTACAACATGCATTCGTACCGTGGTTATGAAGCCTAAGGAACAGATCTTGGCTTTAATACCAGTTGTCGACGTAAAGTGTGTCTCCATTCCAAATATGGCTTCATGAATGTTACCACTATGTCGCCACTTTTTCCCAAATTGTGCAAGCCAATTTCTGGGGTTGGACCGGTATACGCAATAAAATCTAGGACATAACCAGTGTGACAATCGCACAGAACAAACGTTCACATTTCAAAGCTACTGCTTTTGGACGGGATATACTGCTTGAAAGATAATCGACCTTTAAACAGCAATAGGTTTCGTCAATGCAGAGGTTTCGATATGAATGAAATTAACTCCCGAATGTTGTGCGAACTTTATCCACAATTTTTCTAATTTTAAACAACCTGTCTCCCCCCTACTAGTGGAGTTGTCACTAAAGTGAAGCATTCTCAAAATTATAAGGAAACGGTCTCTGGACATAATTTCGTCGAAAACTGGTGTGTTTAAGAGTTTGTCCCAGGGCCAATATTCACTAATTTTCATTTTTTTTTTTTCACACGAGCTATAAGCAGACAAACAGGAATGAAGGAATAGAGTTCCTCAAATACAGTTTCCTTCCACCTTGAAAATCTAGAGTGAACTGATTCTGGCGTATTTGCCTTGGTATATAAATAAAATCTATTAGTTTCATCAGCAATAGATTTTATAAGATCTTCTGTTAAAAATATTTGAAAAAATGGCAGAACACTGGAATTTTGACCTAATCCACATTTGTTTCTTGCAGCTGAATCGTCAAACGCATGCACAAAAGGACGAGAATCGCTTTTCTTCCAGTCAAAGCTGTAACTAAATCGTCCTCTTTTACCACACACTTCGCTCTCACTATCTGAAGCTTCAGATTCTGAAGAATGTTCACATCTTGTGGAGACAGATGGTCGTTTTCCATTGGCTCATGTACTCGGATTAGGACTATTACTTCGAGAACCTGTTGAAGGGTCATCACTACCATCCATATAAGAGAGATAATTCTCACTGTCGCTTCTAGTAAGAATCTCCATGATTTCTTCCTCTGTAGAAACACGACGGCGTGCCATTTTCTGATTAATAACTAAAATGAAAATAGCAACACAAATAAGATCGCAGCTGTAAATGCTCACGGGCCGAACGTTGGAATGCAACTAACCACCTAGGGTGGAAATACAACTACCTGAACTGACCGCAAATTGGCTCCCGCGTTAACACGTGCAGAGCTCACAGGGACCCGAGCGGCAGGACGATTTAACGCGTCCAGAGCACAGACGGGCGGCAAGGCGGCACGTGTATACACGTCCAGAGCACCTGAGGGAAGGAACAAGGCTGCGCGTAAACGCGTCTAGCCACCTGGGCGCTGTAGTAGCCATACGCGTTAACGCGTCTGGAGCAGTCAAAGGGTTAAAATTTTCAAAATTTTAACATTGATATGAATTAACTTTAACTTATTCCCGTAAGTATTCGCCCTGATAGCCTCCTCAATATGGTGATCAGCATCACGAGGACAAACTGTGGGAGAAGAAAAAAAGTCAGTATTAATATATTCAGATATAGCTTAAACTATTAGAATTAAGACAAGGAATTTGACTCCCAGTTCGTGAAATAGTTTGATATCTCAGGAAAATCTATAGCGACTTCCCCTCGTTCCAGTAACTGGAAGTCATAGGAAGAGCTAAAAAAAAAAAAAAAAAAAAAAAAAAAAAAAATTGAATCTGTAGTTTGAAACACACACAGAGACATATGAAAAAATCTGCAGCAAAGAGAAAATTATGATAAACACTTACCAGGCAAGGCAGACAAAGATTCATCACGCTCCTGAGGACAAACTGTGAGAGAGAAAAAATTAGTCTTAATATATATACACAAGGTGTAAATTTTGCAAAGTTAAGAAAAGAAATATTAACTTACGGTTATTAAAGTCTTCAACCTCAGAGGCGGATAGCACAGGCAGATCTAAAAAAATTATATCAATATTAACAATAAAATACACACACACACACACACACACACTACTAATAATATTTAAAGTCACTAAATATTACCTGCATCAGACTGTGATTGAGACATGGTAGACAACGGACACGACTGGGGGCAACGAAGTGAACACGGCGAGCGACTGGCAGAGAAGCCTGTGTTTTTTTTTTTTTTTTTTTTTTTTTTTTTTTTGGGGGGGGGGAGCAGCCAAAACCCGCTTCTCCAAGCATGGCGGCCTTCCTGTTATCTACTGCTCGCCTCTGCACATGCATTAAGTTAGTATTTCTATAGGTGATCACAGGAACGGGATTGTGATGTATTCCATGCGTCCAGGCGTCCGCCCGTTTACATGGGTCCATCGGGAATGATAGACAGAAACTTTTGAAAGAAGAGACAGGGCAGAGGGAAAAAAGTGCCAGGGTTTTACCCCTGGGAAAAAAAACTCTGCGACAGTTAAGGTGGGATATAAGGGCGGCTGGCTAAGATACTGCCAGTACCGCGACAGAATCTATACTACAGGTGAGGATGATGTGGGAGGTATTGTTAATTTGTTAGGGTGTCATGCAGTTACTTACCCCGGGAGGCGGCATGCCGTCTCCCGGTGTGGATGTCCGTGTGGATAGCGTGTTGTTGTGCCTGGCGCGGTGTCCTTGCAGCCGCCGCGCCAGTGTAGTCCCCTGTGGCAGCACGGGTCCCGACGTCAGGCTGCGACGTTTCACCCGAGCAGAGGTCCAGCGTGTACGACTCACGACGTCCCCGCCATCAGCGGCCACCAGATCCCCGGCAGGACGACTCGTCGGCATCCGCGTTCCAAGACCGACGACCGCCGACCACGACTCGACTGTTCAGCCACGAGGGTAGGTGGAGCATCCACCGGCCACATAGCCGAAGTGGTTTCACCGGCTTGCGCCGCGGCGATTTCACCGGCAGCCAGATAATTCCAGTGTCCTCGCCGCGAAGGAGCTCCAGTGTCCCCACCTGGCGGTACGCCGGTTTCCGCTTATGCAATGGCATCCCAGCCGAGACGGGCCAACGGCGCCAGCCTCTTAGCGCTTCCACCGACATCCTCGCCATGCAGGTTTGCCAGATCACGCACAGCAGCAGGTCCGCAGCGCCAGCTGCAGGTAGCTCGCCGAGGTCTGCGCCGCCGCACTGTCGCCGGCGTCCGTCTGGCTTGGCTCGCCGCTCCGCACAGCAGCGGTCAGCCGGCAGAGCGAGCCGGCGGCCGGCCGGCCCCCACTCCGCCGCGCTTCCCCCAGCATCACGCCGCAGCGCGCCACCGGCGTGCCCGTTGGCAGTTAGCCAGCGTCTGCACCGCAGCGGTTTGCCCACGGCCACGCAGCAGAAATCAGCCAGCCAAAATGGCCACCCCAGCGCTTCCGCCGGCGCCACACACTGTTACGGTTTCCGGTATTCGGTGGTTGGTACAGCTGTGGCTGTGCACTGCACGGTTCCCGGTATGCGGAGGTTGTGCAGTGCATACCAGCTTTCACGCCAGAGCGGTGGCCAGCATTCAATCCACCACAGGCCGCTAGCGCCCCGCCTTGGTGTTTCCGCCAGCGTTCCCGCCGCAGAGACACACCGGCGTGCGCGCCGAGGCAGACACCGGTATCCGCCCGGCAGCAGGCGGCCAACCACACCGCCAGCCCGCCCCTCCAACATCACGCCGCCGCACCGAGCCGGCGCGCCATCTTCTTCCTGGTGCCGTCTTCTTCTGTGCGGTTGGTTACGCCGCTCGACACGGCAGCCATCCGGCGGCCGAGCGCCCCGCCAGCCCGCAGCACAACACGCCGCCGCACTTCCCCCAGCGCCATACACCGGCAGTGCCCCCAGCGTACCCGTTGGCGGTTAGCTCACTTCCGCACCGCAGCAGTTTGCCCACAACCACGCAGCAGAAATAGACCGGCCCGAGGTCCGTCACCCTAGCGCTTCCACTGGCGCCGCACACTGTAGCGGTTCCCGGGATTCGGTGGTTGCTACAGCTGCAGCCGTGCACTGCATCGGTTCCCGGTATGCGGAGGTTGAGCAGTGCATACCAGCTTTCACGCCAGGGTGGTGGCCGGCGTTCGATCCGCCGCGGGTCGCTAGCGCCCCACCTTGATATTTCCGTGAGCGTCCCCGCCGCAGAGAGTCGCCAATGTACACGCCGAGGCAGACACCGGTATCCATGCGGCAGCGGCCGGCCCACTAGCAGCCAGGCCTCCCCTCCGACATCAGGCCACAGCACCAAGGCGACGCTCCATCTTCTTAGTGTTGGCTACTGGAAGTCCCTAGCACCGGAGACGAGGATGGTGGACATTGCTGACGATTGCTTTTTTGTGAATAGTCCACCACCTCACCCCCAGTAGCCAAGGGACTCCACTTGTCGAGGCTGTAGTCGCGCTCCTGCTGCTCCTCGCTATAGGTAGGTCCGCTCCGGTCGGCTGCCCGGCGCGAAGTGCCAGAAGCCTGTGTGAACTCGTCAGTCCCTTTTATACCCAGCGGCAGTACTGTGACGTCAGCCGAGCTCTGTATTCCACATCACAGCTCCACAGCAAACAGACACCGAAATATTTCTACACGCTTTCGACACTGATAATGGGTTCGCAAACATCGACGAGGATACCGAAATATTTCTCCACACTTAAAAGCTTGGTAAATACCTGTCGCATTTCGCAACCGCGTACTGAGCGCATGTTGGGATACAATTAAGCATGCCCTGTCATCTAGCGGCAGTCACATACTGTACTGCGCGCTGTAGTGTACTTCCAACTAGCGACAGTTATGCAAGTTGCCGCGGCAGGCGAGCGCGCGTGTCGCAACAGATGCCTCGGCGAGCACTTAATGGCTAAGTGTGTCGAAACCTGAGCACACCTGTGCAAACACGTGAACAGAAATAGACCAGGGTTTTCCCGCGCGAGAGAGAATAGTGCGGTTTCTTTGGCTGGTGAATGTGCGGATTGAGGTTTCTGCCATAAGTGGCCACGCGACCTGCACTCTGACTGGCTGTTTCAAAAGCCCGCGACAGTGACGTCGGACACCAATTGGCCCATTTTGAATCGCCTGCCAACAGGATGTGATATCAAGGAGGGAGGGGTGGGGATCCCTCCATCACCAGCCTTGTGAAGACATAGGTTTTTCCAAAGAAATTCCAGAGTCGACCTACTGTGCAGCCACGTGAAAATCTGACTTAAGGCTAAAAACTGATGATGATGATGATGACGAGTACCAAAATCTTTAACCTCAAAATATTTTAGAACCGTAACAATACGTAAAAAACTGTCATTGGATTACACTAGTAATATAATAAACCAAAAAGCATATTCTGAATTCCTCCGAAAACACAGTTATAAATCTGGAAGTGAACTATTTAAAATTAATTACATATTGACAAAAGAGTCTTAATATTTAGTAACAAAATGAATAATAATGTTACTGTGAGTTGGATGTTACGCTATATCACCGACCTACAAACATAAAATGGAATTTTTACTATTGTTAACCTCACTACTCTTATTTTACCAATCCTACTATGAACCATAGTCCATCATCTCACAGACCCTCAGAAAATGGTCATTAACTTAATCTTTAAACGACAGGCAGTCTCCTTCACGACGACTGGAAACTTATTTAGTGAATAGACTATCGTGTGAGCAATACTGTCCCATTCTCATATCCGGGTAATTCCAGATATTTACCTTGTCATCGAAAAATTTATGACTTTTTAATAGTTTATAGCTTATACTCATTTATAGCCTTATACAGTAAGATAATTTTTTCATTTTTTTTTAATATTGTGCCAGCGAAATCCCTGTGCTATGAAATATAATCTTCACGGGTGTTCAGCCGGATGGTGTCAAAGTAACACGACGTTTCGACAGCAAGCTCGGCTGTCGACAGCCGGGAAAGTCTACACTCACACACCCCTGTGCCATCTTAGTGGATCACGAGTTGACAAAGACTGCTATAAAGAATTTTGACCCTTATCTTTGTCGTTAGGGAATGAACTTCTTGTAGAAGAATAGTCACTTTTTGATGAAAAATGTATTTTTTTCTGGGTTTATTCTATAGCTTCATTTTCTTTTTTCAGCCTAAGTTGAGTTTGTTTTCGATAAGTATGAACACTAAAATGTTTTCTCTTGGAAGCTGTATTCGGGATAAATAATTAAAATAAATGCAATCAAAACAAATCATCTATCGGAGGGAGCGTACTTGAGATGAGTGAGCTGCCAGACAATACACCCGCGCCTGCTCATTTTCACTCTGGTCCCCGTCGGCACGTCCCCAACCACATATGTTGCCATGTAAACCTACATACCAACAAGGAATTCCTACATAAAGAGCCTAAATGTTTGAAACGGTTAATAAATAGACATTCGTGATTTTATAATACCAAAATATTCCTTTATATAATTCAAGGTATGAGCCTTCCATGTTCCACTCAGTTAGCATGGCTAATTAGCTGCTGACAATTACCAATACAGTCCTCGAAGAATGACGTCGATTATTAAATTTCCCCATTAATCGGCGATGATACCGTGTTTTTAGACGAGAAGGCCCATCCCGCCACTATCGGATGCAAGCTGTCAGCTTGGATTGTTTTAAATAAAATGGCGTTAATAAATTGAGTTTAGCCTATCAAAAAAGATAGTTGTCAATGCTGCCGAAACGAAATCCACTGTTCCAAGAAATAATCACACGATTTATTAATCACTGTTACTTGTAATCAACATTAAAATATACTTTAACTGCACTTTTTTAATAATCTCCAAACACAAAATACACTTATTCTACTGCCTTCATAAAACAGTTTTTATACACGCATGTAGCCTTAACAATCAGAGATAATTTAACCATCGGACGCCAACAGAGCATGGAGGAAGGAAGATAGTGGAGACGAAATAACGCTAAATCTGTGTAACCTCATATAAAAACTCGTCTCCTACTGCGCATGCGAGGCGGCCATAGTAATAACCCCAGAACATTGGGCTGTTTGTATTGTGTTAACTGCTGTGAATATTTCATTTTCTAATATTTCAAAGTTTTTTATAATGCCATGTTGTATTGCATACGGTTGAACAAACAGACAAGATAGGAAACAACCTTGAATAACTTTTCGTAACTAAATCACATTCTAATTATTGTTCTTCAAGTTTTTGATAGATAACTGCAAGATTAGAGCCTATCGCTATAAATTTATTCATTGCTCTCAATAGGATGATATCGTTCTAAATGTTTGTTGGTGTACTGTAGACAATCAGGATATGTTACTGCTTTGCACCTAAAAGGCTAGCCTTATTACAAAAAAAGTGTTGAAAGTCTAATTTAAGCTGGTCAAGTTTACATCGCGATACAGTGAATGTGCATACTTTAGTCCAGTTTCAGTTAACACTGAAAGTGTACGATGAAATTAATTGTGATAATTTGTGCTGTTTGAACTACTACTTGATGAATCAAACGTGGTTGTTATCAGAAATGTAGTTCGCGATGCATTTCATGTGTTTAGATCTGTCCATATAGTTTGATTTTGTAGCGGCAATATTAATGGAAATGTGGGTAGGATGAAATGCTGCGTGTACCAGAAGGGTACAAACAAAATATTTATTTTTAGTTGTTAGTAATTTCATGAGCACCACGTTAGTGACACAACGTGTATCGCGATGTAAAGTACTTCCATCTAAGCTTCATACTTTTGATGTATGGTAAGAAGATAAATGCACTGATGTTGTTAGCAAAGTTAGGCATGTTACTAAAAGTACAATATCTTCTGAGCTTAAGCTCAGAAGCTATTGTGTCTGGTTTTTTTTTTTTTTTTTTTTTTTTTTAATAATAGGTTGACTTAACCTAACCTAACTACCAAAATTTGGAAACAGCATATCTCGAGAACTAAGCAGGATATGAAAAAAATTTATTCTTCATTTTGGATCTGTCTCGTCGATTTACATAATAGTCCATCATCAAATTGCGGTGCGACAGTTTTTTTTTTTTTTTTTTTTTTTTTTTTTTTTTTTTTTTTTTTTTCGCTGCCTCAACGGCTTTATGTAGCCCCGCTACTGTCTGTAGCTTTATCTACTGTAACAAATGGTTGGTTTTGGGAAACATGATATACACTTTAGGGAAAAACCCGGCTTTGGCCATTATATAATGACCTTAGAGGGAAACCCTTGCTTATTCTTTTCGCCTGGTGGGAATGAGCGTAGTTAACAACTGCGTGAGCAGTTGTACGACCATCCCTAGCTGATTTTCTTGTTGCTGGCATTGACAACGGTTGTTGTGTAGATGCTCATCGTGTCTGGTTTGGTGGTTATGCTTGGTCACATGGCCGTGGGTGGTCTTATCCTTCTGCGCTCTGGGTGGCGTCGTGATCTTCTCTGTGCTGGTTTGGGGGCGGCTCCTGTTGATAGCCGCTTGCAGCTTCCTCCTCAGTGGGCAGCCCCCGTAGCTAGCCGCGTGGTCCATGGCGCAGTTGGCGCAAGTTGGTGTCGCTTCGCGTGGTCTGGTGCACACCAACACGCTGTGATTTTCCCCGCAGCGTACGCACCGAACTTGGTTCCGGCAATCCTTCGATCGATGCCAGAATCCCTGGCACCTGAAGCATTGGTCAACAGTTGACAATGATGATTTCTTCCTGCGGGGATTCTTCTTGGTGCTCCGGCCGTTTTGCTTCTTAACTTGGATATTGGCTGCCTCAACATCATTGATTTCCGATGGCGTTGACTGCTTGGGTTCTGTAGGTGGTGGGAGGTTTTCATCTGGGGTGACCTCCGTTCCTCGGTTGGTTGCTTCCTCTGGTGAAGCAGTGTTTGGGATGCTATCACTTTTCGGAAGCCCTGCGCCTCCATACTGGACGAGCTGGAATTGAATGCTATGGCTCTCGAGGAAATCCTTAACCGCCGCTAACTCTGATGGGCTCGCACATGTTACGAGCAGGTTGTCCGGTGTCAACCCTGACGGCGCTTGCGATGCCACTACTTGGTGGTCTGGACTAGGCGTGGCGTCGAGGTGCATGGGCAAGGACGGTGTTCTTGGAGATTCCGGTCCTTTAAGGCCGGCGGTAGTTCCGTCTTTTCTTGAGGTTTGAGACTCATCTTCCTGGCTAGACGAAGATGATAGTTGGTGTGGTTTGCAATATAGCACCCGATGTAGGTCTTCAAAATAGTCATCCTCTCTGAAATCCTTGCTGAGGATGACAGGAAGGCTGACAAACCGTGACCAGTCATTCTTCTTGTCAGTGATGGGCGTGGCGAAGTGACCGAACTTCTCGTCGCTGAGGATGCACAGGAACATGTTACTTGGTATTTCCCATGCATACTCTTTACTCCAGTTGTATGATTCCCTTGAGGTTATTGTGCCTATTCCCCGTGTTTCTACGGCCGACCAATATGGTGACCTCCCCACCCCACTTCTCTCCCGGCTTCACTCCAGTGCGTGGTGAAGGTCTCCTGCATCGTCTCCACTATCTTTCTTCCTCCATGCGATCACGTGCTAAAGGCGACCAGAGTTGATAGCGAATTGAAGACAGTTGGCGGTTTTATGATGGGGGCAAGTGATCGCGAGATTTTTGAAATCCTAGTACAGTCATCTAACAAATCACTGTAGACTTGAAATTTTTATGGTGTTAAGGGTAATCAATTGCCCAAAAAAGACGAATGACGTTAACCATAAACTAATTATAGAATTTCCGTTTACTGTATTAACTTTAATACCGAACTTGTTTTCTTCACTCTGAGCAATTTGAAGTTTTTTCTCCCTCTTCAAGCAGGTTAATTTAACTGATGCGGAAGGATGTTAAACTTTCAAACAATGCTAACCCATTTATAAATGTAATGAAGGAAAACTGATGAAGTAACGTATTACAAATTATGAGGTCTGAGCCCAAACTAAGTTTACTTCCGAAGTTAGGTAATCATTTTTTCTTCAATTTTACAATCAAAGAGAGAATCTGACATTCATAACATTGAAATGAGGAATATGATCCAGCAGTTCAGTATGAATTCAACTGCAGAAGGAAATGTTTACCTTTTCTATTGTGAACATTTTTATCTTTACTTGTTGTAGTAAGATCTATCCATTCTAAGAACTTAAAACTCTAGCACATGGCTCTAGGAAATCAGTATGATTGTTAGTCAAATTTTTCCATGTCTGGCCATGGTCAACAAAATACATTTTTCGAACTACATGTTACTTGAATGCAAGTCCACCCTTTGGTTTGAAATTACAACCTTGTATGTTAAAGCTATTTTCATTTGAATTTTTTTTTTCATTTTTTGTACAGACCAGAGAATACTACCAGTTAATTAAGCAGATAATTGATACCAAATATGAATAAATGGTGCAAATAATAAACGAATGGGGGAGGACACATGCTATGTGGAAAATAGAGCGACAATCTACATCACGCTGATGTTGATCCTGTGTGGTGATTATCTAATTATTTGTTGTTGCAATTAACGTATTACAGTATAATGAGAAGACAGCATTCATTATTGCAATTTGTTCTTCGCAAATAGGGTCAACATTTTAATGTAATCCATTTTAGCCAGGGAAGAACCTGGCAGGCAACTCGTATTGAAGCAATTTTAGGGATCTAAAAAAAGTTTTTTCTTCTTATGGCTGTACACCTCGTCAACGTCGAGGTCATTAGAGCGGAAACGGCTGGGTGCAAGGAAGGAGAAGGAGGTTTATTTTAAGGAACCATCCTGGCATTTGCTTTGAGTGAATTCGGCAAATTATGTGAAACCGAAATCTCGATAGCCAGAAGGAGATTCGAACCAGGATCCTTCTTAACGCTATGCCATAGTATTACCATTCACACACGACGTTCGGTGTAATATAAAATCTTCATTCGGCATTGAAGCGTCGAGAACCTAAAAAGAAGGGAGCAGAATTCAGGTATAAACATTGAAATGATGATGAAAGCAATGATAGTAATGAAACTGAAGTGGCTTATTTAAGACATAAAATTGGAGAGCAAGTTTATGTCGCTAGTAACTTAAATCTTATATATATATATAAAAATAGACGTGTGTTTTCCTATATTTCACTTTTCAGCCACCACTACCTAGCACAGATCACTGATGTTTGTGGGTAGAAGTAGCATGGAGTTTCCTGTCGTGCACAACGTTGGCCGAATGCCGATAGCTGTGGGGATGTGGGAGATATAATGATTAAAGTTAGTCAGTGCAGAGCGTTTTCATATTTCGACCAAAAATTCGTATCTCCGTATACTTCTCTTTCCTGCCACAACTACATAACATAGACCTTTGGTGTTTGTGTGTGGTAGTAGAATCGTCTTTCCTGTCGTGCCTATGGTTGTTAGATGTCGGTAGCTATGGGGGTGTGGGAGATATGGGGGTTGAAAGTGGTCGACCTGTGGCAATTTCATACTTCTGCCAAAGACAAAAGTGTCATGGTGTATCACTTTTCAGCGAAAACTACAGATCACAGATAACTGGTGTTTGTGTGTAGTAGTAGCACAGAGTCACCTTTCGATCACAACAGCGGCCGAATTTCAGAAACTGTGGTACTGTGGTAGATATGATGGTTGTAAGTGGCCGACCAAGGATATTTTCGTATTTCGACTGTCTCCGCATATGTCACTTTTCTGCCACAACTACATAGCATAGAGCATTGGTGTTTGTGTTTGGTAGTAGAATCGTATCTCATGTAATGCACTATGGTTGTTAGATGTCGGTAGCTATGGGGGTGTGGGAGAAATGGGGGTTGAAAGTGGTCGACCTGTGGCAATTTCATACTTCTGCCAAAGACAAAAGTGTCATGGTGTATCACTTTTCAGTGAAAACTACAGATCACAGATAACTAGTGTTTGTGTGTAGTAGTAGCACAGAGTCAGCTTTCGATCACAACAGCGGCCGAATTTCAGAAACTGTGGTACTGTGGTAGATATGGTGGTTGTAAGTGGCCGACCAAGGATATTTTCGTATTTCGACTGTCTCCGCATATGTCACTTTTCTGCCACAACTACATAGCATAGAGCATTGGTGTTTGTGTTTGGTAGTAGAATCGTATCTCATGTAGTACACTATGGTTGTTAGATGTCTGTAGCTATGGGGAATGAAAATGGTCGACCTGCGGCAATTTCATATTTCTGCCAACGACGCATGTGTCACGGTGTATCACTTTTAAGTGAAAACTATCAATCGCAGATCACTGGCGTTTGTGTGTGGTAGTAACACAGAGTCTCCCATCGATCACAACGTTGGCCGAAATTTGGTAACAGTGGGAGTGTGTGAGATATGGTGTTTGAAATTGGTCGATCATGAATATTTTCGTATTTCATCCAAAGACTTGTGTGTATCCGTAAATTTACACATAGCGCAGAAGACTGGTATTTGTGTGTGGTAATAGTATCGAGTCTCCCATCGTGCACTGTGGTGGTTAGATGTCTATAGCTGTCAATATGAATTCTTTACAATCACGAACGAAGTCGTGGGTACCAGCTAGTATTACATACAAATTTTTATGAAAAGCAGTTTCTTCTCAATGACATTAACATGTTTCCATAAGCTAAAGCTACTATTTCAGTCTTGTTTCTTCCAGATGAAGCTGCTACGAACCTTAAGATGTGTGAATAATAGAGACTTTGGAAATGGAGATTTTAAAGGCGGATCTCATTAATATCATTCATAGGATGCTTGTTGTTTCATCAGAGTTCAGCATGAATAGTAAACGAATATTGTCAAAATAAGAAAATTATTTCAGTTAATTGAATATGTGTCTTATACGTTCCCGGATGACAGACATCTGAAAACTTTCCCAAGTACAGTGCAATGTCAAAATAAAAACGCAATACTTTGAGGATGATTGTACCTATCAAGAATCGAATGTCTCAGTGTCACTAATCGCTATGGAACTTCTGGGTGTTTTGCCAATTGGACCGTACCTGATATTAGGGTTATTTGTTCCGGAGTCTAGATACCTAATATCAAAGTTATATCGCAACAACCTAAAATTAATGGCACAATCTGCATTATTCGACTTCATGTGCAATGTTTACAATTTATACTCTTCAAAATCCATTTTTAAAACTTTCAGTACGTTTTTTTTTCTTTTTTTTTTTTAATGGCTTTCTGCATCTGAGGCCACACAGCCAGCCCGATGAATTTTTTTGCCAGCACACCACAGGACGGACATGACTTTCACAAACATAACACTTAAACACCCATGCCCGCGGCCGGACTCGAACCGGCGACCCTCGGCACTCTAGCCCCTACGCTACCGAGGCCGGCATTCAGTACGGTTACTATTCGAAGTTATCGCCTTTCTACATCTATATCTACATGTATACTCTACAATTCACAAAACTGTGAATGGCACAGGGTGCTCAGCACCACAGCTAATCTCTTTGTTCTGCATTCCAATCCCGAATGGTACGAGGGATAAAAGAATTCATATAAGAATCGGTGCGGCACCTTATTTCTCTAATCTTATCTTTCCTGTCATTCCGACTCAAATAGGTTGGTAGACGAAGTATTTCACTACACTCGTAAGTGAAAGTGGGAGCACACATGTTTACCAATAAGTTTAAACGAAACGTTCGTCGTCTATCTACCAGAGACTTCCAGCCCAGTCTACTAATCAGTTCTGTGACGCTTTCGTAAGGACTGTAACAAGCGGTCACGAATCGAGCGGCTCTTCTCGGCACTTTCTTTATACTGTCAATCAACCCCTTACGAAACGGATCCCAAATGGCACAACAGTAGACCAAATGTGGACACAAAAGAGATTTTTACGCTATCTCCTTTGTTTTTTCATTACAATTTTTAAAGACTCAACCTAGGAATCGCTGCCTAGAATTAGCTCTACCTACTAACGAATTAATATGTAAGTCCCATTTCATGTTCCTTTGTACTGTTACTCGCAAATATTTAACTGAATCAACCATATCAATAACTGAACTGTTTACCTCGAATTTCTGAACAATTGGATTCTTTTTGTTAGTTATGCTCATTGTCTTGCACTTTTTACAATTTAGTGTAAGTTGCCATTCAGCGCACCATGCCAAAATAACATCCACATCACGCTGAATTTCTAAGCAATCGGCCAAATTCCTTACTTCCCTATAAATAACCGCATCATCAGCAAACCATCTAAAATTGCTTTTCACTTTGTCTCCGAGATCGTTTATAAAAATTAAGAAAAGAAGTGGTCCTATTACACTTCCTTGAGGTATACTCGATGTAACATCTGGATTAGACGAACATTCTCCTTCAACGACTACATACTGCAACCGACCAGTTAGAAATCCTTTATCCATTCACAAAGCTGGTTCGATATACCGTACGCTCGAAACTTCGCTAAAAGGCGATTGTGTGGCACAGAGTCAAAGGATTTCTGAAAATCTAAAAAGATTGCATCTACTTGTGAACCTGCATCAATAATTTTCATTACGTCGTGTGTAAATAGCGCCAGCTGTATTTCACATGAGCTTTTCTTCCGAAATCCGTGTTGATTTGTAATAAGCAAATTATTTTCATCTAGAAAATTCATAATGTTCGAGCATATAATATGCTCCATAACTCTACTATATACAGATGGTATAGATATGGGACGGTAGTTTCTAGGATCACTTCGAACACCTTTCTTGAAAATCGGAGTTACTTGCGCGATTTTCCAGTCGGAAGGTACTTTTCGCTCTTCTATGGATTTACTGAATACATCAGACAGAAATGGTCCGATTACCGTTGCATACTCTGAAAATACCGTTACTGGAATTCCATCCGGGCCAGGTGCTTTCCCCAGCTTCAGGAGTACCTGCAGCATCTATTCGTAATGATTCCATCACCAACTAGACACGCCGTGGGAAAACGGGAATACTATCCTTATTTTCATCAGTAAATGATTTTTTGAATACAGTATTTAGTACGTTAGCTTTATCGCGACTTTCATTAACCTCGGAACCTTCACGAATTAGTGCTGGAATATTGTTATTGGTACAACTGACTTTTCGTACATACGACCAAAATTTCTTTGGGTTTTCTGTGAAACTCTTAGAAAGAGGGTTGGAATGAAAATCGCTGAAGGCCTCACGCATCACATTCTTAACACGTCCTCTTATCTCAGCTAAGGTTTCTAAATCGCTACAACACCCCTTCTCCTTGAGCGTGCGTGTATCCTCCTTTGTTTTATGAGTAATCTTTTAACTTCGCATGTGTACCACGATGGATCATTCTCCTCCTTTATTGTCCGCTTCCGTATGTATATTTCTATACCTTCTATGACTATACGTATAAATTGATGCCACATCTCTGCAACGGTGTCCCTTGTTAACTTGAAGTTAGTGTAATTACTCCTCAGGTAGGTACAAAAACACTGAATATGTATACAATCCGTTCTTTTCCCCATTTTCGCTTGGGCATTAAATTGATAGTCGCTATTACCGCTTTGTGATCGCTTATTCCTGTGGTCGTTGAAATGTCGGTGAATAATTCTGGCCTGTTGGTAACCAGCAGATCTAAAATGTTTTTGCTACCGTTATGACACCTCGTAGGTTCATTAACTAGCTGCTCGAGATGATTACCTGAGAACAGATCGAGAATTACTTGAGAAGCCTCTTTATCTCTGCTACCAGTAAAGTGAACGTAATTACGCCAGTCGATACAAGGCAGGTTGAAGTCGCCTACTAGCATCACAACATGATCCTGAAAACTGCTAGCTATACTATTTACATTATTTCTTAACTCCTCGGCGATAGCTTTGTCGGAATCGGATGGACGGTAGAAGGCGCCTATGACAAGTTTTGACCCCGCTACAATGAGTTTAATCCATATGATTACACAGATCGTATCGACGTCTATTTCAATACATGGGAGGAATTTACTCACAGCTATAAATACCACACTTCCATGAGAATGTAATCTATCCTTAAAAAAAAACGTTCATGCTATCTGTAAAAGTTTCGGCGGAACTTATTTCAGGTTATAGCCAACATTCTGTACCGATAACGATATTTGCTTCTGTGCTACAAATAACGCTTTCAAGTTTTCGTTGTTTCTTACAAACGCTTCTACAGTTAATTACGAGAACTTGTAACTGTCGAGATACTTTTACATTCCTCCTACATTCCGGTGTAGCATCTGACTGGGATGCCCGTAACTGTATTTCGTGTTTCGGGACTTCCTCCCTCAGCCTATAAAAAGCACCAAGTGCATTCCACACGGCTCCTGCCACCCGTGTTGCCCATTCACGCGTGTAGTGCACACCTGACCTATTCAGGGGAACCCTACGTGACTCAACCCTATGGCTAAGATCAAGAAATCTGCAGCAAATATTATCACAGATACGTCGTAGTCTCAGGTTCAGCCCCGCAATACGGCTCTGAACCAGAGGTCCACAATCAACTCCGTCTACGATGCTACAGATGGCTAGCTCTGCGGATATCTTGAGGCCACTGGCCACAGAATTCACTCTTTCAGCCAGCCGCCGGAAGGAAGAGAGGATAACCACCGACCCAAGGCGACAAGCATCAATGGTGTCTACATGAGCCACAATCTGCAGTTGGCTACACCCCGTCCGTTCTATGACATCTGGGATGGCCTATTCATCATCTCGGATCAAGCCACCCGGAATACACACCGTGTGGATGTTGGATTTCTTCCCCGAGTTACCCGCCATTTTCCTAAGGAGCTCTTAATGCCTAACATTACAGCTCCCAACTACCAGAATCCCCTTCTCAGACCTAGCGGGCTGGGAGGCCGTCAACTCACAGGATGGCAATTGTGGGCTGAGTCAGCCTCCGACAAAACGTCGTACCAGTTGGACAATCGAATAAGTTCAGCGTCTTGACCTTTAAGCCTGTTTGAGTTTCCCCGTGAGCGACTTCGAAGTCTAGAGGCCATACGCCAGTCACAGACAGGCGACCGCGGCACAGCCTCCAACACTTCAGCCTGGGTTGGAGGTGCGACGGTCGATAGGGGAGAATCTGTGAGCTGCATGGCTACATCAGGTTCCCCAATATCACATCTGTTGCAACCTTTTACGGCAGCTTCCAGCTGTGTAACGTTTGCTAACACAGCTGCAAGCTGTGCGTGCAGATCACCACCTCAGCTCGCGTCTGCACACAGCATTCACAGACAAACGCGAAAAAGAAAAAACGGAAACTCGAACTAATCTGTACATCCTACAAACTAAAAAAACTCAGAGATAACACTAACCAAATGTACGCACCACTAAAGATAAAATATAACAAGAAAATACGCTACTGTACTCATCGACTGCTCTACTGCTACTAACCTGTGCTTCCTACAAAAAACAAACACTCAGAGAATACACAAACCAAATCTACACACCACTAAAGTTAAAATATAAAACGAAAATACGCTACTGTCCTCAGCGACTGCTCAACTGTTACTAACCTCTACTCCCTACCTTTAGTGATCTAAGAAACATTAACTGGAATCATAAGTAAGGGAAGTTAATGGTATCAAACGCAATACAGGGGAGATGAAAGTGGTGCAAAGGACATCCAGACGACTCATGCTAGAGGAGTTTTTTTCTAGCAGATAGGAAAACATTTTTTTGTCAGATTTGAACAAACAAAAGGTAAAATTAGGAAATATGGAGCATGACTATGTATTATCTCTTGATTTTAGGCATAAGGAAGTCAGAAAGATTTCATTTGTAAGAAAGGGAGAAAGAATTTAAAGTCAATCGTTAATGTTAAGGCTTATTTCAAATATTTGCTTTTGATCTTGTACTTTTTCCATTAGATAATATATAGAATAATTTTTTGTTTGCCTATCAGATGGATTTCTTTATTTCACTTTGTTGCAGCTCTTTCATGACCTTATCAGCAGCGATAATGTCAATGCTTATGTGTTGCATATAACCAGCAACTTTATTTCCAGGTAAAGAGAAAACAAAAATTAATGGAAATCAAAAAGGTAATTAATTTTGTTTTAAACTACTGAGCCTGATGGGTGACCGGTTAAAGCTCGGGCATGACATCTGCGAGGATGCGGATTCGAATTTCGGTTTTCCATAGTTTCCTGAAATCATTCCAGGCGAATGCAAAATGCCTTTCCCGTTCCTTGCTCCCTGTCCACATGGCTCTAATAACATAGATATCAACAAGTTGTAAAGCCATAAAAAATCTTATAAGTTACGATATACCATTAAAATACTTCTAAAGCATTTTTTGAATCAAATTGAATTAATTTCGAAGGAATTGCAACGTGTCATAATTTATGAATGTGTTTTACGTTTAATACTTATTGGGTACTCTTTTAGTGTAGAACACCGCAGAAAAAATGGTAAAGTTGTGTTTGAGATTTGCTTTTCGAGCTCTTTATTTAGGCATTAATAATTAATTATATTTAGCATCTTAGTTAATCACATCACATTTGCAAGTTTCATACAGTGACGCTGATCGTATTTTTAAATATAGCGATCATGCGTGTGGTATATATGTTTGATAATTATGATTTGAAATGGTCTGTCAGTACAAGGTTGTAGCTTACAAAAAATACTACTTACCCGATACAGCTTCAAAACCTGCTATGGATACCAAGGAAATAAATTTCGTACGAACACAGAAAATTTTAGGTTAAGAGAACAGATTTTCAGCAATATATTCCACTAATATGTTATTTTTTCGTTTATTTTATTTAAAAGGAAAACGCAAACATTGAAGGCTGAAATGAAGAATATGTTGTCTCTATATTACGGATCGTTTAAACCTTGTTTGCCTTTGTATCAGGAATAATTTAAATAGCTTAATGGCGATATGTGTATGCTGAAAGAAGGCAAACTGGCCAAAGAAGGCAAACTGAAACGTTTGAATTGTGTAGATTTAGAAGAATGTTCGCAATTAAAAGAACCGATAAAACGATGGCTGAATAAACCCCCCTCCCATTTTTGAAAAGTCGTACAAAAATATAAATGTGATATTACGTTTTGAAAGAGTACTTCGTTTATACGAAGCAGATGTATTTATATGGACGACATTATACGAAGAGATGGGGGATTTCCTCAAACCGTGGATAGGAATTAATACATCTTATATCTTTAAACGAGCAATTCTTGTATATATATACTAGTGTAATCCCGTGACCGTTTTTTGCGTACCGTCACGGGTCTAGAATAGTTCTAGTTTTTAGGGCCAAAGAGATAGGTTCACATGACATGGCCAAATACGATCTTGACCTGTGTTTCACCGTTAGAATGAATAAAATGTATTTTGCGTGAAGAACTCAGAAGTATAATAATAGACGTATTAAACATGGACAAAGACGATCGTGCTTTCGTATAATTGTTTCAAACGTGTTTTAATACTAAATGCTGCAGCTAAAGGCAAAAATCAAGTGAATTAATGCGTTTATATAGTCAATATCCTTTAAATTTATATAAAAAGTATGCTGAGCGCTCATTTAATAGCTAGCACGTGTATAAACTTTGATTATAAAGTCGTCATCTTCCTGGAAAGTAGTTCCATGTTTTTTTAACAGTAAAGTTTAACGGTATGTTTTTTTAACTATGAAATGCTATCAAAATCAAACTTAATTTGGTGCTTAGGTATTAAATTGTGGATATAACCTCGAATTTCTTGTAATGGTATGTCTGGTCGCTGTTTTGCGAGCGAAGGCTGGCCCATGACGTCACCATTTTTCAGCCAATAACTATCGAGGTGAGTGGATGACCTTACGAAATTATATAGTAGATGTATATATTTGGGGTCTCGGAAACGGCTCTAACGATTTGGATGAAATTTCATATTTAGATAAAATTTTGTATTTTAAGTTTGCCTAAGTAGATGTCTTATCTGCAAAAACTCGATGTTCAATCAGCAATTCTTCTCTTTGGTATATTGGAAACGGCACTAACGCCATCACGTAGAAGTTTCTGGTACCAGTAAGCTGGGTTGATGTTATCTCTTTGGTTACAACAAAGAACAAGGAATAATTTTTGTACACTAGCTGACCTGTGAGAATAGTATCGTGGTCAGTCACCGAACGGTAATATAAAATGTGAAAATAAGTAGTTGCAAGTATTTATTGATGAAAGGTATTTTAATTTGAAGAGTAGTATTAAATATCACGTTTACTGTAAAAAGACGTTGTCATTAAATAGTTTAATTGTGAAACTTTTAAAAAATATTGGCTCTGTCACATGTACTTTTTTCAGTCTTCTTTACTTTAAAAAACGTCTTTAAAAATAATAGTAGCAATTATGATGTGATCATCGTTGTTTTTATAAAATGAATATACAAACTCGTGAAAAAGCCGCTGACGGGTGCCCATACGAAAAAACAATTCTGATAAATACAATCCTGCCTTTTGAAGCGTCTGCCCTTGTGCTTTATTAATGTTCATAATGAAGGTTACTTCTATTGGGAATTGTTTTCTTATCATTTGAAAAGTCACTGTTGATCAGAAGATGTGAGGTCAATGCGAGGTATGAGTCAATAAATTAAGTACTGATGATGTATTCCTCGAAGTGAATTACCACTAATCTTGCACCATTAATTAATCCCTGATTAGCATTAGGATTTCTATTTAACATTGTAATAGCATTTTTCTTCTAAAGAAAATTATGAGGTGAAACACCAGACGATTTCGGAAGTGGCTCTAGAGATTTGGACGAAATTTCATATCTATATAATATTTTGCTTTCAAGTTTGTAAAACGATTTAAAAAAAGAGGATTCTCGGAAAAGGATTTAAACTTATCTCGTAGAAATTTCAGGTACAAGTGAGCCTACTGATGTTATTTAAGCTTCTCTTTGGTTAGAGGAAGGAACTTCAAAATGCCTACGGAAGCCTTCAAGAAAAACGTTTAACTTTTAATCGCACTTTACTCAAAATCCTGTATATTGACAGAAATCGAAAGATGCAGAGCGCAGATCGGTCACCCAGGTGCCGCGAAGTAATCAAGCGTATGATGAGAGTAAACAGATTATTTAAAACTCACTTGAAAGTTTAATGTCGGAGAATTAACGGATTTTGGGAACATCAATGTCTTTCCACGACGCCGAATGTCTACTTGAGCTAAGAGCTGATGGTAGAAAGCCACGAAGGTGCTTTTGGGTTTGCTATTTAGTGTGTTGGCAGCAGTGCAGCGGACTGTGCCCCGTGGGCCGCGGGCAGTGTGCATCCTGACGCCGAGCAGGCAGCACGCCGCAGCTTATCCAGGTCTGACCACACAGTCACAGTCACAGCTTTGCTTCCTCTCTTACACTTATAATTGCAAAGCTGATGGCTTCCCGTTTTTCACCATTTATATCACATCTTTGTGAGAATAGTGTTTAGACAATTAATTTTAGTAATGACGAGTTTAACTCGCACATTAAACCTATATAAGTCTTTGAGTGTTGGAAGTGTAAAGTATTATTTAAAGTAGTATTTTCCTATTTTATTACAATACGGCTGAAATATTTGCTATCAATTATGTAAATGATATTAAACCTGGTTAGAATAATAATTGCATTTAATCTATCTATCTTCTATCTACATCTATAAAACGAAAACCGGATAAATTTGAACTAGAAAAACTCAGTAACTACGTAGCAAATTTCGATGGGGTTTTCATCGTTTTTAAGTTTAAAATCTCAATTGAGTTGTTTGGTACATCTTATGTTTCAATGTTACATAACTCCAGAACATTAAATGGAATTCTGAATGTATGGTGACAAATACCAAAGATGGAACGAGTAGATATTGCATACTCCGCAATAAATAAACACACAACTAGAATGTCTCTGACTGTAGCCTTTAATGGAAGCAATAAAATAAGTTCAAAATAATAACTATTTTGCACATTAAAAAAACACTTGAAATATTCTTTCCTTTAATTCGGGAGATTCAGTTTTTAAATGCCATAGATGGCAATAATGAATGCGAGAAACTAATAACGATAAAACGACAGAGATTTTATTTGACCACAAGCTCTAACAGCACAACTACAATGCCTCTGGAATCGTCTTTGGCTTTCTGTGCACAGTAAAATTTCTCCACAGTTTGTAGCTCCGTGAAACAAATTGATAGAAAAGATTTTTTTCATATCTCGCTTAGTTCTGAATACTTGATATACAATTCTGAATAGCTGATATCCAACTATAAAGGTACCGAACATATTTTAATTATGTGCTCCAAAGCCAGATGAAGTAACATAATAATAAAATCTTTAGCTTCCAGCGGCAGATGAGCCAGCATAGTGAGACACATCAATGTTTGATACTGTGAAAACTCGGGCTAAATCGATTCAGCAGTTTTCAGGTAATGCTAGATTATTCGTAAAATTAATATGTCATAATGCCTTAAATTTTAACGTTGACCCCAATTCTGAAAGTCCATTCAAAATCTGTACTTTCTGCGCGGTGCTGGTAACAGACACATTCCAGATACATTTTTATGTAGCTATGTAGTGTGTATTAACGCAGTAAATGTTTCGATTTTCGAGTAGCAACATTAGCAGATGTAATTACGTTGAAATATAACCTGGACTGAAACCGAGCGTGGCGGTGTAACGGATAGCGTTCTCGCCTCGCATTCGGGAGGACGGCGGTTCGATCCCCGTCCGGGCATCCAGATTTGGGTTTTCCATGGTTTCCCAAATCACTCCAGGCAAATGCCGGGATGCTTCCTTCAAAAGGCCATGGCCGAATTCCTTCCCATTCCTTGCCCCCATCCTTGCCCCCCATCCTTTCCCGTCTCTAAAGACCTCGATGTTGAGAGACGTAAATACAATAAAAAAAAAACCTGGACTGAAATGAAAACTGACATTCCGGGCAGTTCTATCATTACCGTGGCGCAACAATCTGATGATGAAACCTTATACAACTCGACGAAACAAATCAAACATTTTTATATCTCACTTGGTTTTCGAGATATAGCATGTTAAAAGTCAGTTATAGGTATAGTTCCTTGTGCTTTTGGTGGCGTTTCTTCTGGTCCAGGCTGTATGGTGATTTTTTTCTGGTCCAGGCCAGATCTCACCCTAACCTCCTAACTTTCGACATACTATATCTCGAGAACTAGGCGAGATATACATTTTTTTAAAAATATTTATTTTCGGTTTGCCTCGTCGAATTACATACAAATCATCGTCAAATGTGGCTATGGCGAAATTTTTTTTCTAGCCCAGACCGCATTTCAATCTTACCACGTCTAATTTTAGATAAGATATCTCAAGAACTAAGCGCGAGGAAAGTAAAAAAAATTTAATTTCAATTTGTCTCAGCGATTTACATAAGAATCCATCATCAAATTGTGAAGCCACGGTTATTGTAAATTCACCACACTCCATCTCAAAGTATCCAAACTACTCCATTCTTAGAGCTGTGGTCCTAAACCACCGTTTAGTTTAGTATCGGAAATCAATGAAGCTTGTACAGATGAATCTTTTAGGACGAATAAAAATAGTTGTCAGGGTGCGGGAGGTTATTTTAATTCCGGAAATTGATAGTGCGAATTGTATGAAACTTGGTACACGTTTCTCATTGTGTGAATAAAAACGGTGTATGGGTAAATCAACGCCAACTAGACCGGGAACTCTGCTAATTAGATATTAAACGGACTACGCCGAAAATGACAAGCTCCATTGTGCCACATCGGCAGCGTTCTGCGGCATAGGTGGTCCTGTGTCGATCATATCATGGTATTAATTGATACGCTTGTTAGAAGAAAGGCAGACAGCTATGTATGTGTAGAAAGGCCAACCACTCAGTTTTGAAATAAAAAAAAAAATAATGTTCAATTCGGGGAGAACGGAAGTTAACATTGAACGGAAGTAAGTGGTGATTGTTTAGGAAATTCATATTGGATCACTATTCACATTCTTGAGGATATTTTTTTACATAAATTTTCTCGCCAGAAATAGAAAAAGCATGTATACTACTATGGATATGAAGTGTGCGCTTATAGCGTGACGTCACTGTTGGAATAATAACAGTCAAGGAAACAACTGGCAAGACGAAGATTAATGCTGAAAATATCACAAATCCAATGAATGATAAGTGTGGTGAACTGTAGAAGTATAACGAACAAAGCAATAGTATTTGGAAACTTATTACCATAGAGATACGCGAACCACAAGTTATTACAGGGGTAGAATCTTATTTAAAAGAAGGAACGCTAGACAATGAGTCTTTTTCCAATAGTTACAGAGACAGAGGAGCAGTTGGTGGTAAGGTATTCACACCTGTTAGCAAAGATTATTACCGTTCTCATGTTCATAGATCATGATCATGAGTTATTATAGGTAGATTTCTGGGGGGGATATAAAGAAAAGATTAGGGTGTTGGCAGCTTACTATAGTGCAAGAATGATTGATGAGGCCCTTGTGAAGAAACTAAATTCATATTCAGAGTTCATAATTGAGAGTATAAAGATGAGGATTTAAATTTATCAGGTGTCAACTGGGAAGTAAGCAAGATTAATACCAAAAGGGAACAAAGATTTGCGAATACCGTACTAAGGGAACGAGGTAACACACAAATGGTAAAACAGACCACAGGGGGATCAAACATGTTGGATATTTTTCTAATAAAGACCACAGAAAACTTTGTGTGGTCTCAAGCAACTGAAGGAATAAGGGCCACAATGCAGCTCTGATGGATATTAGGAGACTTAGTAAACCAATGGCCAAAATCGAAGGGGGAAATAAGTACAATTATAAAAGGCACAAGAGACATTTCAGGGGAAGGTTCAACAAATGGAAGGATGGCACAAGTACAGTGGAGGCGAATGATGAAGATTCAAGGAGATAGTAAAAAAGGGTGAGAAAATAATTATTCCAAAACAGAAAATAAAGAGAAGTACAGAATCTACATCCTACAACGGAGCCGGGGAGGTTAAAGAAATTAGTGAAACGAGAACTTCATAGAGTTAAGAGACAGCAAGGCAGTAGGGAATACTTGAAACAACGAAGCAACCATTAATAACAACAAAAGAGGACGCTAAGCATTGGTATATGAAAAATATTATTGGTGCAAGAGGACCACTGAACGATGCATCTAGAAATTCTATGGGCATGTTAGAAAACTGAAGGGAAGTTATTTTGAATATAAATTGTAGATAAAAATTGAGAAGAAGTTACTGAGGATTTGAAAGTAGAAGAAATATTGAGTAACTGTTTTAATGCCACCATTAGGGACTATCATCTTGGGATGGGAGGAGAACAAATCAGAGCAGCGTCTCTAAATAAGTAGAAATGAGGAATCTACAAATTTTAAATAGATGCTCAGGAAATTATGAAGTTATTGAGAGAGCTAAAAAAAGTACGAAGGTGCCGGTGTAGACAACATCTAAAAATCTGTTGAAGAAATTGGGATACGATATTGTACTTTACCTTGAAATATTATTTAGTATGAATCTAGAGTCTTGCTGGTTTTACCAGAGGACTGGGAAAGTGGGATAGTAGTATCGGTTTATAAAAGAGTGCTGTCAAATAGAGTTGAAAATTACAGGTTAATTAGTTTGACATCAGTGACAGGTAATATGATGGAAAGAATAATACCTGATATATTAGAAGTTTTCGTGAAGAAATAAATTTGTGTGCAAATCGACACGATGGGTTTAGGCAAGGATAATTATTTGAATCTCAGTTTAACTTATGTATGAAAATGAATGTTTGTTTCTTTGTAATGTTCGTCTTCTATGCGTTCCTATACCATTCATCCGATTACGTAGAAAAAGAAAAACAAATAAAAAAATCACCCCTTCTCTCCCTTTACAACCCTCAATTTTATACGAACCCACATTTTTGTATCCGATTTCAATAGAACCTTGGCACACGTTTAAAATAAACAGAAAAGTATTGTCAACATTTGGTTTTCAGAAACCCAACCCCTCTCCCCCTTTCCACCCCCATAATTTTTGCAAATGTTTTTTGTACACAGCCACAATTTTCATCCGATATCGACGGAACATTTCACACGTATACCTTAAAACAATCAAAAAAATACTGTACACATTGGATTTGGGAAAACCTAACCCCTTTCCACCCCCTTAATTTTTGTCAATGTTCTTTAGACATACCTACAGTTTTTATCCACTATCATACTTTTAAGCCAACAGAAAAATACTATCTACATTTGGTTTTCAGAAACCCTACCACTCTCCCCCTTTCCACCCTCTTAATTTTTGTAAACATTCTTTATGCATATCCATACATTTTATTCGACTCCATTGGTCCTTTACACACGTATACTTCAAACACAAAGAAAAATACTGTCTACATTTCGTTTGCGAACCTAACCTGTTTCACTCTTCCACACCATTTATTTTTGTCAATGTTCTTTATACAAAGCTACAGTTTGTATCCGATTCTGAAGGAGTTTTGCACACATATACTTTAAAGCAAACAGAAAAGTACTGTCTATATTTGATTTACAAAAATCATCCCACTCTTACCTATCACCTTTCTTAAACAAATGAAACCATTCAGTTTTTCGCGAATATCTCAAAATTGAATGATGACGAAGAATTGTTTACGACATTCCGATCAAAAGGTATTTAACATCGAAACTTTCAAATCCATCTACCGAGCAACGCTGGGTACTCTGCTTTACAAACGACGAAAGAGCAAAACTATTGTATAATCCAAACTACCAGAATAAACTTTTTCAATTTTAATTTAATGGATAAAAATCATTGTCTTTCAGTTATTTGGTACATGTTAATGTGTCTGTTTTATATATGCGTACCCACTTAAGAAATAAAAATATGCATTGCAACGCATGCCGGGAAAACTAGTGGGTTACAAGGCATTTCGGATGAACTGGATAAGTGAGGCTAAGTTGATGGTGTAGCTCTAGATTTTTCTAAGGCATTTGTCAGAGTTAGCCATAAAATGGTTTTTAATAAATTGAAAGCTAACAGTGTGGGTAAAAAAGTGGGTAATACTAACGAATTATTGTGTTGATGGATTACGGTCAGAATTTAGGTAGTTTTCAGATGATGTAATGGTATATAATAAGATCAAAACGGGAGAAAACTTTGAACGGCTGCAGGGTGACTTGGACAGAATATCTACATGGTAGGTCAACAGGAAATGAATATAAATCTCAAGAAGAGTCAGCTTATTAGATAAATAGATAAAAAAGAAAAGCTTGTTTATGATTGTAGGGTGATGATAGAATCGCTTGTTGAAGGCTTGAAGTGTATATATATTGGGATAACATTGAAAGTAAACAATTGGGCAGGACACATAGGACAGGTGGTAGGTAAAGGTTACAAAATCCTTCATTTGCTGGAGAGAGCGATGAGAGGATGTTCCGGAGAAGTTAAGGAATTGGGTTACAAAACTTTGGTCAGACCATTGCTTTGCTATGGTGGTGTAGTTTGGGATCCACATTTTGGTTATAAAATACAAGAGCAGAAGAGCGTGCAAAGGAGAGCAGTTAGATTACCGCAGGATCCAGTACATAACTTATATAACAGGATTGGGAGCCACTGGAAGACAGGAGGAGGGTAAAGAGAGTGCTGAGAAAGTTGTATGTGATATGGATGGAGGGATATTGTTCAGAGAATTAGGAGTAGTGCATGACGACCATATGCACAAGATGGCACTAGATTTCATGTGTAAGGGTGTCATGGAGTAGAATAAATTATCAAGGGAAGTGATTAATAATTTACCAAAAACGCTGAACTGAAGGTTTAAAATTCATAAATGGCAAAAGTAGATTGTTAGAGGAATTTAACATTCAAAGAATTTGTAAGATAATAATACAAAATAATAAAATGGTAATTAGATAACTAGGAAAGTAGCACCGGAGCATGCGCTCCATCGCAATTAAATTAAATTCATTTAAAAAAAGAATGATTAATGAGCGGGTGGCATGACCAGTCAACATTTGAAATTGTTTATGATTATCAACAGTTACCAAAAAAGCAGAGACACATTGTGCTAAAAGCTCGACAGATTTGTTCTATCCGAGGATGATAGAAGTATCAAAATAACAAACATTCTGCGATAACCTGTACTGAAAAGCTGCAAGTTCGTAAAATTCTGTCGTTTTGATGTTGAGACACTTGCTGCTCGATGTGGAGTTTGATTTGTCAACAGCGGTCTTATCACCCCGAGAGCGGCCACAGCGCAGGACTGCGACACACAATTACGTAGCTCCGTGCGCACAGTGTACACATAAGCGATTGCCACTCTTAGATGTTCTGCCATGGAGACTTTCCGGGTGTTCAGCCGAATGGTGTCGTATCCAGTCTAAGGGATGACATCCAGCTTGCTATCTGACACCTCATGAAAACCCCAGAGGTTATATTTCAACGTTTTACGGCTCTTTGCTTCGGGGGTCCAGTAAATTCCACTCTGAAAAGTTGTCTTCTTTATGTCCGAAAAGAAGTGTTCCATGCAGCATTCTTTTCATACCAGAAATGACACTGATCTTCGACGCTACAAATGGCAGAGCTTCTGCGTGAATCAGTTTCTATATCAGTGGTTCGCTAATTTTTCGGACACTCCTTGAGCATTATATGTACTATGTGTGTATAAGTTATTTGATAACTTTTCAACTTATATTGCTTTTTGCTAAAATATTGTATCAGACGTAAGTTTGCTAACTAATCAGTATGCTGTAGCTTCTACGTGATAAAAGGGACAGTTCACATAAATACAATTTAAAGTGCGAACACACAAGCGGTGAAACGTAACGACTTTGGTCAAGCTCAGCCCGACAGTAGGGTCTACTGATGGAACCTGTGTCCGTATTGTTGTCGTGTTTGTTCATACAAATACAGTGTCATAACAAAAGAATGCTCCAACTCTGAACGCTATTTTTGTATAAAAAAAAAAAAAAAAAAAAAAAAAAATTAAAGTTAGACGATATCTAATTGGCATCCGGACTGATTCCAAATTCCTTGCAGCATGTCCCGTGTAACGGTTTGCATGGCTGCAGTTATCTTTCATGTACTCCTCAGAGGGAAATAAAATAGTAGAAGGTTAGACGAGGGCTTATTGCTGTCCAAAGATTAAGAGCCTAGTCGCATTTTCCATCTCTGACAACAACCTCTTGTAGTGAGATCACCTCTCATAGTGATTTGTAATACGGGGAGCTAGGTAGTTTGGTTGCGAGCATATAGCCTCATAATTTGCGGTGTTCTTTTGTGATTCCTATTAACGTTTAAAAGTCTCTGTATTGACGTAGATGACATTAAGACAAGTAATTTGATATAGGACACGTAGGGTCGCAAATGTCCGGAAATGCGTTTAATTTGGTGCACAAAATTTAACATGAAGTCTCCAGTTGACGACTCGCCTCAAGCTGCCGTGAATGTGTCAGCAACCTGTTTGTTTACATCAGAACACGTCGTCTTACAAATGGATGGGAAGCGCTCGAAAGGTTTGTTGCTGAACTCGGCGAGAACTGCTGTAGTGGTAACAAATGTTTGACAGTTATTAACCAAGCACTGCGATACGTCGAAATGAATCGCTTAACATTTGCCGAGCTAACAGACATGCATCTCTGTAATGGTGCTGCTAATTCGAATGCACTTGTTGCAAGACTGCGTTACGCATGTTTTTCCCAGCGCATTGTACCTTCAGACGTGTCCTTCGCGAATGTGGACGACGAATTCGTGAAGGAACTGTTGTTGTTGTTTTAGGGCGCGTCAACGACCGGGTTATTAGTGCCCTAACAGAAACTGTGCACGTAAATAAACGAAGTAGCCTAGTGAATACTCCTTTGGCGGAAGGCGTCAAGCATGTTTTTTCAAATGAAGATTAATACATTTTTTTTATCTGCTTAACGTCTCTTAACAGCGAGGTCTTTATAGATACGGGAAAGGATTGGGGGGGGGGGCAAGGAATGGGAAGGAATTCGTACATGGCCTTTTAAAGGAAGCATCCCGGCATTTGCCTAGAGTGATTTGGGAAACCATGGAAAACCCAAATCTTGATATCCGTACGGGGATTCGAACCGGCGTCCTCACGAATGCGAGACCAGAACGCTAGCCGTTACACCACCCGGTTCGAATCACGGTCTCGGTCTTGTTTTGATATTTAACCTCTGCAATTTATCGTCAAACAGATTTATAGTTGTTTGATAGTATCTTTGACGCGGATTTAAAAATTAAAAATTCAATAAAATTTTATAATAATTTTAAATTTATGTGTTGATTTTTTAAAATATGGTTACTAATGCAACATTACTGTTTATTAGCTTATATTATCGAAATTTTGCAGAAAGGCTTTAATATTTGCAATTCAAACCGAAATATGTAAATGGACAATTTAGGGTTATTAATATACACTATCGAAATCTCAGGTTGAAAGTGTGTATATTTTTTCTTACTTCAGTTACCATAAGCCTAGAGTACCCTTTTTTTTAAGAATATAATGAAATGATTGCTAGTACAAATAACCTAAGCATTGTTGAAACCAATGATAATGATGATGCAAACAATGAAAATAAAATTGAAAATTAAATTCATTAAATTTCATGTAAATACAAATACTATTTATAAATAATATGACTGTATATTAGTTATTATGTCAATTAAGTTCTTTTTATATTTTGTAGATATGAATGTGAAAAAAAGACATGTTAATGATTGTGAAATCTTAATTTTTGATACTACAAATAATTTTAAAATAAAAAAAAACCTGTAATTTTATAGTTTTAAGTTATTACTTCTGTCGGCAGCCCGAACTACTGCCAATTGTTTTTTTTTTTTTTCGCCGAAACACAACAAACAATTTTAATAGTTTTCTGGATCATTACTTAAAACTCCACCGTGCGATGATGCTTTTTGGTTTGATAACAAAAAAAATACATGGGGAGACTTGTTAGTATTGATTTTAACCTTTCAGGGTAACAGCCGAGTAGGCTTTGAGAAACCAATTGGAGGAAAATTTGTTGGTGCTAGTACAGCAGCTACACGCCGAGCCGTAGGTCAATTCGGAGCTTGTCAGTCTTTAGTATGGAGAGTTTGGACACGAAATGGCTTCAAAGCTTACCATAAAACTAAGGTGCATAAACTAGCCGAAAGGGACCATGCGCCTTTGTGAACAAAACCAATAGGAGCCCAATTTTTTCTTCGATAGTAATGATTTCCAACGAGGATAAATTTAATCCGGATGGGATTTTCAATTTAAAAAAATAACATGCATTGGTCCGATGTTAACACAAATGAAAGTAACGAGCATGGTCGTCAAGACAAATTTAATGTATGAGCTGGTATTTTAGGCGTCCAAATAATAGAACCCTACATTTTACCCGACTGTCTGAATGGCCGTAACTAGTAAATTTGAGAGAGTTTCAGCCAGTGCTACTTGAGAATGTTCCGCTGCAATGAAGAGCCAACATGTGGCTGCAGCAAGACGGAAATCAACACTTGAACGACTAGGACCTATTCAAAGATTTTAAACCTCTCGATTTTTTCTTTTGGGGTCGTATGAAAGAGGTGATGTACAGTAGGGCATGAAAAGAACCTTGTTGCCCGCATAGTCATAGCTGCTCAACAAATTGAAGATACGGAGGATGTTTTTGAACGCGTACGCGAGGGAATGATAAGACAATACAATGCATCCAAGAAAACGGTGCAAATATTTTTTTATTTATATATATATTTTTTTTCGGGAAAAGTAAAAGTTTGTTATTTTTTTATGGCAGATCTGTGCTAACAGAATGAGTACAGTAAAAATGCCTTTTTAAGCTACAAAACGCACATTTTCGTTGTTTTATGTTTCTGTTGTTTCTTGAAATTAAATAAAATCAAATACGTGGCAAAGAATTGACTGCTCACGATTGTGTACATCTGTTCGACAGTACTGTACGTAATTGTGGTCTAATAATACTGTTAGTACGTATAACAGTAGTAGGACTAAGGCGACTCTGGGACAAAAGATCTTAAGCCGGCCCCGGAAGAGACTTCACTCGTCCGAGTGACGTCACAGTTGCATGGCGGGAAATACTAATGGACCAATCTGCGTTCACGTCACAAGATGGCGGATCGTTAGTTCATTTGGTGGCCGCTAAGGGGGCAGCACCGGCCGGGCTTGCGAATACGTTAGTTCCTTGACCGGCCGCTAGGGAGCAGCATCTCCCAAGGGCTTAATTTCTTTGGGCGCAGATATTCCACTCCCTTACGAGAGAAAGCTAGCGGGGAAATTCCGCCGCCCGGGGCGTGTTTACACAGGTGCGCTAGCCTGCAACTATTTCCTCAACCAAGGGATATTTCTGTTCTGGAATGCGGACGTCAGACATGTTTCCACATGACGTGCAGTAGCCTTAGGCTGTCGTGTATCGTGGCGACAAAACTATTGTTTCGTGTGCCTGTTTAATCACCAACACAAGAAGACGTTTAACGCGGGTACCATATGCACCTTTACCGAGCACCTTAAATATTGTTAAAGTTCTATCTTCACGCGTTTTGAACGGACCCATTGGTGTAGGTAGAAAATGGAAGATAATATCATCCATTAATCGGGAAATCGAGTATGATGGTCTCCATTATGTGCTGGACCCTCGTCCTATTAGAAGGGCACGTGTTTGATGTGTTTAATAGCTAAAAGAAGATGGCGGACGAGGTATAAAGGGAATCCCCATCCAGGAATCCATGGTTTCCCCAAATCACTCCAGGTGAATGCCTGAATGCCGGGATGCTACCTTCAAAAGGTTATGACCGAATTCATTCCCATTCCTTGCCACCCATCCTTTCCCTCTCTAAAGTCCACGTTGTTAGAGAGACATTAAGCAGTTAAAAAAAAAATCGACTGCCGAGGTACAAAGTATCCAGGTTTCCGATAGATGGCGCGGCATGCAGGGCGACTGCCGCGTTCTGGCCTTACATTCGGGAGGACGGAGGTTCGAATCCCCATCCAGGCATCCATGGTTTCCCCAAATCACTCCAGGTGAATGCCGGGGATGCTACCTTCAAAAGGCCATGACCGAATTCATTCCCATTCTTTGCCCCCCATCCTTTCACCTTCTGTAAAGACCACGTTGTTAGAGAGACGTTAAAAAAATCGACTGCCGAGGTACAAAGTATCCCGGTTTCCGATAGATGGCGCGGCATGCATCATTTCTTAACGCGATAGGTATTTACCAAGCTTTTAAGAGAAATATTTCAGGTCTGTCTGTCTGCTATTATCGGTATATCAATGTGACAAGTATTTCGAAACCATGGAGTTATTCTCGGCGTGAAGTAACATTATTTCCGTTTGCCCAGCGACAAGCAGAGTCCATTATCTCTTGCGAAAGCTCTGTACACACACTATCGACAGCAAGGTGCAAATATTTCAGCACAGTAAAATATTTTCTTCGGTTCTGTGTCGTGATTTTGTGAAATATACTTGCATTTGATTAAGCGTGAACCATTGCTATTTTTTACTAAAAAAACAATAGAAGTCCACATTAGCGGATATTACCTACAGAATATTTCTGTTCCCATGTCACCTTGTTATTACAGAGCAAAGCACATACTAATAATCAGTCCCACTTTTTCTTTGCCATGATTGGGCTGGTTGTTGTGTCGAGCTCGCTGTAGGCATGGAAATATGCGTCTGTGTGCGTCTTTCTCTGTGTCTGTATGCGTAAGTATGGTAATACCTTCCTTAAACTCGTCTATCTGGACTTATGAATTGCTGTTCCTCCCATATGTTTGTGCTTGTGTGGAGACGTATGGATTTGTGGGTGAGACCTAGTACGAATATGGAGTTTATGATATCTGTCTGATAGACAAGTGTCTATTGTAACTCATGGTACCTGGGTCACATGTTACTAAATGACAGAAAGGGTTGCGGTATGGGAGAGACGTGGCTGTGATTTCAAACTTCACACATCCTGTAACTCTTCAGTTGTATCTAGCATGTTCAGTCTCTTTCCTCCAGTTATGTGCATGTGTGTGGTGATGAATGGAACTGTGTGAATGCATTGACATGTGAGTGTGTATGTGTGTCTTATATGATTTTTGGCCAGTCATGGGTGTTCTGTTCCACTTTTTCGTTGCCATGATTGGGCTAGTTGTTGAGTCGAGATCGCTATAGGCATGGAAATGTACGTGTGTATGCGTCTCTCTCTCTGTGTACTTTTTATTTTTTTGCGTAAATGTGGCAATACCTTCCTTTAACTCGTTTGTCTGGATGGATGATGTGCTGATCCTACACTTAGGCTTGTGTGAGGTGACGTATGGATTTGTGTTTGAGACTTAGTATTAATATGGGAGTTATGATATCTGTCTGATGACCAGATGTCTACTGCTACTCGTGGTACCAGGAGTACATGTTACTGAATGGCAGAAAAGGCTTAGGTGTGGGATAGACGTGGTGGTGCTGATGTGAACAGTTTTGTACCTAGCACACATGATACTGGATGGTAGTGAGGTCTGTAGTGTGAGATAAATGAGATGATTTTGATGTGAAAAGTATGGTGCCTGGAACATATGTTACTGATGATTTTTTGGTCAGTCATGAGCCATGGGGGTTCTACCTCACTTTTTCGTCGACATGATTGGGCTGGTTGTTGTGTCTAGCTCGCTGTAGGCATAGAAATGTGAGTGTTTGTGCGTCTCTCTCTGTGTCTGTATGCGTAAATATGGTGATACCATCCATATACACATCTATCTGGATGTATGATTTTGCTGTCCCTCCACTTATGTTTGTTTGTGCTTGTCTATGGAGATGCATGGATTTGTAACTGATACCTAGTTTGAATAGGCGCGTTATGATATCTGTCTGATAATCAAGTGTCTATTGCAACTCATGGTACTTGGGTCACTTTTTACTGAATGGTAGAAAAGATTGCGGTGTGCGAGAGACATGTTGATGGTAAATGTAATCAATTTGATGTGATGAACACTATTTATGGTATAAAAACTTAGGTGTATGGTGAAAACATGCACACCTTCTATCTCTCTAGGCTGATGATATGTAATGAGACTTCTGTTTTTCAGCCAGTCATGAGGCAAGAGAGTACTGCACCACTTTTTCGTTTCCATGATTGGTGCCGGTAGTTGTGCTGAACTCTCTGTAGACTTGTACATGTGTATCTGCGTCTTTCTTTGTGCATGTAAGCGTAAGTATGGTGATACCTGGTTTTAACTCGTCTATCTGATGATTTTTGTAACGATAGTTCTGTCCAGTTAATCAGTGGTAACGGCAATACTGCCCCACTTCATCGTTTCCGTGATACTTGCAGTTAGTTCTGTCAACCCCGCTGTTAGCATGTACAAGTGTATGCGTGTGTCATTCCTCTGTGGATTTGAGTCTAGAATTATGCTCACCATCAATGTGTGCTTCTAACCATTGCTTCAGGGTTTAGACAATCTCTCATTTCACTGTGCTCTTTACAGTTTACTGCCGTTTGTGTTGACATACGAATTGTGTTCCTCACGTTTTTCATTACATGCACTTCGGGATAAAAATCATTTAACAGAGAGGGTGATGAGGGGGTGTATCAGAGAAGCGAAGGACTTGGGTTCAAACCACAGTCAGACCACTGCTTGTATATGGTGCAGTATGGAGTCCACATTTTTTGTACATCAAATGCAAGGTGTAAAGGAGGGGCAGCTAGATTTATCAGTGTAAAATATTCAACAAGTGACATAATAAAGGAGCTGGGCTAGATGTCATTGGAAGAGTGTCGAGGGGCTGTATGTGACGTATAATGCTGCCAGAATGGATATTGGTGGAATAATTCTGAGTGGTGTATGGAGCCTAAGTTGACCATGACCACAATCTGGCACTAGACTTTAGGTGATGAGTTCTGAGTGGGTAAAATATCCAAACACCCACTTTGACCTAACAATTTACGACAGTTCAAGTGTGGGTGCTATCTACGGCGTGATACTTGTCGATGTATGGAGATTTTCTATGAAAATGTGGGTTATGATGTTTATTTGATGACCAAGTTAGCTAAGAGCATTATGGCAATTTCATCGTGGTTAGTTGGACGAAGCACACAATTACAAACAAATGTCACACTTGTCCCTGATTCCGAAGGTTGGCGTCAGATGGGAATATTTAAACCGAATGGACAACTCTCCTGGGACCTGATTGGTTGAAAAATAATTTCCTGGAAAAAGGGGGAATTTTCCTGGGAAACTGCAGTAGAACCACCTTAAATGAACATTTTGGTATCTGGCTACTGATTAGGAGAAGACTACGAATTTTGAATTTGGGACTGGCGTACTTCGATTTCACAAGGGTGAAATTATTAAGATTAACAGACAGTATTTCTTTCCTGGAACGTACGTGCTGTGCTGTAAAATACAGCTGAAAGGTGGGTAAGTACACACCACAGCGTGTATCTCTCTGTTTCTAGTCAATCACTGATGTGTCACAAGGGATTGATTGAATTTTTAGACAAAGTACAGCTAAGGACACTCAATTTGTGATTGCTTACGAAAGCAAAGGTGTCGTACTGATGCATATATGAATTCTTTTTCATTCGTTCCATTCCATGAGTTTTGCCATGGTCAAACTGGAAACTTTGATATTTCTAGCCATGGTGTGGGAAAGGCTTTGTTAATCATCTCACAAATATTTTCAAGTGGGCTCTTGTCCAAAGACAGGGTTGTGAAACAGGCTGGAAAAAATTACTGGCTGATATCAGTGGAGAAATTAACATGTATTCACTTCAGAAATGTCTGTAGGGAAAGAAACTGGTTTTCAAATCGGCAACTTTGCTTTAGATTCTTCGAGGTTATACTTAAATACATCAGTAAACCCCTTCAATGCCTCCGAGTTGAAAAATTGGGTTGGTTCTCACTCTGTTTCATTGCACCTAATTTAATACATCCTTTAAAATGTGGAAATCTAGCCAAAATTCGTGAGCTATCATTAATGCTGTTAGCTATTATATTGGTTCATAACGAATCCGATATGACGTGCAAAAGTGAGTATGTTTTCGGTATATGAATGAATTTTTAATTAGGAGCACCATATAGAAAAGGGGGGGACAGAGGACTATGATCAGGCATTAGAGGGTAAAACCAGGGACTGAAAAAGCTGTCAAGGAATAAACTCACTGTAACTTAACATGTAAAAAAAAAAAAAAAAAAAAAAAAAAATATGATTTCAGGTATCATTGGAGATGTGTGAAATATTCTATAATTCTTGGCCACTAAATTTGAGGGAAATAACGTATATGAAATATTGCTGTACAGTATAGTAATGTGACTGATTAATAGTATGTGCTTTGCTCTGTAATAACAAGGTGACATGGGAACAGAAATATTCTGTAGGTAATATCCGCTAATGTGGACTTCTATTGTTTTTTAGTAAAAAATAGCAATGGTTCACGCTTAATCAAATGCAAGTATATTTCACAAAATCACGACACAGAACCGAAGAAAATATTTTACTGAGCTGAAATATTTGCACCTTGCTGTCGATAGTGTGTGTACAGAGCTTTCGCAAGAGATAATGGACTCTGCTTGTCGCTGGGCAAACGGAAATAATGTTACTTCACGCCGAGAATAACTCCATGGTTTCGAAATACTTGTCACATTGATATACCGATAATAGCAGACAGACAGACCTGAAATATTTCTCTTAAAAGCTTGGTAAATACCTATCGCGTTGAGAAATGATGCATGCCGCGCCATCTATCGGAAACCGGGATACTTTGTACCTCGGCAGTCGATTTTTTTTAACGTCTCTCTAACAACGTGGTCTTTACAGAAGGTGAAAGGATGGGGGGCAAAGAATGGGAATGAATTCGGTCATGGCCTTTTGAAGGTAGCATCCCCGGCATTCACCTGGAGTGATTTGGGGAAACCATGGATGCCTGGATGGGGATTCGAACCTCCGTCCTCCCGAATGTAAGGCCAGAACGCGGCAGTCGCCCTGCATGCCGCGCCATCTATCGGAAACCTGGATACTTTGCACCTCGGCAGTCGATTTTTTTTAACTGCTTAATGTCTCTCTATAACGTGGACTTTAGAGAGGGAAAGGATGGGTGGCAAGGAATGGGAATGAATTCGGTCATGGCCTTTTGAAGGTAGCATCCCGGCATTCAGGCATTCACCTGGAGTGATTTGGGGAAACCATGGATTCCTGGATGGGGATTCCCTTTATACCTCGTCCGCCATCTTCTTTTAGCTATTAAACACATCAAACACGTGCCCTTCTAATAGGAAGAGGGTCCAGCACATAATGGAGACCATCATACTCGATTTCCCGATTAATGGATGATATTATCTTCCATTTTCTACCTACACCAATGGGTCCGTTCAAAACGCGTGAAGATAGAACTTTAACAATATTTAAGGTGCTCGGTAAAGGTGCATATGGTACCCGCGTTAAACGTCTTCTTGTGTTGGTGATTAAACAGGCACACGAAACAATAGTTTTGTCGCCACGATACACGACAGCCTAAGGCTACTGCACGTCATGTGGAAACATGTCTGACGTCCGCATTCCAGAACAGAAATATCCCTTGGTTGAGGAAATAGTTGCAGGCTAGCGCACCTGTGTAAACACGCCCCGGGCGGCGGAATTTCCCCGCTAGCTTTCTCTCATAAGGGAGTGGAATATCTGCGCCCAAAGAAATTAAGCCCTTGGGAGATGCTGCTCCCTAGCGGCCGGTCAAGGAACTGACGTATGCGCAAGCCCGGCCGGTGCTGCCCCCTTAGCAGCCACCAAATGAACTAACGATCCGCCATCTTGTGACGTGAACGCTGATTGGTCCATTAGAATTTCCCGCCATGCAACTGTGACGTCACTCGAACGAGTGGAGTCTCTTCCGGGGCCGGCTTAAGATCTTTTGTCCCAGAGTCGCCTTAGTCCTACTAATTATAACAGAAAAAAAATTGATGACATATGAGCGAAGAAGAAGGGTTGCTGACACATTGACGAAAACAGGGGGGAAAAAAGGTGGTTGACAAACCCAGGGTTCGAAGAACCTTCAACCCCACGCGCTTGAGTCGTACCAGCTTGGCGAGCGCTTCCGATCACATTTGTAAGACGACGTGTTCTATGTAAACAAAAAGGTTGCTGACAAGTTCATGGCAGCTTGAAGCGTGTCGTTAACTGGTGACTTCATGTTAAATTTTGTGGGCACTATAAAAGGCATTTCCCGACATTTGTGATCCCACATGTCCTTATCAAATTTTTTGTCTCAATGTCATCTACGTAGCTATTAACAGTTTTAGACGTTAATTGGAATCACCCTGTTACACATTTTAAACATACTAAAAATATGTATTCATCTATTATACAAGAATAAAACAATCCTCAGGAAAATAAACAAATTAAAAGTGAGTACACCCCACCTATCGTGGTGGGAGAGCAGTAACGCTCTGGCATCGCATTCTGGAGAACGTGGGTTCGAAACTCCGTACCGTCCATCGAGATTTGGCTTTTCCATGGTTTCCCCAAATATTTCCAGGTGAATGCTGGGATAGTTTTCTTCAAAAGGCAATTGCCTGTTGCTTGCCCCAGTTCTTCCTCGCTGTTACTGATCTCCACGTCGACTGAGGCGTATAACCAAAAAAAAAAAAAGGTAACGCCCTTACCTTTTATTATAAATTATTGAATGCAGCAGCGAAAAAACTAGTATTTACCAGGCTACAAATTCAAATGGTAAGAAGGTGAGTGATGTTCAAAAGCTGCCATCGAAACAACACAATAACACAGGTACTTAAATTTTCACACTTTTTTGGGGTGAAAGTGTCTTCGCACATGAAAACTTTGTACCTAGCTCCGCTTTCCTCGCTATTGTCATCACTCTAGACACGTAGATTATAATTATTGAAATTTATAGTAGTCTGCTTGTAACGTGATAGTATATTTGAGAATATTTTTCACATTAAATAAAGTATCAGATGACCCGTGCGAAACTTTCGCGAATATAGTGATTAATATGGTTTGTGGTATGTATAGGATGAAAAAAGAACTGCCTCATTTGTAGAAATTGTTTACTTGTTTTGTGTATATAACGAAATACTTACAACATATTACAAAATAATTAAGAAAACCTTTTGAACGCGTAAATCATATGTATGACAAACTGTCACTGACATTAACAGATTACAACTAACCTAAACAAAATATTCATTTCTCTATAATATCTCTATGATTGTAGCCCATGAGAACATTTCAGGAATAAAATGTTTATGTATGAATTGTATAGAACAACAGAAATGTTTCTGTAACACAAAAATATCCGATAAGCTTTTTAGTGTACAAAAAACACAAAGTTTATTGAAACCTCTGTGATATGCTCTGCTGGTATCTAGCGGCTTAGCTCTGAAGTGTCTCATACGCTCGACGTTCATACTTCATAGTAATTACTTTTGTTCTTCAAGCGTCAAATTCCCATAAATGTTTTTATGTTACCTAAGTGGAGACCTTAATCTTTAAAATAGTAGCTCATTTATCGATTTCAGTAAAGTATGCACGGAGATAAATGGCTCGAAACCAAAAAATAATTATACTTTTGCTCTTAATGTCAAATTCGGAAAAAATTCCTTTCTTAAAGTATAATGTAACTACAGTGGAGACCTTAATCTCTAAAATAATACCTCATCTCACGATTTCGGTTAGATGTCAAGGGAAATAGATAGCGCGTGACAAAATAGATACTTTATGGAAATAATGATACTTTTGCCATTTAAGGGTCAAATTCGAAAGAACTCTTGTTCATAAAATAGGTTGTGACCACAGCGGAGCCCTTGATCTTTAAAATGATACCTCATTTATCTATTTTGGTTGGATATTAAGGGTTACGCTTCATAATGCTCCTTCATTTATCGATTTTGGTTAGGTATCCAGGGAGATAAATGGCTCGAGAGAAAAAAAAAACGCATTTTAGAAATACTCATGCTTTAGCCCTTTAAAGATTAAATTTAGAAAAATTCCTTTCTTAAAATATGATGCGATCCACAGCGGAGACCTTAATCTTTAGAATGTTACCCTATTTATCGATATTGGTTAGATATTAATGGAGATAAATGGTTCGTGACACAAAGCGAATTGTAGAACCATTGATACTATTTCCCTTTAAGGGTTGAATTCCAAAAAAAATTCTTTCTTAATATATAATGTCACAAAAGCGGAGAAATTATTCTTCTTAATCCTACTTCATTTATCGATTTCGGTTAGGTATCTGGGGAAATAAATGACATGAGACACAAAAAACGAATTAACATTTTTTCCCTTTAAAGGTCGAATTTGGAAAAGTTCCATAAAATATGATGTCACAAAAGCGAATATCTTAAACTTTAAAATGATACCTTACTTATCGATTTCGGTTCGGTATGAAGGGAGATAAGGCTTGTGACGATATATATGATTGCTGGTTTAGACTCAATAGTTTTAGTATTTTTTTAACACGTTTCATACAATTTTAGATGGGTTTAAGAATTGAATCAGTGTTTGGAAATATAGTGCAGTGCAACCTAGATGTGATCACCTTAGCTTGTTGGTTCTTATTAGAAAATAGGGGCGTTCAACTATCTTGAGGGAAGAAAAGTAATTGTCCGACTTCAATGAAGCAGAGAAGGGTGAAAGGAGAAAATACAGGGTTGGTAAGCTAAATAATGTTGAAGAAAAGGATATTTGTGCTGACGGATTGGAGAGTTGAAAAGGATTTTTTTTTTTTTTATTACGTGCTTTGGGACTCGTGGTTTGTGAGTCGAATTGAAGGGTAAAAGTTTTCAAAACGCTTCAAAAGTGTTAAAATCTATGTAATTAGGATGCTAAAAAATTATTCATTTTTATGGGTTAAAGTATTATTTTTTGTGATTAAGTTTAGGAACTACCGATTTGTTAGCGATTTTTAAGAGAATCTTCCATGTGCCACGCTGTGATAGAATGTGGGCTATGTGAAATCATCGTTAGGTCACACAAGAACCTTGCCTTCTTAAAGAATTGTGAAGTAAATCTAAACTGTGAACAGTGATTCCCTCTTTAATTTTAAACATAATGATTCTTTTTGTAATGAGAAGTGGTGACCGAGCATCCATTACAGAAATTTAAATACAGATTTCAAAGAACGTCACATCTCCAAACGTCTTAGCCAGCATTCATGTTCGACGAAACTCCTCCATACGACATGTCTGTTACAACACGGGAGATGGGAAACAATTTGCGCTTGCATAAAAGCTAGCTCACACTCTCAGTCACTTGTCCACTTTCTGTAAGATCACAATTCTAATTCACTAGAAGACTGCCGGTTTTCTGCAGTAGCAGTTTATTTTAAGCAGATAATGAACGTATCAATTCCGAAACATCTTCTTAAGGCAACATACTATACGAAACAATACTGAAGATATTATTGAAGGTGCATTTTATGAAATGACCTCGGATAGTGTTCACATACTCATTCCAATGAAAACTAGAAGGTTAAACTAAATGACTCACCAAGACAGTGAAGGCATGCCATAACTAATTACAATATTCATGAAATTCATAAACTGATGATTTCCGTTTATTTTGAGAGTTTTGAGTTATGAAATAAAATTATTGAGCTATAGTACTTTTAAAGTGTTCTAGCTGTTAGTTTCGGTTATGTTTCAGAAGGACGTAAGTATTACCAACTCGTGTGTTTATCGACAGGGACGATAACACGGCGCAGGTCAACGCGTTGTTCGTTAAAATTAAATATCATTTCATGATGTCCCTTATTTCTCCGCTGTGGAGAATATTTAATTTTATTGTTTATTCTGGTCATGTGCATTTTTTAAATTAAATTAGGAAGTTCTCTTCTGGGGCGCCCTGGCAATATTTAAGAAATCAGTGTCAGAACCTCAAAAATAGGTGCACCACAACACTTCACGTATCTGTATATTTCCTCTCCTGTCAGTGGCCGCACTGACTTTCCTTCTGCTTCCCTTTTTTTACTCTGCTCGAAGCTTCCTCCGTGAGCACACGATATGGCTGCCGTAGGAATACGCAATAGTGTGTTCCCTACAGGCTAAATCTGGTGGAGCGATCCCTGTCGATTTTCAGACTTTTTCAAGTTTATTACCAGATATATATATATTATGTCGGTTTATGTTCGTCAAACGGTATATTGTCGATGAGTTTAATTAGAAAACCACGACCCTTTTTCCTTGTAGTTTGCATTGTTATCTACTGACTGACTTTGCCGCAGGAGAACAACGTTGCTGCCAACGCCGAAGGCGCTTGCTGTGATTGGGGAGGGGTGCCTGTCGCCCTGTTGGCGACATCTACCCCTACATTTACCTTTGATTTAGAGTTTACATAGCATTTTTTACATTTCTGTTTGCCCTTATGATTTTACTGATTATTTTATCTTTGTTTACACTTGAATTCTATTTTGTTCGTCTTGTGATTTATTTACAAATATATTCGTTTTATTAGTATTATTATTATTTTTTATTTGTTTGTATACTTTACATGTTTGCGCGCCTATATATGCCCGACACAATCATATAACCTTGTCAATATGCGATTCGCGAAAAAACGTACAACATTGGCCATGACTTGTATCGATATGCCGGTAACACCTCGCCAAATCGAATAAACGGATCACTGTTCGCTTAGTAAATGATAAATTATGATACATCAAACTTGCTTCGTTGTAAATTCAAAGGTATTCCAACAAGGTAATTCATTATAATTTTGTTTAAAGTTAATATATCAAAATTAATAATTTCTCCTCCCAACTTAAAAATATTTTTTTATAACCGATTTTTTTACTGACTATTTCATTGGCTACCCAACTAGGGGTGATGTCAGATCATCTTTTCAATGATCAGTTCATTTTCATGATGTTGGTAAGTGCAACATAAAGGTGAAATCGTGGGCTCCTGGACTTGCAGATTCAAGCCCGCTTATTCAGCCTCCCGTAAATAATTTTGACATGGTCAAGAGAAGAAACTTCACACAATAGACAGGACGTCCCTATTCAGTTGGCTCGCCTGCGCCAAGAAGTTAACAGCGGGAGATAGGTCGTTGTTCTGTGTAGGGCAGGGGTCCCCAAACTTTTTATCACGTCGACCCCCTCATAGAACATTTGTCTTCTCATCGACCCCCTCATAGAAAATTTGACTTCTCATCGACCCCCAGATTAAACGTTTAATAAAAACCAGTGCCGGATCGGGGGGGGGGGGGGGGGTACACCGGGGCGGCAAAATCATGTTTGAAGGGCGGCGATTTAAGTAGCGGAAATCTTTTTTAGCTCTACTAGTACACTGGGCGCCGGGCACCGCAAAAAACTTTTAAATCATTTTTATCATTTTTGATGCTAAGCGATAAGGAGACATGCATAACAACCCAAAGAAAGCATTTATAGTTCCCACACCTTAAAAAAATCCACCCAACAACACTAACAAAAAAATGAGATATTTTATACTGTTATTTTAATCGTAAAAAATAACAGAATTATAGATAGATGGAAACTAGCCTATAGCCGTAAGTGTCATAAAATGTAAAACACAAAATAATCATTGAAAATTTAAATAAATTATATTTGATGAAAAAACATCTGCCATTTTAGACTACTATTGAATACATTAAAATATGTTACCATACCTTTTTATTAAAGTAGCTGATATTAGTGAGATGGATGGGTCTGAAGGGAAGCATCAAGATTACTGATGTTCGGTTGAAAATTGGTAAGTTTTAGTCCCAAATCACCACCGTTTTCCAAGTTCAGTCTGTTTCTCTGTTTTGTCAAAATAGAGTTCGCGTGGCTAAAGCCAGCTTCAACCATGTATGAAGTTGGGAATGCAAGTAAGAAAGGTTCGGCTTCTGCTCTGAGCTTGGGGTATTTTGTAGCAATATTGTTGTTGCTCCAAAATTCGCTGAGGTTTTTATTTTTAAACAACGCTTTAGCTTCCAGATCTACGAATATTTCAATCAGTTCATCTTCTCAGCCAGGTTCATTACCTTCATTATCAATTTTAACATCAAATGGAGAAGCAAACGATTCAGGAACATGCATGTTCTCCAAGTTTTCGAAACGTTCTTTGAAGTCTTCTCTTAATTTCTCTTCATTTTCTTTTAGTAGTCGAAAGTTTGAAAAATATTTAAAATCTTTACAGGCCAGTGAAGATTTTAACAGGTACATTTTTATTAATATATTTTTCTCGGGCTTCCAACCGTGTTAAGATGTCATATTTGCGGGACGTTTCGAAGGCCATTATAATTGTTCGAGCTTGAACAATTGTAACATTTTTTCCTTGAAAACGCTTCTGTACTTCGTTAAATTTCGAATAATGATCTGCCAAATAGGACAGATGGTTCTTGCACTGTTTTAACTCGTCACATACTAATGGATCCACATTCATAAGAAACTGTGCAGACGAGTCGTACAAGTCAACAAGCCTCTGCAAACTATCACCTCTTGACAACCACCTTACCTCACTGTGCAAAAGTAATTGATTGAAAGGTTCATTATTTTCTTCACATAACTTCGCAAACAATCGGGAATTGAGAGGATGAGCTTTAATTTTATTAATTGACGTAATGCACACTTTTAGAGTATCATGCAGCTCGCCAGGGGCGCCGACTCTGTGGGTGCTCGGGGGCTCTGGCACCCACGAGATGTAAATAGTGGGTGCGGAGCACCCATGAGCATTGACATCAACAGTACTCACTAATTAGTAATCGAGTTCGAGCGACACCTGTTACCAATGTCACGCGCCGCCTGGCTAGACAAGACGTCTCGACGAGATCGCACTTGTTTATGATGTGAGTGCACGCCATGCCCAAGGAGAAAAATATAAACACTACGTTAGGTCATACCTAACACTATCTACTGTGTGGTAAGTGTTAGTTTGATTCGTAGAAAGTCGCACACAAGCAAATCAAACAACTCGACCACGCGCAAATTCTAGCCCGCCATCCGTCGCGCCTCAGGCTGTCTCAGGTGTCTCACTCGTTCTTAGTCGAGCTGGTAAACAAAACATGTGCTTTAAGAGCACGCTGCGCTTGATTTTATCGTGTTTATTTCGGAAAATTATTAGTTTCTCTAGATAAATTCGTCATTCTCAATCGTAACCTTAAGAACCCTCCACTAATAGCTCTTCTCAGCTTATTACAGTTCAGCAAATCCAACAAGAACGTGTTATTTCTACAAATTCATTTGAACAGAAGAAAAGGCACAATTTTAAAAGTGGCAGAGAATTATTTCATGGCTGTTAAAATGAAGAAGATATAGATAAAGCGGTTTGCCAAACCTGTAAAGAAACCATGTCTAGTGGCGTTTCTAAGCCGGAAACATCATCAGGAGGAGATGAGTATGTTAAGGCACTCACTCAAGATGGTTTTTCGTCATGAAATAAAGCTTTAAAAAGCATGAAGTTCACTGTTTTCCTGTATTGCATAGAGCCAATTTATAACGCGCCGTCAATGTACACTGAACGCTATCAAAAAGTAAACTATATGATATGAAGACCGAAGGCCTAGCCAAAAGGGACTAGGAGGATGAATATTCAAATTGCATTCGATGTTGAAGCTGTGAGCGCAGGATATTTTTGAGTTAAACAGTGGCAACAAATATGGGTGGTTGTAATACGAAATCACTAACGAAGCGTGTGCTATTTTGAGTGACGAAATACTGCATAAAATAATAAAAGTAGTGCAAAATGCAGTCTGCTATTCAGTTATGGTTGATAAAACTAGCGTTATTTCCATTGATGAACGTTCGTAACGTGGACGCGAATTGTAATATACACGAAATTTTTATCGGCCTCTATGAAACGGTATCAACAACGTCTGACAAAATTTGTTTGCAATTTTGAATGACTACAGTACTAAGAAGATTCGACATAAATCTAAAGATGTGTAGAGATCTGTATACAGACAATGCTTCTGATGTTGAAGGGACTGGGGATTAAAGCTATCGAAACAAGGCCAATTCATGTGCACTGCTCACTCGTTAGACCTGGTTATTCAAGAGACTACAGAAGTAGGTACATGTAATAAGACATTTTTTTAGCGTGTTGTTGTCGTGCATGGTTCATCGAAACACGAGGCTTGTTTTGAATCACTACAGGCAGCTACTGATGAACCTATCTTTGCGGCCTTTTTGACCAACAAGGTAGTGTTGTAGTATATCTTCCTTAAAAACTACTCGAAACAATTATAGTGTGCTGATATGTTTTTTGAATGACACAAAAAGTCATGAAGATAGTACCTGAGCGAAAGCAATCTTATATATATATAAAAATAGACGTGTTTTATCCTATATTTCACTTTTCAGCCAACACTACCTAGCACAGATCACTGATGTTTGTGGGTGGAAGTAGCATGGAGTTTCCTGTCGTGCACAACGTTGGCCGAATGCCGATAGCTGTGGGGATGTGGGAGATATAATGATTAAAGTTGGTCAGTGCAGGGCGTTTTCATATTTCGACCAAAAATTTGTATCTCCGTATACTTCTCTTTTCTGCCACGACTACATAGCATAGAGCATTGGTGTTTATGTGTGGTGGTAGAATCGTGTCTGTTGTCGTGCACTATGGTTGTTAGATGTCTGTAGCTATGGGGGTGTGGAAGATGTGGGGGATGAAAATGGTCGACCTGCGGCAATTTCATATTTCTGCCAAAGACGCATGTGTCACGGTGTATTACTTTTGAGTGAAAACTATCAATCGCAGATTACCGGCGTTTGTGTGTGGTAGTAACACAGAGTTACCCATCGATCACAACGTTGGCCGAAATTCGGTAACTGTGGGAGTGTGTGAGATATGGTGTTTGAAATTGGTCGATGATGAATATTTTCGTATTTCATCCAAAGACTTGTGTGCATCCGTAAATTTTACTTTGCTGCCGGAACTACATAGCGCAGAAGACTGGTATTTGTGTGTGGTAATAGTAGGCCCTATCGAGTCTTCCATCGTGCACTATGGTGGTTAGATGTCTACAGCTGTCAATATGAATACTTTACAATCACGAACGAAGTTGTGGGTACCAGCTATTATATTATAATTGTGGAAGTAAGTTTCTGTCTTTTTGTTACGTTTTGACGACTAAATGGCTATATCAATATTGATGGAATTTAACAATGAAATAGTGTAGGAAGGACACAGGACATTTTTTCGGTATGAATAACAGTTTTAGTCACGAAATTTTAAGAACTTATCGAATGATGAAAGACAGACAGATTCGTGTGTTAGTCTGTAATGTTACGTTGGTTGCTCAGTCGCGCAGTCTGTTAGTGTTTGATTTGTTAATAAATTTCGATAAGAAACAAAACTTATTATTTAGTATAGAAGTCAATTTTCTCTTCACTGTACTATTCATTTGTGTCTGTATAAAAGTTTCTGGCACCAATTTGTCTTCCTTTTTGACATGCCTTACGGACGTAAACCTGGCCTAAGGTGCAGGTCTAGAAGACAATGTGCTGCTATTAGATTATAAGATTCAGATGCTCATGTTGAATAAAGATGAGAAAACCAAGCTGAAATAAAGCTGTCATCAGTTAACCCCCCCCCCCCCCACACACACACACACACATCCCCGCACCTTCGCTTACTTTTCTGTTTTTAAATATGTTGTAAATTGATTCTCTTCATGAGACAGATTAGACGATAGGATGATATAATGATGGCTTTCCATCATATTATGTCGACTCGGTGTTGTTTGGGACAAATCTTATGTTACTAACAGTTTTCTATATCCAATTCTGGCAATGAAACTCCAAGTCCACGCGTACGAAGTCGCGGGTAACAGCTAGTATGGTTTATAAAAGTCTTCAATCTTTTGAATCTCTTTTTGTTATCATTTCTGACAGAAATTCTCGTTTGCTTCAAAGCATTAAACGCAAATTTACATAAGAATTATTTCATTCTGCAAAAATCCCCTTATATAAAACGCTAACGTGGAGTCTGGATGCATCGTCTATAGCTGCTACTGCTATTGGCTAGAGAACGGCCAATCATCAACCACCATATTCCATTCATACCATCATCTTGCTTTTCGTTTATTTACAGCGAGACGCAGACATTCGTATAAGGAGAAGGAGATTCAATATTTACGCTATTTTATCCGTAACAGTTAGACGCAGAAATTCATGTAAGGAGAAGGGGAGTCAATATTTACGCTAGTTTATCTGTATCAGTTATCAAAACTAGGTTAAACCATAATCTAAGAATTTTTTTGGCAGACGAAAAGAAACAATGAAGTTTTTTAAAAAAACTCAGAGAAACGTACGTAATCGCTCAATGTATCAGTCAAATAAATAACAGTCTTCCATTTTCGAAATTATAAAAATGCATTTATTTAAATAAAATCTAACCAAATATTCTGATAATCTAACCACAATAAGTTACTCATATCACGAAAGATATAATTAAAATGATTTCAATTTATAATTGGCAATTCAACAACGATATTCTTGTATCCAAATAGCGGCGAGCAGAGATAGAAAATTAATGCGAGGCAATCATACGTTACAAAGTTACAATTGGTACGTTCGTTTAAATTTACATGTTGCTTTTTGTTTATTTATGAGAACTAGATGCAAAAATTAATGCAAGGAGAAGAGTATTCCATGTTTGCGTTATTTTATTTGTACCAGTTATAAGAACGAGGTTAAAACATAACCTAAGAATGTTTTTGGCAGATGATAAGAAACAATGAAGTTAATTAAAAACTCGAAGAAAGTTTATACCAAATTTACGAATCGCGAAATGTATCACCGAGATAAATGACCGTTATCCGTTTTTGAAATTATGCTTTCCGTCATTAAAGTAAAATGTATTTATTTAAATAAACCATAGTCAAATACTCCGGTAATCTAACCACAGTATGTTACTCATATCACGAAGATTTAATTAAAAATGGTCGATATTCGCTTTTTCATGCAATCTTTTCCAGAATAAATTCAGACTACCACCATAGGTGCTGCCTGTCGTTATTCATATGAGGGTAATAAAAGCTACAGTTTTCGAATGCAATGTTAATGGAGGTGGGGCTAAGTTGACCAGAATTGCAACTGACACATTTTGTTACAGCATAATTCGCTCTGAAATGAGTTTTACAAACCATTTAGACTGCTTTCATAAGCGCCATGTTACTGGTAGTATTATTTATTGCGGGGGAAAGAAGTTTCATATTTATGGTGCTGAATTGTGCCTGGACCAGGAATAAAACTGATATTACATTGACAGCAAAAGTTTTTGTAGGATTCATAATTTGTTTTTAATTTTATTGGTTCTATACTTCCATCGTCATTAATTCAGTAGAAGTTAATACTGTATCGCTATGTGAACTGCAAATGAAATATATAGAACATTACAAAATCCAGGCCATCAGCATTATGTAATAACAATTCCATATAATTAACCAATAGAAAAAAAATGAACTGCCAGGATAATGCATTCAAACCGTCATTATTGACGGGCTCGAAGCTAGTCTGTAGATAATACTGTAAATCACGCAGTATGATTCCAATGAATTGGCGAAAAATTTCAAAGCCCTTGGAAATCGACTCTTGACTAAATTTTTATATTGGATGATCAACGAATCAACATTAATAACTCCAAAAATAAGGAGCATAAATAGACATATAAACGATTCATCAAGTGAACCTCATTAATTTTAATCGCGTGCTGTCTGAAATAAAAAATATATCTTGTCGTTTTAGATAAAGTCATTGGCCGTAGCGACCAGCACTTTATTAAAAATGCTATCATACTTTTGAGTAAGGTGGAACTATTTCTTACTGATTAAAATGATGCAAGCAGCAGTTACGTGAAAGTGTTTGATGTGGATCGTTTGGTTCCTCATCGTGCTATTAGCAATTGCGTGAACAAAAAATGTCAGACTGAACAATGTGAAAAAACGGTTTTATATATTTATAATATGGTATCATGGGGATGCAGAAGGCAACGGGAAACCACTGCATTAAAGACCCAAAGGGTATCCCGAGGACATGTAATCCTCTCAAATTACATATATCATGATGACTTCTTCCTGGGTAAAATATTCCGGAGGTAAAATAGTCCCCCAATCGGATCTCCGGGTGGGGACTGGTCAGGGAGGAGTCATCAGAATGGATAGAAACATTCTACGAGTCGGAGCGTGGAATGTTAGAAGTCTGAATAGGGCAGGTAGGATAGAAAACATAAAAAGGGAGATGGAACAACTTAAGTTAGATGTTGTTGGGATTAGTGAGATTAAATGGAAGGACGCACAGGATTTCTGGTCTGGGGAACACAGGATAATTAGCACACAAGCTGTCAATAGAGTCACTGGTGTAGGGTTTGTAATGAACAAGAAAGTAGGGAAACGGGTGAGTTATTATGAACAATTTAGTGACAGGATTATTTTGATGAGGTTAGAAACTAAGCCCGTCCCAACCACATTAGTAAAAGTGTATGCCGGCGTCACAGGAAGATGATAAAGAAATAGAGAAAATACACACTGAAATTGAATAATTAATCCAATATGTGAAGGGGGAGGAAAATCTAATAATCAAGGGTGATTGGAATGCAATAGTGGAAGAAGGAAAAGATGGAAATACTGTAGGAAGTTTTGGTCTAGGAGAAAGAAATGAACGAGGAAGCAGGTTGCTAGAATGTTGTGAAAGATATAAGCTAGTAGTGGCAAACACACTGTTTAAGAACCATGCAAGAAGAATTTACACGTGGAAACGTCCTGGGGATTCAGGCAGATATCAGCTAGATTATATCATGGTCAAACAGAGATTCAGGAATCAAGTTCTAGACTGTAAAGCGTACCCAGGAGCAGACATAGATTCTGACCATAATTTGATAATAATGGATTGCAGGCTGAAATTTAAGCGAATAAGGAAGCAGTATAAGCAGAACAGACTAGAAGTGAATAAACTGAAACAATCTAGCACTAGAGAAAAATTTGCAGAAATAGTAAACTTGGGTCTAAGAAGTATCTCCGAAAGGAGCTCAACCGAGGACGAATGGAATGCATTAAAGACCGAGATAATGAAAGCTGGTAAAGAAACATTAGGCTTTAGGGAACAATCTGCCCGAAAACCTTGGATCACAGAAGAAATTTTGGAGCTGATGGATCAGAGGAGAAGGTACAAAAATGCACAGGATGAAGCAGAAAGAGAGCAGTACAGGCAATTTAGAAATCAAATAAATAGGAAATGCAAAATAGCAAAGAAAAATGGCTACAACAAAAGTGTGAAGAAGCAGAAAAGGAAATGGTAGTAGGTAAAGTAGATGTTGCCTACAGAAAGATCAAACAGAATTTTGGAGAAATGAAGAAATGTGGTATGAACATTAAAGCTGCCGATGGGAAACCTTTTTTAAGCTCAGAAGATAGAGCTAACCGATTGAAAGAATACATTGAGAAACTTTATGATGGGGACGACTTGAACAATAGTGTAATGGAAAAGGAAGATGATGTTGACATTGATGACTTAGGAGATCCTGTTTTGAGGACAGAATTTAATAAAGCTCTGAATGACTTGAAAGCAAATAAGGCAGATGGAATTGATGAGATCCCTGCAGAACTTCTTAAATCCCTAGGAGAGGATGGAATCGAAAGATTATTCAAGCTGATATCAAAAAGTTATGAAACAGGAGAAATTCCAACTGATTTTAATAAAAATATCATGTTGACACTTCCAAAGAAAGCACAAGCCGACAAATGTGAGAATTATCGCACCATTAGTCTAACATCACATGCTTCAAAAATACTGACCAGAATAATATACAGAAGGATGGAAAGGGTAGTAGAAGAGATAGTAGGTGAAGATAAATTTGGGTTTAGGAAAAATCGCGGTATAAGGGAAGAAATTCTGTCTTTAAGATTAATACTTGAAGGGCGGATCAAGAAAAACAAAGATACTTTTATGGCATTTGTTGATTTAGAAAAAGCTTTTTATAATGTTAGGTGGGACAAGATGTTCAAAATTTTACAGAAGTCAGGTCTAAAGTATCGAGATAGAAGAATACTCTATCTGATACATATTCTTCGCGGGTTTGCCGCCGGATCAACACTGAGTCTATTTCTATCTTTGGTCCACTGACTGTTTGGTAATGAAAAAATCCTTTCTACATTAGCATTGTGGCTGGGAATAGGAAAGAAAAACTCCGCAATTTTTAGTAGTTCTTAGAAACAAGCACCATTCTTTGACTCTCGGAAATATTTACACCAGATATCATTTGACAACTGATCTGTATTAACGGTAGCCTGGTTTGTCAAAAATTTCTGAAAGTTGCAAAACTGATCAAAGCACTTTACATCATCTTTTTTAATATTAAGTTTTTCATTTAGGTACAGAATTGTTTGTTCCACATCTCCCCAATTTGGAGAATTCTTCAGACCCATCCATTTAAATACCAAAAACTCTTGATACTGAACCAACCATTTCTTAAGATACGTAATTGTTGCATCATAAACATGTGCTATTTCTCCTTCTAGCTTATCACATTTAGAACCATAACCTTCATCCCGTTTTTTTCTCAAAATTTCTTTTAGTTTTAAAGATTTGAAATTCTGGATTTTTCTTTCCTGAAGAGCATTCAACACGCCCTCAAGAATACAGTATGTATCATTTCTACCAGTGAATTTTTCTCTTTTTCTAGGGCCAAAATATTATGTTGAAATAATGACATAAGAGAATGAACAAACCATAATCGTGCTTCACTAAGCTCATTTTGGAAAAACAGTTTAATCAAAATTGGAATTTCACCCTGAGAACTGAAATATGATTTCAGTGCTGGATACATCTCAATTAGTCTCGTAACGCAAGGAAAAAGGGACAGCCACCTACTCTTAGAATGACACAATATTTCCCTATATTGTACATCTACAAAATCACAAAAGTCCTTAAGACTTTCAGTATGTACTGTGTACACGGAAAAATAATTAAATATTTTTAATACTATGGAATCAACATCTAATGTGAGTCCTGCATCAATATCATGTTGAATGCAGTTATGTAAAACATGAGCAGGGCAGCCTAATCCTACTAATCTATCATTTAAATTGTTTTTCAGATGGGCGAAAACATTATTTCCCGACCTCTTACCAAGTCCACTAATCCCACCAAAATTTGTATTTGTATTGTCCCCAGAAAAAGCAACACATTTATTATTAATACCTCTACTTCTAAGAGATGCAATCGTTTCAGAACTTTCATTTGGACTACTTTTAAGTTCTATCACTTTTGTTTGAATTCCCCCAGATTTAAAGTCATAGTATTGAATTAGAATTGGAAGCGGTTTCACAGAACCATGGTTACTGCCGTCTGTTGCAACACCAAAACATGAAATACACTCCAAAGCGTCAATAGAAGCATTAAGAGAATGAGGTGACAATACAGAATTAATAATGGCTTCTGTTTTAGTGCGAGCACATGACATTTGTTTCGCTATATTTGAGTCTGTAAATAACACTTTCTGCAGTTTTCCAGTAGAGTCCATTGATTTAAAACTTTGATGATGCTTGACTGTGTGAAAAGATAGCGTGCCTTCAGCTGCATGGACCAGATAATTAATTTTGGAATCCTTTTTTGCAAAAAAATCGTCAACTTTGGAGGAAGATGCTGCAGTACGTATCCGCGTTTTGTGTTTTTCAGTGTTTTTGTGAGCTTCTAGGTCTAGCCCCACTGCAAATTAATAATTGTGCGTGTTATACGTTATTCAGTGTAAGAAAATCTGATCTATTACACGCAAATTTCCAGTGTCATACGATATTTACGTAAAATCGGTCCCATGGTTATAAATCTTACCTTTATTAGCAACTGAAACAAATGTTCCTGATGGACAGATAAGACATTCTGCCTCTGAGCTAATTCTTCCCGGTCTGAAGTCAGGAAATCGTTTTTGTAATTCGTCACTGAAGACACATTTGCGTTTTGGCATGATTTCACTTGAACAGTAAAACTGCTTCACTTCACAACAACCAAAACGCAACTAACAGTAAAACAGTTGAAAGCAATGATTCTAGAAACCGAGCTGACTACCGAAGTACTTTGCATTGTTGCGTACATAATGTTCTTCACCGGCCGCCCCGCAGCTCGTATTTCACGATAATTGCCTCGACACCTATTGCTCAGAAATCGTAACTATATCTTGACACAGTGCCGAGACAGAAAAAGGAAAAGTGTAGATAAAATATCACATTGTTGGCATAAAGGTTAAATTCTTTAGGGTTTACCATTTTGACAGATGGGAGAGTTTTATTCCCACACTTTCAAGTTCAGGCAGTAGTAAAACGGAACTAAAAAAAAGAGGACATTCCTTGATTTTTCTCAAAACCCGCCCGGACCATTTTTACGGTCAAAAAAGAGGACATGTCCGGGTAAAAGAGGACATCTGGTAACCCTAGTTGGACACAACTCCAGAGTGCTTGGAGTTTTTGTTTCTTGTCTTTGGTGCCGACACATACAGTGTGTTGCCGTGACAAGGCGTTGACGGCTTGAATTGTTTTGGTTGTTTCTACATTTCTACGTCGCACATTAACAGTGCAGTGACCAGAGCGAGGTGCCGTTGTGGACCATTGATGACTTTGATCGTCACGCCAACGGCAGTGAAGTGATCGTAGCACCAGACGGTAATATAAGTCGAGTAATTTTAATTGTATTGCCTTATTTCAGTCGAACTGCCCTGACAGGTAACACTGTACAGATAAAGAGATTCCCCAGTGTTCTGTAATTGTTGGCTGAGGTGGCGCCCTTTACAATTAAAAACAATGTTATTTTTATTGCTAATCAAAAATGTAGTGTTTTTTTGTTGTCAAAAAACTGTATGTGGTTCTTTTTAATAAATGTTAAATTGTGAAACCAGAAAATTATAGTCATTTTACATAAAAATAAACGTTTTTCCCATAAAAAAAATTAATACTTAATTAACAATAATTAATTCCACTAGTAATGATATTTTTTTCTCTTTTTATATTGATCATTTCACTACAGGTATGTGAAAGCATTAAAAAAAAAAAAAAATCAGCCGCCTGCTGCAAATTGTAAGATCAGCTTGGACGTTCTTTGAAAATAGTCATTAATCTATACTAATATTATAAATGCGAAAGTAACTCTGTCTGTCTGTTTGTTACGTCTCTTGGGCTAAACGGCTACTCCATTCGTGATGAACTATGATAAGGAGATGCTATTTGACTTTAGGATGGACATGGGATACCATATTCTGTATAGATAAGAACATACTGTCATTAAATTATGAAAACTATCTGAACTGTGAAAGACAAACGTATAATATCTATATGTCTTTATAATGCGTAACATTAGAGGGCAATGGCAGCGTAGCGCAGAGTCAATGTGGCCTCGGGTTCAGACCCCACTGAGAGCAAAAATTTTTATGATTTGTTTTTCATAGTTTGAGTCAAGCCTAGGATTTTTTAGTAAGGATACCATATTCTGACAAATCTGTGGCGATAGAATAGTGTCCTAAGCGTTTATATCATTCAGGGTATACTGGTTCCACAGGCAGTTTTTGTGTGATCTAAACTAATAATATTATATATGCGAACAGTAGGGAAACGGGTGAGTTATTATGAACAGTTTAGTAACAGGATTAGTTTGATGAGGTTAGAAACTAAGCCCGTCCCAACCACATTAGTACAAGTGTATATGCCAACATCACAGGAAGATGACGAAGAAATAGAAAAAATATATACCGAAATTGAAGCATTAATCCAATATGTGAAGGGGGAGGAAAATTTAATAATCATGGGTGATTGGAATGCAATAGTGGGAGAAGGAAAAGAGGGGAATACTGTAGGAAGTTTTAGTCTAGGAGAAAGAAATGAGCGAGGAAGGAGGTTGCTATAATTTTGTAAAAGATACAAGCTAGTAGTGGCAAACACACTGTTTAAGAACCATGCAAGAAGAATATACACCTGGAAACGTCCTGGGGATACAGGCAGATATCAGCTAGATTATATCATGGTCAAACATAGATTCAGGAATCAAGTTCTAGACTGTAAAACGTACCCAGGAGCAGACATAGATTCTGACCATAATTTGATAATAATGGATTGCAGGCTGAAATTTAAGCGAGTAAGGAAGCAGTATAAGCAGAACAGACTGGAAGTGAATAAACTGAAACAATCTAGCACGAGAGAAAATTTTGCAGAAATGGTAGACTTGGGTCTAAGAAGCAACTTTGAAAGGAGCTCAACCGAGGACGAATGGAATGCATTAAAGACCGAAATAACGAAAGCTGGTAAAGAAACATTAGGCTTTAGGGAACAAGCTGCCCGAAAACCTTGTATAACAGAAGAAATTTTGGACCTGATGGATCAGAGGAAAAGGTACAAAAATGCTCAGGATGAAGCTGGAAGAGAGCAGTACAGGAAATTTAGAAATCAAATAAATAGGAAATGCAAAATAGCTAAAGAAACATCGCTACAAGCACAGTGTGAAGAAGTAGAAAAGAAAATGGTCGTAGGTAAAGTAGATGTTGCCTACAGAAAGATCAAACAGAATTTTGGAGAAATGAAGAAAATAGGTATGAACATTAAAGCTGCCGATGGGAAACCTCTTTTAAGCTCAGAAGATAGAGCTAACCGATGGAAGGAATACATTGAGAAACTGTATGTTGGGGACGACTTGAGCAATAGTGTATTGGAAAAGGAAGGCGATGTCAACATTGATGACTTAGGAGATCCTGTTATGAGGACAGAATTTAATAAAGTTCTGAATGACTTGTAAGCAAATAAGGCAGTTGGAATTGATGTGATCCCTGCAGAACTTCTTAAATCCCTAGGAGAGGATGGAATCGAAAGATTATTCAAGCTGTTATCAATAAGTTATGAAACAGGAGAAATTCCAACTGATTTTAATAAAAATATCATGTTGACACTTCCAAAGAAAGCACAAGCCGACAAATGTGAGAATTATCGCACCATTAGTCTAACATCACATGCTTCAAAATTACTGACCAGAATAATATACAGAAGGATGGAAAGGGTAGTAGAAGAGATAGTAGGTGAAGATCAGTTTGGGTTTTGGAAAAATCGCGGTATAAGGGAAGCAATTCTGTCATTAAGATTAATACTTGAAGGGCGGATCAAGAAAAAAAAAAAATACTTTTATGGCGTTTGTTGATTTAAAATAAGCTTTTGATAATGTTAGGTGGGACAAGATGTTCAAAATTTTACAGAAGTCAGGTCTAAAGTATCGAGATAGAAGAATACTCTATAAACTATATAAGAATCAAGTAGCTATAATAAAAGTAGAGAATCACGAGAGACATGCTTCAGTAAAAAGGGTGTGAGACAAGGTTGTAGTCTATCCCCGTTAATATTCAACTTGTACGTAGAAGCCGCAATGAAGAAAGTCAAAGAAAAATTTCCAAGTGGTATAAGTTTTCAGGGAGAAAAAATCAGTATGCTACGATTTGCTGATGACATTGTCTTGTTAGCAGAGAGGGCTGAGGATATTGAGAAGTTACTGAATGGCATGAACAAAATACTGAAGGAAGATTTTGGATTGAATATAAATCAAAGCAAAACAAAAGTGATGAAATGTAGCAGAAATGATACCAATACTAGTAGATTAAATATAAAAATAGGATCGGATGTAATAGGAGAAGTAAGTGAATTATGTTACTTGGGAAGTAAAATTACAACCGATGGCCGAAGCAGGAATGATTTTAAAAGCAGAATAGCACTAAAGAAAATAGCCTTCATGAAAAAGAGAAACCTTTTAGTTTCAAATATTGATCTGGGAATTAGAAAGAATTTTTTAAAACTCTTTGTGTGGAGCACAGCACTTTATGGTAGCGCAACATGGACTTTAGGAATACCGGAAATAAAGAAAATTGAAGCATTTGAAATGTGATGCTACAGAAGAATGCTGAAAATTAAATGGACTGACAAAGTAAGAAATGAACGAGTTTTGGAAATGATTGGTGAGAAAAGAAGTTTGTGGAAGAATCTTACGGAAAGAAGAGACAGGCTGGTAGGTCATATTTTGAGACATGCTGGATTGGTTAATTTGCTGGTGGAGGGAACAGTCGAAGGTAAGAACTGTAGAGGAAGACAGAGATGAGAATATATGAAGCAGATAATTGAGGACGTGGGTTGTAAGGGGTATGTAGAAACTAAGAGATTAGCACAGGATAGGAAAGGATGGAGTATTTCATCAAACCAGTCGAAAGACTGAAGACAGCAAAAAAAAATATGCGAAAGTAAGTCTCCATCTTTTTTTTTACGTTTTGACGACTATATGTGTATATCGATATTGTCGCGTTGCAACCGGGGCAGGTGTGAATTCGAAGGTTACTTGTCAATGAACACAGCACTTAAACTGAGAACAGGTTTATTGAGAACTCAAACATACACGCAGCACTGACTGCCTCTTGGGCAGAATGCTCTTCTATTTATACACAGATAGAACGTACTAGAGATTACAAGAGTAGTTAACAAGTAGAAGTTACAAGTGACCTTAGGAAACATGTAGAATCTTCTGGAAATAATAAACAGAATTAAATAATTTTTGTCAGTGGGCGGGATTGAACCGGCGACCTTCGGTACCGCAATTCGTGACGCTACCGCTGCGCCATGCTGGCAGACGGTACACTGGCGTTCATGCGGCAATATATAGCGAAATGCTTTGTATCATTAGGAACGAAATAGGATACTTTTTCCGATATGAATAAATGAGACAGGTTCAACGGTAGAATAGTATATCGATAACGTTTCCTTCATATTATGCCGACATATCATAGGTTTGTGTATCCAATTCTAGCAATCAAATTCTAAATCCACACGTACGAAGTCAATAATTCCAGAGATGAGGGTGTTCAAAATGGTTAATCATGAGGAGGGAATTTAAGAGATGATACTGTTTATAGCTCAGTGCTTTCGATTAAACGCTATGGTTTTTATAATGAAGATTTTATTCAGGAAAATTTAATAGAAATAGAGTGTTTTAGTCTGATGTTATAATAGTTATCTGTTTTTTACTACGGAAATTTCATATTTTATACATAAACAATGGGTATGTTGGAATAGTTTGGAAACGAAAAAAAATGCTTTAACCCAATATAGTTTCGAAGCAGCGACCGAACAGTTACCCGCCTATATCGGTAGCCACTAGACCACGCCGTTTGCTCTATGAGTTTGGTCATCCTGTCCGTAAACAAACCAACCTATATGGATCTTCCTGTCCGCACACATCAGTGGCTTCGAGATACATGTTTTTACGTTAATATCCTGATGAAGGCTTGCATATCAACTAAAAATAAAGATTTCATCGATTCGCGACTTGCCTATCCTTTGGTCCGTTTATACCAAGATTTATGGATGATACGAAAAGCACAAATAAGAAAAGAAATTATCCAAAATAAAATGAGAATAAAAGTTTCTTTAGCGTAAACGCGATAAATCTGAATAAAATGTAACATCCTGTCTACTCTTTGCTACGCTTTAAACGAATCCTTTAAGTTACTTTTCAAACATTAATATTAGCTTTAATAACATGACGTTAGAAAATGAATCAGCTGTAAGTGGCATTGGTTGAAATATCTGGCCAATCAGACATTTCAGAGGACGGAGCTAAGGCGCGTATCTTTCACCCAACTTTAATTTTATATTCTGCAACTTGACATTACGAAACGAATCGTCTGAAATATGGAAGGCCCTTGATTCAACATCCACCAAGTCATGGGAGGATTCAAGAGACGGGCTACAGTTTCCTGTTCTGTGTTGCTGCACTGTGCAAAAATAGGGAGATATCCGCTGGCAAGGCTGGCCACATTTAATGATAAAGACTGTATGTTCATATTTTACGTCAGGAAGTCATTGATAAAGCCTTCTCTATGCCTGTTGAAATAGAGAAGATACTATTGCATTAAGGTGAAAAATTTCGTTGCAACCAAGAAGTTATTACTTTACTGTGTTATTTCAAATCAATCTATTATCTCGATAGGTGCATAAACCGGGACGCGCTCGCATTTATCTTGAAAACCCAGTTGACGATAACATCCACTCTGTAACTGTGCCAGAGTACTCGTTAAATTGAATTTGATTAAAACTAGTGCAGAGATTCCAGTCCGTGTGAAACGAAATCACAACCTCAATTTTTAACCGACTTAAAAAGAAGAGAAGATTCTCAATGTGATTTATTTATTTATTTTGGATGTATGATTAGCGACATCTTCGCCAATTGTGAACCGATTTTATTGTATTTTTTTTATTGCCTTCATTGATATCTTATGATTTTTTCAGGAAAAATCAGTCCTCGATTCAGAGATTGCGAAAACTCGAAATTCCGGTGTGAATGTTCTAGTGGTTTCATACTAATATTTAACCGACCTGGAACCAGGTTTCAATTTAACTGTATTTTGTTATCAATCTATCCCTTCAGCCTCGCGACGCACCTTCACCGCCATCGCCACCGTGTGACACGCCCGTCTTTCACCTACCGTCAGTTGTGGAATGTCAAGCCGCGAATAATAAAACTAGTTGTTGAATTGAAAACGTAAGCTCGTCATTTCTATGAGAGCTTTCTGATCTTGTAGACTATTTAATAATTTCTTGTCATCCAAATCAGACAAAGCGACTGAGTGTCACATAAATCCGCCATTTTTGTGCATAAATTAATCAATTCCTTATCAAGAGCTGTGTCCTGTAATTTGTGTACAGTTACAGCACAGCTTAAGAGGTGCGATAACATTCTGCACTTCACATCTTCATACCTCCTTTGCGCTTGGATTGTTGAACAAGCAGGTGAAATTGCTTCGCAACCACCATTGCCTCAAGCCTTCAACTGTATGGTCGGCAAGAAAGTTCCACTGTTATAAACGTTGCTTGGAATAACAATGGCTTCATACCATAAGTTGCCGCTGTTGCCTACAGTATTTATTGTGTACACACAGTATGCCCTAATATTTTTTGTAGTCAATTTCCATCATATGTTAACATGTCTGACGGTGGGGAAAATTCGGACAGCAGCACCATCAGCAAAATTTCCTGACAAAGATACGTGTTGCCGCTCACATAATAACTCCAGCTGAGTCATCGTTAATTCACCAAATCGCAAGCTATTCAACAGTTCAATGAATGCAATATCTTTGCGTTGTCGTTTGTTTATTCTAAGTTTTCAAAATGAGAACTGCTGCCCCATTTTTAGAATACAAAACAAACTGTAAAACCACTAAAAAATTAATAATAAAATAAAAAAAATCCGCCTCAAAAACACACTAAAAATTTTAATATAAATTTATTCCTTGTTTACAATAAAATAAATCTAAATGGACAGTATTTTACACTATTATTTTTGAAATTTTTGTATTAATCACTTATTTGTCAGTGAAAGCAAGAAAAGCAAAAAATGACAAAAATAAGGCATGAGAATAATACCTTACCTGAGATTAATGCGAGAAAAATGTTTCAGCGAAAATGATACATTTAAGTATATAAGAAATTTTGTAGTTTAATGAAGCCAGAAATATATTAGATTAACTGTAAAGCGTTTTCCGTATGATGACTCCTATCAACTGGCGATATAGCGCCAGAGATATGTTTTGACCAGCAATGACGCCAAACCACAGATTAAAATACCGTCTAATTTGTTTTTCTAACCGTCTCCCACAATAACAATAAACGCCTCACTATACGCTGTAAAATATTAGGAATTTTCGTTCGTACTCACCATTGTAACAGCCCTCAAACCTAAACTTTAACTGGAATTATATTTTATGAAGCATTTATAGCACGCTAGAGTATGATTGAAAACTGTTTTGTATATTTATCTTCTATTTTGTTGTAAATCAGTGTAACTGGATTTTATTTTGTGAAAATAAATTATGTAAATACCATTTAATATGTATAAGAACGGAACTATGCCAGAGAATTACTTAAATGTTTGTAATTTTTTGTATTAAGGTGAGCTACGATGTCTAAAGGACAATTTACTACACTTTAAAATGATTTGTGTGGATAATTTTGTGTTAAAGTACCTTTAACTTTCAATACTAAGCATTTTGTAATGATCGTAAATTATTACGTATTCTGATTGTTTTTACTGTTTTCAATTGTTTAAGTACTGTTAATATTCGAGAAATATCTGTCGAAAGCCTTCATAGTGTTCTAGAACTTTCGATAGAATTTATATAATGCGATCAGCAGAGACAGAGACAGTTTATTTTTTCGGCATAGTTTTACAGACGTCGGCCTAGGACAGTTTTGAACGAACAGTTTCGGTTGACCTTTGGAAGTAGTATCGACTGTAATCGTTGGAGTGTTGTGTTTATATTTTTCCAGTATCTATGAAGTTCGATGATCTTATGAAAAATAAAAAGTTAAATTAGAAACTGGATCGTGGACTAGTTATTTAATATATGTAATTAAAACCACAAACAATCTAATACCATGTCGCCTCGAACAAGAAATTTAGTGCAGTAATTCCTTCCTCGCGATGTGACAGCTCGCATCGACTCCAAAAATAACGGATTAATTAAAAAAATAATAATAGTAACGTAAAATATTGCCCATTTTCTTCTAAGCAAGGTACAAAGAAATTTAAAAAAATTTAGTGTGATTTTTGAAGGCTATTTTTATTCTTGCAAAAATTAATTTACCACGTGACAGGTTTTAAGGTTACACACCTAGAACTGAAAACCACATGTAACTATCAAATATAATACTGTGCCGTAAACACACATAAGCTCCATTCTGTATACAAATACAGATGCGTCAACGTGGTATCATGAGAACCAAAAATTCGATTTGACGAAAGTTAAGTGATCTGAAGTTGGGCAAGATCGACCCCAGCAATTCTTCCAAGGATTCATTACGACCAGTGACCGGTACAATAGAACATCTACAGTAGCAATGGCAGAAACAGCAGAAGTGTTCGAGCGTTTTTTTTTTTTTTTTTTTGTAATCCTGAAATCGTTAAGTCGGAGTGTGATAGATCGTAATTTATTATACGGTGTTAAAAAGAATGGCAGCTCAATAATAACTGGAAATTTCCTCCTCTCTATTGGTGAAGATATCATTGTACTCGATCATAACGATTATGAAAGAAAAAGGCTATTGGAATTGTTGATTTGAAAAAAAAAAATCCCAAAAATTATACTAATCAGGACGTGGAAATTTTTTTGAAATATTTGACTATACAAGTAACCACCGTGATAATTAGAATCCATCCAGCAAATTTATGAAAAATATTTAAAGTATAAAGTATAAAAATATAATCTCATAATCTCGTTAGTTGAGTTCAGGAATATGTGGATTCATCCGAATGAGCCCTTTGAAAGATTTAGGTGACATACATCGTCATTAATAGCAGGACGTACGGCGCACAAAAACGAAATTATTTCGGTGATTGAAAGTCTTCGTGAAAGTGGTATTACGAGGGTCATTCGAAAAGTAAATAAGTTTTTTCTCCGACCACCGCCGGCGTTATGCCATTGACCTTCCTATTGTTTCGCTGACGTTAACAACGATCCGCTACGGTCGTTTACTTTTTACTTGTGTCAATTTAAAATGTATGACAAAATTAACGATCCCACCAAGTTTCAGGTTCGTAGTGTAATACGATTTTTGAATGCGAAAAAAGTCCGCCGGATTGAAATTTAAAGACAATAACCGAGGTTTGTAGTAAAGTGATGGACGATGGTTTATTTCAAAAATGGTGTATTACATTTTAATGGCAGATGGACGAATATACATGATACCGATGCCGCTGAGTTGTGACTGACGAAATCAAGGACTAATGAAGGATAGACGTTTTACCTGATGGCAGCGCCCGCACTTCCATTCTGAATTCATTGGAACACATGCGCATATAGTACACTTTGATCCGTTGCCGCGCTAGACAGGCTACAAAAAGATACGTTGGCACTTACTGTAACTTTGGAATGCATTGTAGAACTTCACAGACAGGCGAAAAATAACTTAATGAGGGGCATGTAATAATTAAAGGACGATCTATGGCTAACTCATATTGTGGAAATGTTACCGTATTATCGAAAAAACAGTGGTTACAAGTACCTCTTGATGGTGATTGATACATGTTCAAAATTTGCTTGGAATCTATCGCTCAAGACGACTGTCAGTACTGTGGAGAGAATGCCGACTGACAACTGGGAGAAATTTTACAATTAAAAGCTTAAGGCGCTTGTGACTAGTAACGGAATTAATCACTAGTGAGCATATATCAATTTTAAGCATCAAGCGTTCAACAATTCAAAAGGTCGTTAAAGAATGTAAAGTAGAAGGAATTTAGTAAACATGGATCACAAAACGGAGTTAAATTGCCTCCACAGTTAGTTTCGAATTAAAATACAAAATGGCACAGTACTATCAACACGAAGCCACGTGACTTCAAAGACAATTTGTTAGTTTAAATTCTATTCCGTCGACTAATACTTCGGCAAAATAAAAGCGTGTGACCATGTTAAAACCAACATATTTAAAGAACAGTTTAAGAAAGGCGCCTATCGAACTGATCGACATACAACGGAAGACAAGTGAAATTAAAAAATCCACTATCATGGTAATCTTATTGGTGGAGGATTTTACCAGCAAGAAATTCAAGGGAGGATGCCGGTTCGAATCCCCGCCCAGGTATCCAGATTTGGGTTTTCCATGGTTTCCCACATCACTCCAGGCTGATGCTACCCTCAAAAGGCCATTGCTGAATTCCTTCCCTTTCCTTGTCCCCAGTCCCTCCCGCCTCTAAAGACCTCGACGTCGACGAGGAGTAAAGCCATAAATAAAAAAAGAAATACAATTAACAAATCATCCAAATATATTTCTGGCAGAAAGAGGGACGAGAAGAAGAAAAAATTGTATAGTGATTGCGAGGATAAATATCATACGGCGTCACCTTGGATTCATTGGTCATGTCAATTCGAACTTCACCAAGTGTGATACTTGAAGCGGCCTATGCCTCTTATTATTATTATTATTTACTTATGGATTTACGCCTAGTCGACGTCGAGGTCATTAGAGGCGGGAAAGGACTGGGGTTAAGGAACTGGAAGGAATTCGGCCATGGCCTTTTGAAGGAAGCATCCAGACATTCGACTTGCGTGATTTAGGGAAAACATGGAAAACCCAAATCTGGTTACCCGGGCAGGGATTCGAACCCACGTCCTCCCGAATGCGAGGCCAGAGTGTTACCGCTCACCCATCACGCTGGGTCTGAACCTCTTCGCTTAAAATGGGGTCACACGAAGCATTAATGCCACGGCGTTCTATTGCTGCATTGATTGTTAAAGGATATAACACGCTATACTCCTGATCCTGATTCATTTTTAGAATTTTTTTTTCAATCGCAATCTCATCAAAGAAGCAAAAGTTTCGGCTATGGTGATTGATTTTTTTTAAAATCTCCGCAAGCAGATGTTCCAAACAAGAACATGTCTGTACCCGACAATAAGATCCCAACCACATCTTCAATACTAATATTAAAAATGTGAAAGTAATTCTGACTATTTGTTTGTTACTTTTCATGGGCTAAATGGCTGATGCAATCGTGATTAAATTTGCTATTTGGCATTAGGATGGACATAGGAGACTTTTTTCTTTATAAATAAAACATATTGTGATATAATTTTAAAAATTACTAAACGGTGACAGAAAGCACAAAGACGCATAGGATGTGTATGTCTCTGTAGTACCTTCTGGTATAGTGGTTTGGTAGTTCAGTGATTAATACTGTCGACTGGTTTGATGCAATCCTCCATCCCTTCCTATCTTGTGCTAACCTCTTCATCTTTACATATCCCCTGCAACCCACGTCCTCAATTATCTGTTTCACATATTCTAATCTCTGTCTTCCTCTACAGTTCTTACATACGACCGTTCCCTCCACCAGCAAATTAACTAATCCATCATATCTCAAAATATGACCTAAGTAGTGTGACAAGGCGGGAGTGAGCCCACTTTTTTCCCCAAGTATTCTTATGGGAGCGGGAGTGAGCCCATTCGTAAATCCTCTAGCTATCAAAAAAGGTATGAAAAGGCCATTATAATATGCAAATGAGGCCACGTGCCACTTCTTAACCTGACTTAGAGGTCATAAATGGGAATAATATGTAAATAAGGCCACGTGCCACGTTGGTACGGGTCATAAATTGTATACTAATGAGTGTCGTGTGACCCTCAGATTGTAATTCGTCTAAATGGCTTTATTATTTATTTTTTCTACGCGGTCAGGGTACTAAACCTCAATTACATGGTCTTAGAATATTAATTCAATTGATTACGCTCGAAATGCAGTATAATATTAACTTTTTCTTTTTATCGGTTCAATATTTTATAATAAATATTACATTCTTAATTTGTACTAGGGGTGTGACGTATCGATTAGTATCTAAATTTTCTCACTATTATAATGGCGTTTATTTCATTTAATTCGGAGTACTGGTTCAGAAGATACGGAATTTAACATTTTAGCTGACTAGGCCAGAGCGAGCGAATTAATCTTTAGCCGTCGGGCGGGCTCAAACCCCTCGCCCGGCCGCGCGGTGAAATGTAAATGAGCCGACCCGCGGGGGCACAAATCTGTACTTAAGTGAATGTGTATGAGTGTTTTGTAAATAGTGTTTGAGTGAGGAGGAAATATACCGTTTATCTGTGTATCTAGTTGGCAAATATATACAGTACACTGCTTAGGTTTCTGCAAAAAACATGTATACCGGTATAGATAAAAAAAAATTCCAATGCTGTACATATTTAAAAAAAAAATTTATGGAAAGTTAAAATTTATCCACAAATTCATCGATTTTGTAAAAATAAATTGTATTACCACGATTTTGTATTTAATTCAGTTAATTATGATCGAAATGCAGTGTCATATTCGCCTATTCCTCTTAGGCAGGTGGTCGTGGGTTCAAAATTCTAAAATATATAAAGCAAGTTTTAATCTTTGAATAGTGTTACGACACATCAATTTACAAGTAATTTTTCTGCCAAGTACAGAGAAATATATTCTATGGGAATCTGTAGAGCCGTTTTAGAGATACTAGTTTTAACGTTATGTGATGTTGAATACGGCGCCTGCCCGCTGACTTGAATGAATCTCATATACCACCGCAGCCGGCCGGCCTCCCCCGACCCTACCTGCAGCCGCATGTATTATACTGGTCGGGGCCCGCACGAAAAAATAAAAAAAACCATCGCCACAGTATGTGTGGAGTAAGCACAAACATTATTGTTGATAGTGGCTGATACTGTGAGTAATCATTCGGCCATACCCTTTTCAATCAATCATGCCTGCATTCGCCTTGAGTGATTTGGGGAAACTATGGAAAAACGAAATCCGTATAGCCGGAAGAGGATTCGAATCTTGCGTCTTCCAGAATGCGAGGCCAGAGCGTTACCTCTCACCCACCACGCTCTGTCACAGAATTCTCACATTTACTCAATAAAGAGGGCGACGGCTGCAGAAAAACCTAATTAACCCACAGAAAGACTTGGGATATCCGCTTACATCAGCATCGAAGGGGTCATAACCGGGAAATAGCGTTAATAAGCTGACTCTGTCGAAATGAATTGCTTTTCGCTGCTATGTGTGCTCTATTTCTTTTTCTTTATGAGCATGAAAGCTGTACCGAGAGAAAAGAATTGAAGCTTTCGAAATGTATTTGTATCGTCGTCTCTTACACATATCTTGGGGTGCTGAAAATCTCAAACGAAGAAGTACTTCATCGGATAGAGAAACAGGAAGAACCGCTCCCCCTATGTGGACCGCTGACATCCAAAAGGGGAAGGGAAGACTTGTGATGGACACTAGGGAAAATATTTAGTTACCTCAACGACATATTGAGTCTTCTTCTCGTCGAGGGGATTTATTCTGCTGGAGGATGCTCGAGTCTTGCGATTTGAATGTCTGCAAAAACGTGGAATTCTTCGTGATAAATTTATAAACTTTCTGAAACAAATCACTGTCACAATTTTTTTAAAGTATGCAAGTATGCTGTACACACTACAAGGCATAGACACATAGAGCACCATAGTACATCAAGATACATACGAGGCGTATTCCAAAAGTAAGGTCCGTTTGATCATAATAAAAACATCGTTCAGGATACAAGGTTTTTATTAACATCAGTATGTAACTACATATCTAGTTCACTTTTCCACATAATCGCCGTTCATATCTATACACTTTCTGTAACGCTGTACCAGTTTCTTTAACCCCTCGGCATAAAAGTCTGCCGCCTGGGACCTGAACCAATTGGTAACGCTCGTCTTGAGTTCTTCATCGGTTTGCAATCGTTGTCCACCAAGCCACCGTTTCAAACGCAGGAAGAGAAAATAGTCGCTTGGTGCAAGATCTGGACTGTAAGCAGGGTGGTCTAGGATTTCCCAACGAAACTCTTGAATCTTCTCTTTGGTTTTGGAAGCGGTATGCGGGCGTGCGTTGTCGTGCAGGAGGATGATGCCAGACGACAGTTTCCCGCGGCGTCGATTTTGGATGGCACGTCTCAGTTTGGTGAGCGTTGCACAGTACACATCAGCTGTAATGGTTGTCCCACGGTCCATGAATTCGATCAAAAGGACGCCCTTTTCGTCCCAAAACACGGAAGCCATCATTTTGCGATTCGTGTACGGCGATTGCTTACACTTTTTTGGTTTGGGTGAACCGGAATGGCGCCACTGCGTTGATTGTTGTTTTGATTCTGCGTTGGTGTACGCTATCCACGTCTCGTCTCCCGTAACAATTTGGGAAAACAAACTGTCTCCATCTTGTCTATAGCGCTCCAAAAATTGTCGTGCGCTATGCATTCGTTGCTCTTTGTGCTGAGCGGTGAGCAGTTTTGGCACCCACCGCGCACAAAGCTTCCGATATCCAAGCTCTTCAGTGACAATCCTGTAAATTGAGGTTCTAGCAACATTTGGGAATTCCATAGCCAGACCACTAATCGTCAAACGCCGATCACTTCGCAGTTTTTGGTTAACTTGCTCAACGATGTCGTCGGTCCGAATACTGGGCCTGCCACTCCGCTGTTGATCGTGCACATCTGTGCGACCACTTTGAAATTCTCGACACCAGTGTCGAACTTGTTTCTCACTCATTATGTTTGGTCCATACACTACACACAATTCGCGATGGATGTCCGCAGCTGACGATCCTTTTGCCAACAAAAATCTAATCACACCGCGCACTTCACAACTGGCGGGAGCTACGATTGTCGCGGCCATTTCGAACTGCTCTCAACAATAGATATACGGCTACTGCGGCACGCCAACAATACTGCATATTTACCAGGAGTTGGTAGATGGCGCTGCAGGTGGGAAACGTCATTCAGGCCTATCATCTTGTACCCCGGACCTTACTTTTGGAATACGCCTCGTAAAAATATTAAAACACCCACCAAATGTACAACGAAGATACTGACTGCAAGTCACATATCATTACATACACGAAGGACCGACAATACCGTTAAAAACCACCGTTTGCTGCGTAATGTTAACTATGCCAAAACGTTTTGGTAGTTTGGATTCCACGGTAAACTCAAGGACCTCTGTACTGCGTAGTACTATCGGATTAGGTTAGATAAGCTTGTAAAGAGCTGGTCGTCTTACCTGTGACAAGACGCTCGTCGACCATCACATGCATACATGCAGGAAAATACTTTCATCACTAAAGACAAAAAAAAGCTTCGTTCTATAGCGCCTTAAGCTTTGAGTCGTTAAACTCCTATCTGTTGAAATCCCATTAAATTTCAAGTACAGAAACAGAACATAGCATACTTCTGAGAAACAATTTAGTCCAGCACAATGAAGAGTTTGGTCTGGTTGTCAATCTGTCCAAGAACAAGGTTTTAGTCTTCTCTAAGAGAAAATTCCAGATAACCCTATCAATAAAAGTCAATAAGACCAAGCAAGTGTGCACATTAAAATATTCAGGTAATGTGGTGGACGAGCAGGGTGACTGCAAGAAAGAAATCAAAGAGCTGTACAGTGAAAGTTGACTCACTAAGAGGAGAAACGTTTTTTATGATTAAAGGGAATAAAGTCTTCGAACTGCCAACATTGTTCTTTGCTATATTTTCGACACACATGCCAGTAGGTAGTAATTGATCAATAATGGTTTGCTCTCGTGCTATGTAGTAGTGTGTCTACCTGCACCTTAAGGAGTTGTGTGTGTAGTATCTACAATGTTTTTTGACGAAAAGTGGGACTGGGGATAAGGAACGGTAAGGAATTCGGCCATGGCCTTTTGAAGGAAGCATCCAGGCATTTGCCTGGAGTGATTTGGGGAAACGATGGAAAACCCAAATCTGGATGCCCGGACGGGGATTCGAACCCGCGTCCTCCCGAATGCGAGACCAGAGTTCAGAATGTTCGGCTCCCCATGATGACTTAGTTTCTACCCCGGCTATTGCTATCTGTAGGTTTGAAGGAGTTGTATGTTAAACTCCTAGCAGCTTTACAGAGTGGCGAGACTTCAACCTTATCGTATTACATTGCCTAGGAGGAACGATTATTCACCGACTTTCATGGAGGCCTGGAGCAGCTGACTTGTTTCTCGTAAATTTTTAGTCTCTTCACGCGGTTCCATGCTATTAATAGCACTCTGTAGTCTATAACAAAGCGTTATACTTTGCCCATGTATGTTTAATTGCAAATAATTGATAATTTATTGCTGTATGACACATATATACAGTAAGAAGAAATATTCACAACTTTTGCCTGCGCTATTCACAACAGAGGCACGTTTTCATTGGGGAGATTAATGTCTGAACAGGGGAAAATATTAATCAAGGAATACTGCCTCACTCAAGCTCCTTTTTTAGCAAACATTATTGACGGATTAACGAAAACTTAATTTACATTTGTACCATGTTATTTTGGCGCAGGTTTAGACATTTCATATGCTTTTTGAAATTACAGAAATACATTTTTTCAAAGGTGTCGTTAAGACTTGTGATGGACACTAGGGAAAATATTTAGTTACCTCAACGACATATCGAGTCTTCTTCTCGTCATTTATAAACTTTCTGAAACAAATCACTATCACAATTTTTTTAAAGTATGCAAGTATGCTGTACACACTACAAGGCATAGACACATAGAGCATCATAGTACACTAAGATACATAAAAATATTAAAACACACACGAAATGTACAACGAAGATACTGACTGCAAGTCACATATCGTTACATGCACGAAGGTTTCCTGATAATTCTAATTTAACCAATGTGTTTTGTAGTAGATGTGCTGTACTTTTCTGCGACTATATTAGCTATTTATAATGAAACCTGGTAGTAGTAGCATGTTGAGCAGCGGGGATGAAAGAAATTTTCACTGTAATTTTTTTTTTTTTTTGCTTATGGCTTTACCTTTTTGACGGCTAAGGTCATTAGAGGCGGGATGGGACTGGGGATAAGGAATGGTAAGGAATTGAACCGTGGCCTTTTGAAGGAAGCATCCCGGCATTTGCCTGGAGTGTTTTGGGGAAACGATGGAAAACCCAAATCTGGATGCCCGGAGGGGGATTCGAACCCTCGTCCTCCCGAATGCGAGGCCAGAACGTTAACCATTCACCCACCACGCTCGGTCACTGTTCGTGGCTTGGTAAGCATGGTTGTGCACGATTCCGAATCACCAGACCGTCTATCAAAGTCCTGATTTAAACCCCAAAGCTCTATGCAATGAATGTGAGGTTCTGATACAACACTTTTGTTGGTTACTCATCCGTCGAGTGGGCGCATTACGCTTGGCGACCCTCTCGTTTCTTTTGTAAGACTTTATGAAGTTTATTCATCACTGAAATGGGCCAAAGAAAAGCGTGATATCTGTGTAAATTGAGTGTTCGGCTGATAAGGCAGTCTCCAGGAAGAAGAAGAAGAAGAAGGGGGGGAAAAAGGATGACCACTGGAGAGACGTGTGCATCACAGAGTTCAATGTTATCAATTGCCTAACCATCAGTAGACATACAAGCCGGCATAACTTACATTATGTTAGGGTAAGTTCAGGTCAGCTGCGCTGGATAAAATGTTGCATTGTGTTAACAAGCGAGCTTTGGCCAAAGTCGCAAGTGCTGTGGATATGTGCTGTACCAATTCTATCATTTTAGGAAATGTATGTGATGCATATTCTCCGCACATGCAACCTTTCCATCATGATAGGGTGCGCATGGGATTGAAACAACAAATATGAGCATCATAGCACTGAATGTATTCGATCCAAGGTGATGATTTTTTTTTATTCATAGCCAATTCATGTTCTCTGCATGCTGCATCTAGTGGATTGATCCAGTCTGACCGAGTTTTCAGACGTTTTTCCAGTTTTGTCCCGGGTCCACAGAACTGGTAAGTTGGAATGTGTGCCTCAAATGGCATTTTATCGATGAGCTTGTTTAAGAAGCCAGGTTCCTTCACCTTCCGTGTACCTGCACGGCCCCTCCAACAAACTCATCACATTACCGTCAGGGAGTGCAAAGGATGAAAACTACAGATGTTATCGATCAAAGGGGCAAAGGTTAGGAAAACTATGTGATGAGTATTCACAACGCATACAATCTTCCAATCATGATAGGGTGAGCAAAGGATGAAAGCAAAATATGTGTGCATCACAGAACTCAATGTATTCAATCGAAGGTGCTGAAATAACGTATCACACACATTAACACACACACAAGTCATAACAAAAACCACTATCATGAAGGTGGAATAAGTTAGCGTAAGTTCAGATTAATTCTTATTTTCCATAAATTCGGAGTGTATGTGAAGCGATAACTTTATATATATAATGAGGGTGGGATGCACTAGAGGTTAACACGTAAGCTAAGACATAACATGCTGGGCCTGCCTTACGAAGGAATGAGGTGAGATAAGTGAGTACAAGCTCAGGTTAACCCTTATTTTTTCATAAATTGAGAGCGCGTGTGATGGGAAATAGCGGTAACGAGGGCGCGATGCACTAGAGGTTAACCCCAGTTTTGGGTTAAGAAACCATGACACCCTTGCACTAATTGAGGTTAGCTAACACAATTTAGACTACAGATATTTTCTTTAGCTGCGTTCCACCTAGTCAATCTAATAAGAAATTAACATATTTTTAACATAACGCAGTATAAAACATGACATCGTTCACTATATTTTGCACATTGGCAATGCTCCTATCTTTCCCTCACCGCTATTACTTATGAAAAAACATGTAAAATATCCTACTTTCTAAAGATACTGACTCATTAGGAACAATTCGTGATTTCGAAATGCGCACGTAATTGGACAACATTTTATAAAGACCTCTTTGGTCTGGGAGAGTGAATTTGAACATACTGTAGTTGGCGCCATACTGCTAAGACTTTTGCATTTATTACAATTATTAACGATTTTTAACCCATATGACATATTATTTAGAAACATTAAGTGGTAAATGAAAAGATTTCGTAATATTTACTAGTCAATAGAATTTAGATGATTCACAAAGAAGAACGAAGTTTCATTCGGCGTTGAGAATTAATATAACGTTCTAGGGTGACTAGCTGAGTTCACGAAGTGATAAGTCACCTGAGAAAAGTATACTGCTCCATTAATGTAACCCTAATTGCAGTAACAAAATAATCTAAAAGTACATTTATTTCAATGGTCCAGTCTCAGTGGAAATCATTTATATAATTCGGGATGCTCTGTGCGGGTGAAGAATTATAGCAAATAGTCTTTCAGTTATCGAAGTAGAATTTCCATATTGTTTGTTGAGTGATGGTGCTTTGTCAACCAGGCTCCTCAGTATGACCACAGAGGTCACGTTACACTCTCGCAGCGTCCTAGCTTTTAGTAGTCGATTGGATCTCGGCAGAAGTCGCAGTAGCTCGTCCCTCGCCTCGCAGTAAAAACAGTTCTCCTTCTCGTTGCACCTCTCGCAACGAAGAATCCACTGGTCGATCATAGGAGACCGTACTTCGATATACACCCAGCAACCTCGCCTCCTCCATCAGATCATTTGTTTCCTCTGATTCGTTCTGCTCCTCTTGGTACATATAACAATCATCAGTATTTCGAACTATAGTGATATGATTGGCGGAATGGCTATTTCCCCACTATTAGCAACGCATCATAATACTTGGAACTTGGGCTTATTTCTGCGTCACGTCGATAGGTGGATGTCGGTAGAGTTCAGACACTGTCGGAATCGGTGTAATAAGGTCACTTATCTTGGCCGTTTCAAGAGGAAATTAGAGCCAAAATACCAACAACAGATATAGAAAAGGGCCACGAAGAATGGAATTATTTTAAGACAAGTCTTGTTGCAAGTGCATAAAAAATATGTGGGAGAACAAGCAGGAGAGTTAAAGAGAAAAGGACATCATGGTGGAACAACAGAGTAAAAGAAGCAATAGCCAAAAGAAAAAAAGCCAAAAAAGCTCTAGATATTGCCAAGTCCTACAGAAGAAACAACAGGGATCAAGCAGATAATGGCAGATTGGAAGAGATGGCAAAAGACTATAGAAGAAGCAAATTGGAAGTTAAAAGAATTGTACAAGAAGAAAAGGAGAAAAGCTGGGATGATTTTACATCTAAACTAGAAGAGGATAGTAAAGGGAATATGAAAATGTTATATGGAATTGTAAAACACAAAAGATCGGATAAGGAAACAATTACAGCAATAGAGACAGCTGATGGAAATATAGTTCGCAATATAAGAAGTATCAGGGAAGCCATGAAACAATATTTTGACAAACTACTAAATGGACCTAATGGGATAAACGATGAAGAAACAAGTCAGAGGATAATAGATGAAGGCACCCCAATAATTTGGTTAGAGGTCGAGAGAGCTCTCCATAAGATGAAAAGTGGCAAGTCAGCAGGAGCCGACGAAGTTACAGCCGACATGATTAAAGCTGCCGGTCCACCAGGGATACAATGGTTGTATAGAGTCCTCAGAGCAATATGGAATGATAACCAAATACCAGAAGACTGGACGAAAGGGGTGATAATTCCTATATTCAAGAAAGGGAACAGAAGGAAAAGTGAAAACTATAGAGGTATTACCCTCCTATCCCACGGCCTCAAAATTATGGAAAAGATAGTTGAAGCCAGAGTACGAACAATATTAGAGCCCATCTTAGAAGAGGAACAACATGGGTTTAGGGCTGGAAGAAGCACAACAGATCTAATATTTGCCTTGAGAATGCTGGTGGAAAAATATTGGGAAAGAGGGAAAAACCTAATTATTGTGTTTATGAACCTAGAAAAGGCATACGATAATGTTCCTGGATCAACTATCTGGAAAAGTCTAAGAAAACTTGAAATACCAGAGTACCTCATAAGAAAGATCCAAATGCTGTACAATAACTGCAAGAGCTGTGTCAATGTTGGGGATGGTTACTCTGAATGGTTTAGTACAACCAAAGGAGTACAACAAGGAAGTGCTCTTTCACCCCTTCTGTTCATAGCGGTGATGGATGACATCTTAAAAGAACTAAAAAGAACATTCAATAGAGATCTACAGGCACTGGTGTTTGCAGATGATGTAGCAGTATGGGATGAAACAGAAGAAGGAATACAAAACAAATTGAAGATGTGGAATGATAAGTTTGAAGAATATGGAATGAAATTGAATAAAAAAAAACTGTATCACTAAAAATAAGCCGAAAGAATACAGACTGTCATATAAAATTAAAAGACCACGAAGTTGAAGTTGTTGACCAATTCAGCTACCTGGGGAGCATAATTGCCAATAATGGTAGAAGTGAGTTAGAAATAGTGAGTAGAGTAACCAAAGGAGCCAACTTCTACAGTACTGTGCGAGGCTTACTATGGGACATGAAGGTTCCCAGAAGAACAAAAATTGTCTTGTACAAATCATATCTCATTCCTATTCTCACATATGCTTTGGAAACATGCACACTAACATCAAGGGACCTTAGCAAGAGCCAAGCATGGGAAATGAAGTTTCTTAGAACGGCCCTCCAGAAAACTAGACTTGACCGCATAAAGAATGATGAAATTAGATAAAACCTAGAGCTAAGGGAATCCATGGAAGAGAGACTTAGGTCATCAAGACTTCGATGGTTTGGGCATGTGAAGAGAATGACTAGTAAAAGACTGCCAAAAACTTATTTGGAAAAAAGGATACTGGGCAAAAGACCAGTGGGAAGACCAAGAAGAAGATGGACAGACCAACTGAAGGAGGACGTAGAGAGAAGAGGCTGGAATTGGGAGTACATCACAGACAGAGAAACCTTTCTGGACAGGAAAAGGTGGAAAACAATCGTCTATAATAACCAAGGCTCGTAAACCACACCTGGGAAACTGGAGATGGTCCTCAACGATAATGATGATGATCTTGGCCGTCTTATTCCACGAGATTTTTTTCGAAACCCATTTCCCTTTTTTTTTATTTTGTGACCGTGATTCCTGGGAAAAACATTCCTCTTCACACGGCCGGCCGCACTGCTTTGCTTGTCCCAATCACTGAGACAGCGAATGTTACGTACACTTCCGCTACCTGAAAATATCTCAAAAACTGTTTGCTCTGGGTTATGCTGCTACGGCGTGCATTACAGTACATTTGAGTTTCGTGTTGTAAACAAAGTCTTTTTGTATAGCCTCCTAAATGGAATAAAAGATCATTGATGAATAGAGGGCAGGCTTTTCGTACAGGAATGGGTGAAACCGGTATCAAAAGTCGTCTCTTGTTAACCGTGCAGTCTGTCAGCATTTGGCTGTGCACGAGCGGCTATTTTTGTTTATTGCAGTACGGGGTACAGTTGGGACGGTTGCGTCAACAGCCATCCGTTTTCCTTAAATAACTTATCATTGCCAAGTGTATTGACCCACCACCTACTCCTCTCACAGATACAGGCGAAACTTCAGCACGTCTTCCCCAACCTCTACCAAAGAAGGACCTTTTAGAGACTGGACTATCATTAGCCTTTAGCAATAATCTACTATATAATTTCCTAAGCTCACTCACTCACCTCGATAACTATTGCCTGGAGAACGGTGACGTCACCTGCCGGCCTTTACTCGCAAATTAACAGTGACTGTAGTCATTAGTAATTAGAAGTTAGGTGCACAGTTTAATAGCCCAAAAACTGCTATCAAATTAATTGCCATAATGCAATCATTAATTTTGCTTTTCGTAGCATTTCATAGTTCAAAAAATATCGATAATCTTTACAGTTAAAAAAACATGAAACTACTTTTCAATCGACTTTAAGAAACTTAAATTACTCATACTCTCTGCTGTAACAGCGAATGCCAATTGTTATTCCGGCGTAGGCTAAATTTCAATTTAATTGAAACTTTCACTAATGCTGCTGTTTGACCAAAGTTTATACATTAAGGTTTATTTGCTATTTAAGTAATTTATTATACTAACCACTTTCATTAATTGTCTTTGCACATGTTCGGTGTACGATAGTTACTAGGGTATTTAAAATGGATATCAGACCAAATATGTTATCGAATCGAGAATTCTGGTAATTAATTTCTGCGGTTTTGCTTAGCAATTTAATAAACTGGACTTTGTATTAAGATCTCTAGCCGTTATGGACACTCTGACCAAAGATTACCTTATGATTGTTTTCGCAGCATCAATAAAAAACAACGTGATGCTTTCGAAGCAATTGGGCACTCCCATTAAACAGAAATTCTTCAAAGTTTGCAAAGGGTCAAATACAAGTCAATTTGTATTTCAGCAAATTCGAGTCTAAAAACCACGATCTTTGAAACAATCATACGATAGCGTGATCGTCTGTGTCCGTGACGTTTATTAATACTTCTGAGTTTCACGGGCTCAAGAGACTTTATTCAACATAAGAGTGAAACACAGGTCACGTTCGTATTTGGTCAGACCAGACCAACCTGTCATAATCTCAGACCCTAAAAACTGGAACTATCCTAGACCCGTGCCGATACAGTCGGAGGCTTACACTAGTAATAAATAATAACAATTGGCTAGACTAGAACTGTCATTTAACAGTTCGACTCGCATCCCACACATTGTGGTCAGAGTTCCCGTGTTCTAACCCCTCTATTTATGCTTTCGTAATTATTAATTTTATTTTTATTTCGTCCGCTGACCCCAGCTAGGGAAACCCTGTCTTACTGCATTTCTAACGAAAGAAGCTCACTTTAAAAACATGAAACTTTTTACTAACAAATTTTGCATATGCCTGTTTGTCATTAAAAAATCGATAGCTTGGATAACATTTGACGTTGTAGTATGAGGATCATCCGATACGTTCGAGCTCTGCAAGTGAGTTGCAAGAAATGTATTTTTCATGATCCCTCTGAGCTGCACACATTTGCTCTTATACTATTCGCATAAAATGTATTCTCAAGGAAGTCAAGAAATGCAGGTGGGGGGGAGGGGGAGGGTATCTGAGATGAAAAGGGTGGAAAGCAGACAGTGTACTCCAATCATTTCCAAAGCTCATTCATTTCGTACTTTATTTATCTACTTACATTTCAGCATCCTACTTCATCACCATATTTCATATGCTTCAATTTTTCTTCTTTCTGGAATTCCTAAAGTCCACGTTTCGCTACCATAAAGTACTGTACTCCACACATAGAGTTTTAAGAAGTTCTTTCTTAGTCCCAGATTCATCTTTTTCATGAAGGCTCTTTTTGCTATCACCATTCTTCTTTTAACATCATTTTTGCTTCGGTCATCGGTTGTAACTTTGCTTCCCAAGTAGCAAAATTCACTTACTTCTCCTATTGTACCCGATCCAATTTTTATAGTTAATATACTGCCATTGGTATCATTTCTGCTACATTTGATCACTTTTGTCTTGTTTTGATTTATATTCTGTCCAAAATCTTCCATCAGTATTTTGTTGATGCCAGTCAATAACTTCTCAGTATCCTCAGCATGTTCTGCTAACAAAACAATGTCATCAGCAAATCGTAGCATACTGATTTTTTTCTCCTTGAACACTTACGCCTCATGAAAATTTTACTTTGAGTTCATTTATTGCTTCCTCTACATACAAGTTCAAAATTAATGGGAACAGACTACAATCTTGTCTCACACCCCTTTTATCTGATGCATGTCTCCCGTGATTCACTACTCTTATTGGCACTTCATTTTTATATAGTTCATAAAGTAGACTATTCCTCTATCTCGATATTTTAGATCTGACTTCTTTATAATTTTGAACACCTTGTACTACCTATCATTATCAAAAGCCTTTTCTAAATCAACAAACGCTACAAAAGTTTCTTGAACTGCCCTTCAAGTATTAATCTTAAAGCCAGAATTGCTTGTCTTGTAGCGCGGTTTTTCCAAAACCCAAACTGATCTTCACCTACTATGACTTCTACTACCCTTCCCATTCTTTTGTATGTTATTGCTGGTCAGTAATTTTGAAGCATGTGATGTTAGACTTATAGTGCGATAATTCTTACATTTGTCAGCTTGTGCTTTCTTTGGAAGTTTGAAGATGATACTTTTATTAAAATCTGTTGAAATTTTTATTTTTTCATAATTTTTTGATATCAGGTTGAATAATCTATGGATTCCTTCTTCTCTCCTAGGTATTTCAGATATTCTGCAGAAATCTCATCAATTCTAATTGCCTTATTTTCTTTCAAGTAATTCAAAGCTTTTTCAAATACTGTCCTGAAAACAGGATCTCGTGTCATCAATATTGACATCGCCTTTGTAAGTATACAGGGGCAAGCAGATGATATATCTGTGACTGGAGAGTCACGTGACAAGTTTCGGTGAATGAGGCGGCAGTCGGAGGTCGAGTCGGGAGGAGGGCTCGAAAAGTGGCCGGAGAATAAGCTGGTTTAGTTACAGCTCCGATTGAAAGGAGAAGTGTTATGCTTTGTGCGGTATATTGCGACGTGGATATTCTGCATAGTGCAGTGTCGTAAAATAATTGACAACAGTGACTATGCTAGTGGTACAGCAGACAGTGTAAACCAGAAAAGACAGTCTCTTTATTGCAAAGTATTGCGCATGTGATTTCGCGGGTACAAATGAGTGTTCATGGTGGTGTCAACAACGCAAGAGCCTGCTTTCTGCGAAAACGAAATTCCGATAAATAATTCACGGTCAAAATTGTAAATGGTGGTTGGACACACTGAACTTTCGAGGAAATTAAATGTTACGTTACCTCGCAACTGCTGAACAATCATTTCGAAAACCCTGACGTTTTCTGAATTATTTTCCAATGTTATGTTGGATGTGACCGGGTCCGAGCTTGTTTAATTAATTAATAGACTAAATCAAATAACAGCATGGCGACCGTGACAGCACCAGGCAAACTTTGTCTGTGTAAAAATTGCGTTTGTTGGACGGTTGAAAGCAATGAGCATAGCTGCGTACAGTTGACGTCATCCTTTGCGCACACTCTAAGTAGTCTGTCTGATGATTTTTTGGCCAGTCATTAGCGAGGAGAGTTCTGCGCCATATTTTTTTTTTTTTTTTTTTTTGCAATGATTGGCGCTCGGTGTAGGCATGGAAATGTACGTGCGTGTGCGTCTCTTTCTGTGTCTGTATGTGTAAATATGGTGATATCTTCCTTTAGCTCGTCTGTCCTGTTATATGATGTGTTGTTCCTCCACTTATGTTGGTGTGTGCGTGTGTGTAGTGACGTATGGATTTGTGGGTGAGACCACAGCAGGGCAGAAATCCGTTAATCGTTAATTAACGAAGTTAACAAAATTGCAGAAATTTAACTTTTAAGTTAACCTAAAATATCGTTAACGGTTTTCTTAACTTCCGTTAAATTGAAGTTCCGTTAACCTTAAGACGTTACATTGCTAGTCGACGTCATCTATATATATAAAAATCAATGCCACTTTTCGTTGTAATTTTATAACTCAAGAACGGGCTGACCTATCCAAACCAAATGTTTAGGCTTTGTTCGGACTATTTAGTAGATGGTTTATGTGAAGTTTGCACAAAATCGGTGGAGCGGTTCGTCATTTATCACATTTTTTGTAACAAATGAATTCAATAAATGGCGGATCATTTTGTTAATGGGGATTTTGCTGTCAAATTGAAACTTTTTTCAGTGTTGACAGGCAAGCATGTTGTTATGTCATTCATGCGGTCATTTCATTTTGGAAGTGCTTCGATTAAAGCATATTGTCAGCGATAATTATTGCTTTGTGTTTATATTTTTAAACATATTGTTGAGTGCATTCATACAAACGGTGAATCATGAATTGTTCAAATGTACTATGTATATGTGTGCGTGTACTTTTCTCAGTTTTTTAGCAAGCCGTCGGTGTTTCATATCGTTTACAGGCTTTACTTGAATTAAATTGTTAAACGCATTTACACAAACGGTAAGTTTTGAACTGCTGAATTGAATTACATGTATATAAACATATTGTGTGCATACGAGTATTTTATTCTTTTGTAACAGATGGAAGCACGTTGATTTAAAAATGAATTATTTAATGACATTTATATACATTGACATATGCAGTCATATATATTTCCATACACACATATATGCGCATGTATAAATACTGATATACCACTATTAATGTAGCAATTTGTTTTTAAATTGATTTATTCTTTTTTATATGAAGGAAAAATGCCACGAGCCAGAAGAGCAAATATAGGTCGGCGAACGCGTAATGCAAATGATGTGGCATTACTAAGACGATCACAGACTGCAGATGAACGCGCACAATCTAATGCATCGCAGCGTGAACGTAATGCACGAAATATATCTGTTGACCCTGTACCTGTACTGAATCTTGCACGGCAATCACGAATACGTCGTGCTGTTTGGGCTGAAATGATGCGTGCTGCTTTTAATTACAACAGTCAGATTGATTATAGTACATACGGATACATTGGAATGATAGACGCAATATGTCCACATTGTGATGCGGCTAACTTTCCAGGTGAAACGCCCAGCATGTGTTGTGCTAATGGCAAAGTGAGACTGCCAGCATTAGAAACTCCACCCGAACCATTGTATTCATTTATTTTTGGGACATCTCAAATGTCGAAGCACTTTTTGAGTCATATTCAACAATACAATTTGGCATTTCAAATGACTTCTTTTGGTGCTACTAAAATTATTAGAGATAATTTTATGCCGACGTTTAAGGTAAATACTTCAACAGAATTGTCCCATGTTTACATCAATCTGAATCATAAAGTATTCGATAGTTTTAAAAATTCTGATCCAACATCTACCTAAAATTGCATACATGTTACAGATTCAGGGCCTGATTTATCATCAAGCTGGTTTGTTATTGCCATACCCCGACGCTGATCAACAATTTTTGCAAATTTATTTTATTGGTGATGAAAATCATGAATTGGATCAACGTTGTGCAATTGTTTCGAATACAAGACGAGAAATTATTAGTGAGCTACAAAGGCTTTTCCATCAGCATAACGCATTAGTTCAATTGTTCAAAATTGCTCTCGATCGTATGCCATCTGATAATCACAAAATCGTAATAAGGGCTGATAGAACGCCTTTTGGAGAGTATGCAAGGCGATTCAATGCATCGACAATTGATGAGGTTGCAATTGTAATTCTTGGTGATCAGTTTCAATTCCGTGACATTGTACTTCATCGCAGAAATGAGCAATTGCAACGTGTTTCGGAACATCATCGTAGTTACGATGCATTATAATACCCAATATTGCATTGGAAAGGTGACGATGGCTACCATATTAATATACCAATGATTGATCCATGAACATTTCATTTGTATAATTTTCTCAAGTCACATTTTGCACTTATTTTCAGGTCTACATGTACAGAAAAAAGTTAGTGCCATGAATTTTTATTCGTATCGATTGATGGTTCGTCCACAAGAATAAAATTATATCTTGAGATGTGGTAAACTATATCATCAGTACATCGTTGATATGTATGCCAAAATAGAAACTGATCGTCTTAATTTTATTCGTTTCAACCAAGCAAAATTAACATCCGAAGAATATATTCATTTGCAAGATGCGATAGCGAATGATGCTAATGTTAATGACATTGGACGTTTAACTATATTGCCATCTTCGGTTATTGGTAGCCCACGGCATATGAACGAATATGCACCAGACGCAATGTCTTATGTACGAAAATACGGTCGACCGGATCCGTTCATTACATTTACATGTAATCCGCAGTGGGATGACATCAAAAACAATTTATTTGAAGGACAGTCGACAACTGATCGTCATGCACATATATTAATTTGGCTGGTACATAAAATAACTCCGGATCAAATCAAAAATGTTATATCAGTTGAAATTCCTGCTCAAACTGTTGATCCTGAGTTATTTCACGTTGTCGTTAAAAACATGATACATGATCCGTGCGGTGAACTAAATATGAATTCGCCATGTATGATTGATGGAAAGTGTTCGAAACGATACACAAGGCAATTGACTTCAGACACAATAACGGGCAATGACGGATATCCGTTGTATCGACTTAGATCACCTAATGATAATGGCAAAACGGCAACCATTAGAATGCTTAACCAGGACGTTGAAGTTGATAATCGTTGGGTGGTTCCGTATTGTCCATTATTATCGAAAATATTCAATGCTCATATAAATGTGAAGTATTGTAATTCAGTCAAATCCATTAAATATATTTGCAAGTATATAAATAAAGGGAGCGATATGGCTGTTTTCAGTGTTGCTGGTGATAATAGAAATGATGAAATTACTCAGTATCAAATGAGGCGCTATTTTAGTAGTAATGAAGCTGTCTGGAGGATTATGTCGTTTCCAATGCATGAAAGACATCCTGTGGTTGTTCACTTGGCTGTGCATCTTGAGAGTGGCCAACGTGTTTATTTCAATGAAGCAAATGTATTGGAAAGAGCAGCACAACCACCAGCGACTACGTTGACCGCTTTTTTTCAATTATGCGAAACTGATACATTTGCGATAAATTTGTTATATTCTGAAGTGCCTCAGTATTACACATGAAATGTGTCTTCGAAAAAATTTCAAAGACGTAAACAAGGAACAGCAGTCGATGGGCATCCAGGCGTTATCTAAACAGATGCAATTGGGAGAATATATACAGTACATCCAAACAATGCTGAGTGTTTTTTATTTGCGATTGTTATTAGTTAACATCAATAGCCCAAAATCATTTCAAGAATTGAGAACAGTCAACGGTCATTTGTGTCAAACATATCGTGAAGCATGTCAACTCTTGCATTTGTTGGAGGATGATGCACACTGGGATTCAACACTTCATGATGCATCTACTTCAGCTCATCCACAACAAATACGAATGCTATTTGCCATTATATTATCAACATGTATACCATCAAATCCACTTGAATTATGGAACAAATATAAACATTATATGGCAGAAGATATTTTAATTCGTGTGCGTCATCATGCAAGAAGTCCTGATTTATTGATTACCTTGGAAATGTACAACGAATCTTTGATAATAATTGAAGATATGTGTCTAAAGAATTGCAAATAAAGCATTAGTACAATTGGGTATGACCGCACCAAATCGTGAGATGCATGATTTGTTTGATTGTGAATTGCAACGTGAGCAGGAATTCAATTTTAATGATTTGTGTTTATTTGTGCAATCGAATATAACCAAATTGAATATTCAGCAAAAACATGTATATGACACAATCATACAAGCCGTTTCCAATAATGCAGGTGGATTATATTTTCTTGGATGCACCTGGTGGTACAGGCAAAACGTTCGTTATATCATTGATTTTAGCGACTATTTGATCGGAACAGAAAATTGAATTGGCACTTGCATCTTCGGGAATTGCTGCTACCATTATTAGAAGGACCGCACACTCTGCATTAAAATTGCCATTGAATGTACAGGTGATTGAAACTCCAACTTGCAATATTTCGAGAAATTCTGCTATGGCAAAAGTTCTGCGATTAACGTCAATTATTTTATGGGATGAGTGTACAATGGCGAATAAAAAATCACTAGAAGCATTTAATCGAACAATGCAAGATTTACGTGGTAATCAACAGCTTTTTGGTGGTGCTCTGATATTACTGTCAGGGGATTTTCGTCAAACATTGCCTGTCATTCCTCGATCAACTCCTAGTGATGAAATAAATGTGTTTTGAAGTCATCAGTACTTGGAGATATGTTACAAAAATTGACACTGAACATTAATATGCAGTATTCACCTACAAAATGATCCAGCTGCCGATGAGTTTCAAAACAATTGTTAGAAATTGGTGATGGCAAAATACAAATCGACAGTACCAACGGATTGATCGCTGTACCGAACAATTTTTGTACAATTGCGCAATCGATAGATGAATTGATTGAATTGTTTTTCCGAATATTCTTCAGAATTACAGAAATCATGATTGGTTGAGAGAACGCGCCATTTTAGCACCGAAGAACATTCATATAAATGCCATTAATTTTCAAATTCAAGCGAAACTGCCAGGTGTAGTCACGACATGTAAATCAATTGACATTGTTATGAATCAAGATGAGGCAATGAATTATCCAATTGAATTTTTAAATTCATTGGAACCGGCTGGTATGCCACCGCATTGCTTGAATCTGAAAGTTGGTTCTTTGATTATATTATTGCGAAATATTAATCCACCAAAACTGTGTAATGGCACCAGATTGGCAGTGAAAAAGTTATTGCCAAATTTGATTGAAGCTACGATCTTAACTGGTAAATCAAAAGGAGAAGTTTGTTTGATACCGCGTATCCCTATGATTCCAACTGATATGCCATTTGAGTTCAAACGATTACAATATCCTGTGCGTTTATCATTTGCGATGTCCATCAACAAGGCCCAAGGGCAAACACTTCATGTTTGTGGTGTGAATTTGGAGGAATCATGTTTTTTACATGGCCAACTTTATGTTGCCTGTTCCAGAGTCGGTACCCCCAGCCGTTTGTTTATTCATGCTCAAAATGGAAATATTGTTTATCCAAATGTTTTGGATTAAGTTTTAAAATAGCTAGCAATTAATAAAATATTTTTTGTTTGAATAAATGAATTTGATGTTCCAATTAAATTCTTTTTAATATTTCACTTTATACGTAGCGAAGCACGTACCGGGCCGCTAGTTTGGTATGTTTGAATTGCACTCGACACTACGCTCGTATGTTCCGCGAATCGGATGACTAACGGATTAGGTAATATGAAGTGCGAGAGTGATGCATATACAACCGTTATGCTAGGCATTGTGTGGATGTGGGCATCAAAGCTAGAGTTTTGGAGCGTTTATATGTTACATCTTCAAACAGGCGCTCACTATTCGTTTCTACTTCGATCTGCGATTGATTTTGCTATTTTTATAATCTAACTTTTTTTACTATCACGAAAATGTCACTTTTAAGTTGGTATTGGTTTGGTGTTCGTTAGTGAAATAATTTAAACTGACATTCGTTAAATGATAACGTCAAGGAACTGAAGCTCTTGAATCCGTTAGTGAAAGCAGCAACGCTAACAATAACAGCCACAATATTAAAAATCCTTGGCCATTCATACAATTATGTTGGATTTAAATCAAGATTGAGGGAACAGTTGATTTATGAATGCAACTGTGTTTGCCTAAATTTTCTACAACCTCGGCTCACGTGTCTAGCCTTAGTAATTTTAAACAACATATGAAGAGAGTGTATATATTCAAAGATGAACAGTTTGAAGAAAAAATAAAAGGGGGGCCAACTCTTGGGAAAAAGAAAATTATTGCAAGCTTTCTTCAAGTGCTGTGCCACTTTTGATGTAGATAACAGCAAAATTTATTCCATCTATTAATAAAAGTTTACGTCAATACAACATTTGGCATCGTAGCTACCGGCACCGTCGTATTCGAAGCTGGTCCAGACCGATGGATTGTAAAAATTTTCGTTGCTGGATATATGTTGAACTCCAGTAAAAATTCAATTTCCAGAAGGACATTGGGTACACGTATTATTGATTCGCATCACAGTACATAGCCCCTTGGTATTGCTTGCAGTAATATATATTGCAATACATAAACATCATGTCCACTTTTTGATGGTTAACTTTTATTGGTCAACTTTAACTTGCATTAAATTTGCAACAATGTAACGCTTTAACTTTTAAAGTAGTGGATTAACGATTATCGAAGTTAACTTTTCGATTAGCTGTGCCCACCTATGGGTGAGACCTAGTATGAATATGTAGTTATGATATCTGTCTGATAGCCAAGTGTCTATACAACTCATGGTACCTGGGCACGGAGGGTTGTGGCGTGGGGACACGTGGCGGTGATCTATGTATGGATGGTACATGTAATCATTTGGGTGTGATGAACACTAGGTATGGGATAAACACTGAAGTGTAGGGTGAAAACATGCCATCTTTGCACACCCTCTAACTCGTCTGCATGATGATATGTACGAAGAGTTCTGTTTTTCAGCCAGTCATGAGGAAAGAGAGTACTTCCCCCACTGTTTCGTTTCCATAATTGGTGCCGGTAGTTGTGCTGAACTTGCCGTAAGCTTAGACATATGTGTCTGCGTCTCTCTATGTGCATGTATGCGTAAATATGGTGATTTACGCTTGCTCGACCTTCCTCGAAGTCGTCTGTCTGATGATTTTTGTAACCAGAATTCTGCCCAATTAATCAATAGTAACGACTTCTTCGTTTCCATGATGCTTGCTGATAGTTCTGTCGAACGCGCTACATGCATGTACATGTACACGTGTGTCTTCTTCCTCTGTGGGAGTTCTGCTCCCATTTTTTTTTTTTTTTTTTTTTTGCCGTGATTGGTGCTGGTTGTTGCGTCGAGCTCGCTGTAGCATGGAAATGTGCGTGTCTATGCATCTCTCTCTGTGTATGAATGCGTAAATATGGTGATATCTTCTTCTAACTCGTCTGTCTGGATGTAGGATGTGCAGGACATTTCACCATTAATGTGTATTTGTGTGTGTGTCCTCTTCCTCTGTGAGTGTTCTGCCCCCTTTTTTTTGTATCATGATTGGTGCTCATTGTTGTGACGAGCTCGCTGTAGGCACGGAAATGTGGGTGTATGTGTGTCTCTCTCTGTGTATAAATGTGTAAATATTGTGGTACCTTCCTGTAACTCGTCTGTCTGGAAGTAGGATGTGCAATTCATTTTCACCACTAATGTGTGTGTGTGTATGTGTGTGTGTTGTGTGAGTGTTTGTGACGTATGGATTTGTGGGCGAGACTTTGTATGACTATATCATATCAATCTGATGACCAAGTGTCTACTGCAACTCATGGTTCGTGGGGCACAGGTTATTGAATGGCAGAAAGGCTTGTGGTGTGGGAGAGACGTGATGGTGTTTATGTGAACAGTTTGGTACCTAGGACACACGTTACTTAAAGCCAGAGAGGTCTATAGTGTGAGATAAATGAGACGATGTTGATGTAAAGAGTTTGGTACCTGGAACACATGTTACTGGTTAGGAGAGAGGTATGCAGCGTGGGAGAGGCGACACGAGTCTGATGTAAAGAGCTGGGTACCTGGGGGTACATATTACTTAATTCCAGAGAGTTTTGTGGTGTGGGAAAGGAAAAGCTCTCTAGCCTTCCTGGCGAGTCGGCATTGCTGTGCAATGTAATAGTCAACACGATGTAATTGAGCAGGAGAGGATTTGGTATAAGGAGGACGGGGCGGAATATCGAAATGAGTGAATTCGTGAAAGCATGAATAAGCGAAAACTAGTTGGTCGGACCGGAGATCGAACCTAGGTCCCCAAAATGCCAAGCATTAACCACTCATCCACCCAGTTCGGTGTGCTAGAAAGATGGTGATAGAAACCAACTCGACGTCGAGATTTCACCATCAATATTTGCTTGTAACCACTGTTTCTACAGGAGTAGACACTCTCCCATTTCACTGTGCTATTTTCAGTTTGTTGCCGTTTTTTTGGGTACGAGCTGTCTTTCTTAATTTGTTCACTATATGTCCTTCGGGACAAAAACTGTAATGAGGGATGTATGAGAGAAGCGAAGGACTTGGGTTACAGTCAGAGCATTGCTAGTATATAGTGGTGTAATATGGAGTCCACAT
>CM061919.1:40450442-40564612 GCA_031002005.1 Vandiemenella viatica
AAATCCACTATCATGGTAATCTTATTGGTGGAGGATTTTACCAGCAAGAAATTCAAGGGAGGATGCCGGTTCGAATCCCCGTCCAGGTATCCAGATTTGGGTTTTCCATAGTTTCCCACATCACTCCAGGTGGATGCTACCTTCAAAAGGCCATTGCTGAATCCTTCCCCTTCCTTGTCCCTAGTCCCTCCCGCCTCTAAAGACCTCGACGTCGACGAGGAGTAAAGCCATATAAAAAAAAGAAATACAATTAACAAATCATCCAAATATATTTCTGGCAGAAAGAGAGACGAGGAGAAGAAAAAATTGTATAGTGATTGCGAGGATAAATATCATACGGCGTCACCTTGGATTCATTGGTCATGTCAATTCGAACTTCACCAAGTGTGATACTTGAAGCGGCCTATGCCTCTTATTAGTATTATTATTTGCTTATGTCGACGTCGAGGTCATTAGAGGCGGGGAAGGACTGGGGTTAAGGAACTGGAAGGAATTCGGCCATGGCCTTTTGAAGGAAGCATCCAGACATTCGACTGGGTGATTTAGGGAAAACATGGAAAACCCAAATCTGGTTACCCGGGCAGGGATTCGAACCCGCGTCCTCCTGAATGCGAGGCCAGAGTGTTACCGCTCACCTACCACGCTCGGTCGGAACCTCTTCGCTTAAAATGGGGTCACACGAAGCATTAATGCCACGGCGTTCCATTGCTGCATTGATTGTTAAAGGAAATAACACGCTATACTCCTGATCCTGATACATTTTTAGAATTTTTTTTTCAATCGCAATCTCATCAAAGAAGTGTAGAAACACGATGAGCAAAAGTTTCGGCAATGGTGATTGTTTTTTTTTTAAATCTCCCGCAAGCAGATGTTCCAAACAAGAACATGTCTGTACCCGACAATAAGATTCCAACCACATCTTCAATACTAATATTAAAAATGTGAAAGTAATTCGACTATTTGTTTGTTACTTTTCATGGGCTAAATGGCTGATCCAATCGTGATTAAATTTGTTATTTGGCATTAGGATGGACATAGATACTTATTTCTGTAGAAATAAAACATATTGTGATATAATTTTGAAAATTACTGAACGGTGACAGAAAGCACAAAGACGCATAGGATGTGTATGTCTCTGTAGTACCTTCTGGTATAGTGGTTTGGTAGTTCAGTGATTAATACTGTCGACTGGTTTGATGCAATCCTCCATTCCTTCCTATCTTGTGCTAACCTCTTCATCTCTACATATCCCCTGCAACCCACGTCCTCAATTATCTGTTTCACATATTCTAATCTCTGTCTTCCTCTACAGTTCTTACCTTCGACTGTTCCCTCCACCAGCAAATTAACAAATCCAGCATATCTCAAAATATGACCTAAGTAGTGTGACAAGGCGGGAGTGAGCCCACTTTTTTCCCCATGTATTCTTATGGGAGCGGGAGTGAGCCCATTCGTAAATCCTCTAGCTATCAAAAAAGGTATGAAAAGGCCATTATAATATGCAAATGAGGCCACGTGCCACTTCTTAACCTGACTTAGAGATCATAAATGGGAATAATATGTAAATAAGGCCACGTGCCACGTTGGTACGGGTCATAAATTGATACTAATGAGTGTCGTGTGACCCTCAGATTGTAATTCGTATAAATGGCTTTATTATTTATTTTTTCTACGCGGTCAGGGTACTAAACCTCAATTACATGGTCTTAGAATATTAATTCAATTGATTACGCTCGAAATGCAGTATAATATTCACTTTTTATTTTTATCGCTTCAATATTTTATAATTAATATTACATTCTTAATTTGTACTAGGGGTGTGACGTATCGATTAGTATCTAAAGTTTCTCACTATTATAATGGCGTTTATTTCATTTACTTCGGAGTACTGGTTCAGAAGATACGGAATTTAACATTTTAGCTGACTAGGCCAGCGCGAGCGAATTAATCTTTAGCCGTCGGGCGGGCTCACACCCCTCGCCCGGCCGCGCGGTGTAATGTAAATGAGCCGACCCGCGGGGGCACAAATCTGTACTTAGGTGAATGTGTATAGTGTTTGAGTGAAGAGGAAATATACCGTCTATCTGTGTATCTAGTTGGTAAATATATACAGTGCACTGCTTAGGTTGCTGCAAAAACATGTATACCGGTATAGATAAAAAAAAATTGCAATGCTGTACATGTTTAAAATTTTTTTATAGAAAGTTAAAATTTATTCACAAATTCATCGATTTTGTAAAAATAAATTGTATTATCACGATTTTGTATTTAATTCAGTTAATTATGATCGAAATGCAGTCTCATATTCGCCTATTCCTCTTAGGCAGGTGGTTGTGGGTTCAAAATTCTAAAACATATAAAGCAAGTTTTAATCTTTAAATAGTGTTATGACATATCAATTAACAAGTAATTTTTCTGCCAAGTACAGAGAAATTTATTCTATGAGAATCTGTCGAGCCGTTTTCGAGATACTAGTTTTAACGTTATGTGATGTTGAATACGGCGACCGCGCGCTGACTTGAATGAATCTCATATACCGCCGCAGCTGGCCGGCCTCCCCCGACCCTACCTGCAGCCGCATGTATTATATTGGTCGGGGCCCGCACAAAAAATAAAAAAAAACCCATCGACCGCCATTAATTTCTTCGTCCGCCCATCTGTTTTGAGAGGTGTCCTCCTAATAAAACGTTCTTAGGTGCCGCCACCCCTTCATGATATAATAATTGTAGATTGCACTTGAATACAGAGTACAGCTACACGTTTTATTTTTTTTATTCGTTGAATACGAAATAACGAAATCCTTGATAATTTCCAACATGAATACGACAAAAACATTCTGAAAGCTGTGAACATAACAACGATTGGGCAAAAAATCTGGTATTTCAGATAGTGTACTAAGCACCTAGGTTATATTCCCAAAGATCGCCACAGTATGTGTGGAGTAAGAACAAACATTATTGTTGATAGTGGCTGATACTGTGAGTAAGCATTCGGCCATACCCTTTTCAATCAATCATGCCTGCATTCGCCTTGAGTGATTTGGGGAACTATGGAAAAAACGAAATCCGTATAGCGTCCTCCAGAATGCGAGGCCAGAGCGTTACCTCTCACCCACCACGCTCTGTCACAGAATTCTCACATTTACTCAATAAAGAGGGCGACGGCAGCAGAAAAATCTAATTAACCCACAGAAAGACTTGGGATATCCGCTTACATCAGCATCGAAGGGGTCAGAACCGTGAAAAAGCGTTAATAAGCTGACTCGGTCGAAATGAATTTGCTTTTCGCTGCTATGTGTGCTCCATTTATTTTTTCTTTATGGCATGAAAGCTGTACCGAGAGAAAAGAATTGAAGCTTTCGAAATGTATTTTGTATCGTCGTCTCTTACACATATCTTGGGTGCTGAAAATCTCAAACGAAGAAGTACTTCATCGGATAGAGAAACAGAAAGAACCGCTCCCCCTATTGTGGACCGCTGACATCAAAAATGAGAAGGGAAGACTTGTGATGGACACTAGGAAAAATATTTAGTTACCTCAACGACATATCGAGTCTTCTTCTCGTCGAGGGGATTTATTCTGCTGGAGGATGCTCGAGTCTTGCGATTTGAATGTCTGCAAAAAGGTGGAGTTCTTCGTGATAAATTTATAAACTTTCTGAAACAAATCACTGTCACAATTTTTTTTAAAGTATGCAAGTATGCTGTACACACTACAAGGCATAGAACCATAGAGGATCATAGTACACCAAGATACATAAAAATATTAAAACACACACCAAATGTACAACGAAGATACTGACTGCAAGTCACATATCATTACATACATGAAGAGGCGACAATACCGTTAAAAACCACCGTTTGCTGCGTAAATGTTAACTATGCCAAAACGTTTTGGTAGTTTGGATTCCACGGTAAACTCAAGGACCTCTGTACTGCGAAGTACTATCGGATTAGGTTAGATAAGCTTGTAAAGAGCTGGTCGTCCTACCTGTGACAAGACGCTCGTCGACCATCACATGCATACAGGCAGGAAAATACTTTCATCACTAAAGACAAAAAAAAGCTTCGTTCTATAGCGCCTTAAGCTTTGAGTTGTTAAATACCTATCTGTTGAAATCCCATTAAATTTCAAGTACAGAAACAGAACATAGCATACTTCTGAGAAACAATTTAGTCCAGCACAATGCAGAGTTTGGTCTGGTTGTTAATCTGTCCAAGAACAAGGTTTTAGTCTTCTCTAAGAGAAAATTCCAGATAACCCTATCAATAAAAGTCAATAAGACAAAGCAAGTGTGCACATTAAAATATTCAGGCAATGTGGTGGACGAGCAGGGTGACTGCAAGAAAGAAATCAAAGAGCTGTACAGTGAAAGTTGACTCACTAAGAGGAAAAACGTTTTTTATGATTAAAGGGAATAAAGTCTTCGAACTGCCTACATTGTTCTTGAAATTACGATTTGCATGCTCGATATTTGCTATATTTTCGACACACATGCCAGTAGGTAGTATTTGATCAATAATGGTTTGCTCTCGTGCTATATAGTAGTGTGTCTACCTGCACCTTAAGGAGTTGTGTATGTAGTATCTACAATGTTTTTTGATGAAAAGTGGGACTGGGGATAAGGAACGGTAAGGAATTCGGCCTATGGCCTTTTGAAGGAAGCATCCAGGCATTTGCCTGGAGTGATTTGGGGAAACGATGGAAAACACAAATCTGAATGCCCGGACGGGGATTCGAACCCGCGTCCTCCCGAATGCGAGACCAGAGTTCAGAATGTTCGGCTCCCCATGATGACTTAGTTTCTACCCCGGCTATTGCTATCTGTAGGTTTGAAGGAGTTGTATGTTAAACTCCTAGCAGCTTTACAGAGTAGTGAGACTTCAACCTTATCGTATTACATTGCCTAGGAGGAACGATTATTCCCCGACTTTTATGGAGGCATGGAGCAGCTGACTTGTTTCACGTAAATTTTCAATCTCTTCACGCGGTTCCATGCTATTAATAGCACTCTGCAGTCTATAATAAAGCGTTATACTTTGCCCATGTATGTTTAATTGCAAATAATTGATAATTTATTGCTGTATGACACATATATACACTAAGAAGAAATATTCACAACTTTTGCCTGCGCTATTCACAACAGAGGCACGTTTTCTTGGGGAGATTAATGTCTGAACAGGGGAAAATATTAATCAAGGAATACTGCCTCACTCAAGCTCCTTTTCTTAGCAAACATTATTGACGGATTAACGAAAACTTAATTTACATTTATACCATGTTATTTTGGGGCAGGTTTAGACATTTCATATGATTTTTGAAATTACAGAAATGAATTTTTTCAAAGGTTTCGTTAAGACTTGTGATGGACACTAGGGAAAATATTTAGTTACCTCAACGACATAAAGAGTCTTCTTCTCGTCATTTATAAACTTTCTGAAACAAATCACTATTACAATTTTTTTAAAGTATGCAAGTATGCTGACGCACTACAAGGCACAGACACATAGAGCATCATAGTACACTAAGATACATAAAAAATATTAAAACACACACGAAATGTACAACGAAGATACTGACTGCAAGTCAAATATCGTTACATGCACGAAGGTTTCCTGATAATTCTAATTTAACCAATGTGTTTTGTAGTAGATGTGCTGTACTTTTCTGCGACTATATTAGCTATCTTATATATATATAAAAATAGACGTGTTTTTTCCTATATTTCACTTTTCAGCCACCACTACCTTGCACAGATCACTGATGTTTGATGGTGGAAGTAGCATGGAGTTTCCTGTCGTGCACAACGTTGGCCGAATGCCGATAGCTGTAGGGATGTGGGAGATATAATGATTAAAGTTGGTCAGTGCAGGGCGTTTTCATATTTCGACCAAAAATTCGTATCTCCATATACTTCTCTTTCCTGCCACAACTACATAACATAGACCTTTGGTATTTGTGTGTGGTAGTAGAATCGTCTTTCCTGTCGTGCACTATGGTTGTTAGATGTCGGTAGCTATGGGGGTGTGGGAGATATGGGGGTTGAAAGTGGTCGACCTGTGGCAATTTCATACTTCTGCCAAAGACAAAAGTGTCATGGTGTATCACTTTTCAGCGAAAACTATAGATCACAGATAACTGGTGTTTGTGTGTAGTAGTAGCACAGAGTCACCTTTCGATCACAACAGCGGCCGATTTTCAGAAACTGTGGTACTGTGGTAGATATGGTGGTTGTAAGTGGCCGACCAAGGATATTTTCGAATTTCGACTGTCTCCGCATATGTCACTTTTCTGCCACAACTACATAGCATAGAACATTGGTGTTTGTGTATGGTAGTAGAATCGTATCTCATGTAGTGCACTATGGTTGTTAGATGTCGGTAGCTATGGGGGTGTGGGAGATATGGGGGTTGAAAGTGATCGACCTGTGGCAATTTCATACTTCTGCCAAAGACAAAAGTGTCATGGTGTATCACTTTTCAGCGAAAACTATAGATCACAGATAACTGGCGTTTGTGTGTAGTAGTAGCACAGAGTCACCTTTCGGTCACAACAGCGGCCGAATTTCAGAAACTGTGTTACTGTGGTAGATATGGTGGTTGTAAGTGGCCGACCAAGGATATTTTCGTATTTCGACTGTCTCCGCATATGTCACTTTTCTGCCACAACTACATAGCATGGAGCATTGGTGTTTGTGTTTGGTAGTAGAATCGTATCTCATGTAGTGCACTATGGTTGTTAGATGTCGGTAGCTATGGGGGTGTGGGAGATATGGGGGTTGAAAGTGATCGACCTGTGGCAATTTCATACTTCTGCCAAAGACAAAAGTGTCATGGTGTATCACTTTTCAGCGAAAACTATAGATCACAGATAACTGGTGTTTGTGTGTAGTAGTAGCACAGAGTCACCTTTCGATCACAACAGCGGTCGATTTTCAGAAACTGTGGTACTGTGGTAGATATGGTGGTTGTAAGTGGCCGACCAAGGATATTTTCGTATTTCGACTGTCTCCGCATATGTCACTTTTCTGCCACAACTACATAGCATAGAGCATTGGTGTTTGTGTTTGGTAGTAGAATCGTATCTCATGTAGTGCACTATGGTTGTTAGATGTCGGTAGCTATGGGGGTGTGGGAGATATGGGGGTTGAAAGTGATCGACCTGTGGCAATTTCATACTTCTGCCAAAGACAAAAGTGTCATGGTGTATCACTTTTCAGCGAAAACTATAGATCACAGATAACTGGTGTTTGTGTGTAGTAGTAGCACAGAGTCACCTTTCGATCACAACAGCGGCCGATTTTCAGAAACTGTGGTACTGTGGTGGATATGGTGGTTGTAAGTGGCCGACCAAGGATATTTTCGTATTTCGACTGTCTCCGCATATGTCACTTTTCTGCCACAACTACATAGCATAGAACATTGGTGTTTGTGTTTGGTAGTAGAATCGTATCTCATGTAGTGCACTATGGTTGTTAAATGTCGGTAGCTATGGGGGTGTGGGAGATATGGGGGTTGAAAGTGATCGACCTGTGGCAATTTCATACTTCTGCCAAAGACAAAAGTGTCATGGTGTATCACTTTTCAGCGAAAACTATAGATCACAGATAACTGGTGTTTGTGTGTAGTATTAGCACAGAGTCACCTTTCGATCACAACAGCGGCCGATTTTCAGAAACTGTGGTGCTGTGGTAGATATGGTGGTTGTAAGTGGCCGACCAAGGATATTTTCGTATTTCGACTGTCTCCGCATATGTCACTTTTCTGCCACAACTACATAGCATAGAACATTGGTGTTTGTGTTTGGTAGTAGAATCGTATCTCATGTAGTGCACTATGGTTGTTAAATGTCGGTAGCTATGGGGGTGTGGGAGAAATGGGGGATAAAATGGTCGACCTGCGGCAACTTCATATTTCTGCCAAAGACGCATGTGTCACGTTGTATCACTTTTAAGTGAAAACTATCAATCGCAGATCACTGGCGTTTGTGTGTGGTAGTAACACAGAGTCACCCATCGATCACAACGTTGGCTGAACTTCGGCAACTGTGGGAGTGTGTGAGATATGGTGTTCGAAATTGGTCGATCATGAATATTTTCGTATTTCATCCAAAGACTTGTGTGTATCCGTAAATTTTACTTTGCTGCCGGAACTACATAGCGCAGAAGATTGGTATTTGTGTGTGGTAATAGTATCGAGTCTCCCATCGTGCACTATGGTGGTTAGATGTCTACAGCTGTCAATATGAATACTTTACAATCGTGAACGAAGTTGTGGGTACCAGCTATTATATTATAAATGTGGAAGTAAGTTTCTGTCTTTTTGTTACGTTTTGACGACTAAATGGCTATATCAATATTGATGGAATTTAACAATGAAATAGTGTAGGAAGGACACAGGACATTTTTTCGGCATGAATAACAGTTTTAGTCACGAAATTTTAAGAAGTTATCGAATGATGAAAGACAGACAGATTCGTGTGTTAGTCTGTAATGTTACGTTGGTTGCTCAGTCACGCAATCTGTTAGTGTTTGATTTATTAATAAATTTCGATAAGAAACAAAACTTATTATTTAGTATAGAAGTCAATTTGCTCTGCACTGTACTATTCATTTGTGTCTGTATAAAAGTTTCTGGCACCAATTTGTCTTCCTTTTTGACATGCCTTACGGACGTAAACCTGGCCTAAGGTGCAGGTCTAGAAGACAATGTGCTGCCATTAGATTATAAGATTCAGATGCTCATGTTGAATAAAGAAGAAAAAACCAAGCTGAAATAAAGCTGCCATCAGTTAACCCCCCCCCCCCCCCCCCCCCACACACACACACACACATCCCCGCACCTTCGCTTACTTTTCTGTTTTTAAATATGTTGAAAATTGATTCTCTTCATGAGACAGATTAGATGATAGGATGATATAATGATGGCTTTCCATCATATTATGTCGACTCGGTGTTGTTTGGGACATATCTTACGTTACTAACAGTTTTCTATATCCAATTCTGGAATTGAAACTCCAAGTCCACGCGTACGAAGTCGCGGGTAACAGCTATTTATAATAAAACCTCGTAGTAGTAGCATGTTGAGCAGCGGGGATGAAAGAAATGTTCACTGTTATTATTTTATTTTTTTTACTAATGGCTTTACCTTTTTGACAGCTAAGGTCATTAGAGGCGGGATGGGACTGGGGATAAGGAATGGTAAGGAATTCAACCATGGCCTTTTGAAGGAAGCATCCCGGCATTTGCCTGGAGTGTTTTGGGGAAACGATGGAAAACCCAAATCTGGATGTCCGGAGGGGGATTCGAACCCTCGTCCTCCCGAATGCGAGGCCAGAACGTTAACCATTCACCCACCACGCTCGGTCACTGTTCGTGGCTTGGCAAGCATGGTTGTGCACGATTCCGAATCACCAGACCGTCTATCAAAGTCCTGATTTAAACCCCATAGCTCTATGCAATGAATGTGAGGTTCTGATACAACACTTTTGTTGATTACTCATCCGTCGGGTGGACACATTACGCTTGGTGACCCTCTCGTTTCTTTTGTAAGACTTTATGAAGTTTATTCATCACTGAAAGGGGCCAAAGAAAAGCGTGATATCTGTGTAAGTTGAGTGTTCGGCTGATAAGGCAGTCTCCAGGAAGAAGAAGAAGGGGAAAAAAAGGATGACTGGAGAGACGTGTGCATCACAGAGTTCAATGTTATCAATTGCCTAACCATCAGTAGACATACAAGCCGGCATAACTTACATTATGTTAGGGTAAGTTCAGGTCAGCTGCGCTGGATAAAATGTTGCATTGTGTTAACAAGTGAGCTTTGGCCAAAGTCGCAAGTGCTGTGGATATGTGCTGTACCAATTCTATCATGTTAGGAAATGTATGTGATGCATATTCTCCGCACATGCAACCTTTCCATCATGATAGGGTGCGCATGGGATTGAAACAACAAATATGAGCATCATAGCACTGAATGTATTCGATCCAAGGTGATGATTTTTTTTTATTCATAGCCAATTCATGTTCTCTGCATGCTGCATCTAGTGGATTGATCCCAGTCTGACCGAGTTTCAGACGTTTTTTCCAGTTTCGTCCCGGGTCCACAGAACTGGTAAGTTGGAATGTGTGCCTCAAATGGCATTTTATCTATGAGCTTGTTTAAGAAGCCAGGTTCTTTCACCTTCCGTGTACCTGCACGGCCCCTCCAACACACTCATCACATTACCGTCAGGGAGTGCAAAGGATGAAAACTACAGATGTTATCGATCAAAGGGGCAAAGATTAGGAAAACTATGTGATGAGTATTCACAACGCATACAATCTTCCAATCATGATAGGGTGAGCAAAGGATGAAAGCAAAATATGTGTGCATCACAGAACTCAATGTATTCGATCGAAGGTGCTGAAATAACGTATCACACACACAAGTCATAACAAAAACCACTATCATGAAGGTGGAATAAGTTAGCGTAAGTTCAGGTTAATTCTTATTTTCCATAAATTCGGAGTGTATGTGAAGCGATAACTTTATATACATAATGAGGGTGGGATGCACTAGAGGTTAACACGTAAGCTAAGACATAACATGCTGGGCCTGCCTTACGAAGGAATGAGGTGAGATAAGTGAGTACAAGCTCAGGGTAACTGTTATTTTTTCATAAATTGAGAGCGCGTGTGATGGGAAATAGCGGTAACGAGGGCGCGATGCACTAGAGGTTAACCCCAGTTTTGGGTTAAGAAACCATGACACCCTTGCACTAATTGAGGTTAGCTAACACAATTTAGACTACAGATATTTTCTTTAGCTGCGTTCCACCTCGTCAATCTAATAAGAAATTAACATATGTTTAACATAACGCAGTATAAAACATGACATCGTTCACTATATTTTGCACATTGGCAATGCTCCTATCTTTCCTTTCAACGCTATAACTTATGAAAAAACATGTAAAATATCCTACTTTCTAAAGATACTGACTCATTAGGAACAATTCGTGATTTCGAAATGCGCACGTAATTGGACAACATTTTATAAAGACCTCTTTGGTCTGGGAGAGTGAATTTGAACATACTGTAGTTGGCGCCATACTGCTAAGACTTTTGCATTTATTACAATTATTAACGATTTTTAACCCATATGACATATTATTTAGAAACATTAAGTGGTAAATGAAAAGATTTCGTAATATTTACTAGTCAATAGAATTTAGATGATTTACAAAGAAGAACGAAGTTTCATTCGGCGTTGAGAATTAATATAACGTTCTAGGGTGACTAGCTGAGTTCACGAAGTGATAAGTCACCTGAGAAAAGTATACTGCTCCATTAATTTATCCCTAATAGCAGTAAAAAAATAATCTAAAAGTACATTTATTTGAATGGTCCAGTCTCAGTGGAAATCATTTATATAATTCGGGATGCTCTGTGCGGGTGAAGAATTATAGCAAATAGTCTTTCAGTTATCGAAGTAGAATTTCCATATTGTTTGTTGAGTGATGGTGCTTTGTCAACCAGGCTCCTCAGTATGACCACAGAGGTCACGTTACACTCTCGCAGCGTCCTAGCTTTTAGTAGCCGATTGGATCTCGGCAGAAGTCGCAGTAGCTCGTCCATCGCCTCGCCTCGCAGTAAAAACAATTCTCCTTCTCGTTGCACCTCTCGCAACGAAGAATCCACTGGTCGATCATAGGAGACCGTACTTCGATGTACACCCAGCAACCTCGCCTCCTCCATCAGATCATTTGTTTCCTCTGATTCGTTCTGCACCTCTTGGTACATATAACAATCATCAGTATTTCGAACTATAATGATACGATTGGCGGAATGGCTATTTCCCCACTATTAGCAACGCATCATAATACTTAGAACTTGGGCTTATTTCTGCGTCACGTTGATAGGTGGATGTCGGTAGAGTTCAGACCTGTCGGAAACGGTGTAATAAGGTCACTTATCTTGGCCGTCCTATTCCACGAGATTTTTTTCGAAAAGCATTTCCCTTTTTATTTTTATTTTGTGACCGTGATTCCTGGGAAAAACATTCCTCTTCACACAGCCGGCCGCACTGCTTTGCTTGTCCCAATCACTGAGACAGCGAATGTTACGCACACTTCCGCTACCTGAAAATATCTCAAAAACTGTTTGCTCTGGGTTATGCTGCTACGGCGTGCATTACAGTACATTTGAGATTCGAGTTGTAAACAAAGTCTTTTTGTATAGCCTCCTAAATTGAATAAAAGATCATTGATGAATAGAGGGCAGGCTTTTCGTACAGGAATGGGTGAAACCGGTATCAAAAGTCGTCTCTTGTTAACCGTGCAGTCTGTCAGCATTTGGCTGTGCACGAGCGGCTATTTTTGTTTATTGCAGTACGGGGTACAGTTGGGACGGTTGCGTCAACAGCCATCCGTTTTCCTTAAATAACTTATCATTGCCAAGTGTATTGACCCACCACCTACTCCTCTCACAGATACAGGCGAAACTTCAGCACGTCTTCCCCAACCTCTACCAAAGAAGGACCTTTTAGAGACTGGACTATCATTACCCTTTAGCAATAATCTACTATATAATTTCCTAAGCTCACTCACTCACCTCGATAACTATTGCCTGGAGAACGGTGACGTCACATGCCGGCCTTCACTCGCAAATTAACAGTGACTGTAGTCATTAGTAATTAGAAGTTAGGTGCACAGTTTAATAGCCCAAAAACTGCTCTGAACTTAATTGCCATAATGCAATCATTAATTTTGCTTTTCGTAGCATTTCATAGTTAAAAAAATATCGATAAACTTTACAGTTAAAAAAACATGAAACTACTTTTCAGTAACATGTCGACTTTAAGAAACTTAAATTACTCATACTCTCTACTGTAACAGCGAATGCTAATTGTTATTCCGGCGTAGGCTAAATTTCAATTTAATTGAAACTTTCACTAATCCTGCTGTTTGACCAAAGTTTATACATTAAGGTTTATTTGCTATTTAAGTAATTTATTTTACTAACCACTTTCATTAATTGTCTTTGCACATGTTCGGTGTACGATAGTTACTAGGGTATTTAAAATGGATATCAGACCAAATATGTTATCGAATCGAGAATTCTGGTAATTAATTTCTGCGGTTTTGCTTAGCAATTTAATAAACTGGACTTTGTATTAAGATCTCTAGCCGTTATGGACACTCTGACCAAAGATTACCTTATGATTGTTTTCGCAGCATCAATAAAAAACAACGTGATGCTTTCGAAGCAATTGGGCACTCCCATTAAACAGAAATTCTTCAAAGTTTGCAAAGGGTCAAATACAAGTCAATTTGTATTTCAGCAAATTCGAGTCTAAAAACCACGATTTTTGAAACAATCATACGATAGCGTGATCGTCTCTGTCGGTGACGTTTAATAATACTTCTGAGTTTCACGGGCTCAAGAGATTTTATTCACCATAGGAGTGAAACACAGGTCAGGTTCGTATTTGGTCAGACCAGACCAACCTGTCATAATCTTAGACCCTAAAAACTGGAACTATCCTAGACCCGTGCCGATACCAAAAAACAGTCAGAGGCTTACACTAGTAATAACTAATAACAATAGGCTAGACTAGAACTGTCATTTAACAGTTCGACTCGCATCCCACACATTGTGGTCAGAGTTCCCGTGTTCTAACCCCTCTATTTATGCTTTCGTAATTATTAATTTTATTTTTATTTCGTCCGCTGACCCCAGCTAGGGAAACCCTAACTTACTGAATTTCTAACGAAAGAAGCTCACTTCAAAAACATGAAACTTTTTACTAAGAAAATTTTGCATATGCCTGTTTGTCATTAAATAATCGATAGCTTGGATAACATTTGACGTTGTAGTATGAGGATCATCCGATACGTTCGAGCTCTGCAAGTGAGTTGCAAGAAATGTATTTTCCATGATCCCTCTGAGCTGCACACATTTGCTCTTATACTATTCGCATACAATGTATTCTCAAGGAAGTCAAGAAATGCAGGTGTGGGAGAGGGGGAGGGTATCTGAGATGAAAAGGGTGGAAAGCAGACAGTGTACTCCAATCATTTCCAAAGCTCATTCATTTCGTACTTTATTTATCTACCTACATTTCAGCATCCTTCTTCATCACCATATTTCATATGCTTCAATTTTTCTTCTTTCTGGAATTCCTAAAGTCCACGTTTCGCTACCATAAAGTACTGTACTCCACACATAGAGTTTTGAGAAGTTCTTTCTTAGTCTCAGATTCATCTTTTTCATGAAGGCTCTTTTTGCTATACCATTCTTCTTTTAACATCATTTTTGCTTCGGTCATCGGTTGTAACTTTGCTTCCCAAGTAGCAAAATTAACTTACTTCTCCTATTGTACCCCATCCTATTTTTATAGTTAATCTACTGCCATTGGTATCATTTCTGCTACATTTGATCACTTTTGTCTTGTTTTAATTTATATTCTGTCCAAAATCTTCCTTCAATATTTTGTTGATGCCAGTCAATAACTTCTCAGTATCCTCAGCATGTTCTGCTAACAAAACAATGTCATCAGCAAATCGTAGCATACTGATTTTTTTCTCCTTGAACACTTACGCCTCATGAAAATTTTACTTTGAGTTCATTTATTGCTTCCTCTACATACAAGTTCAAAATTAATGGGAACAGACTACAATCTTGTCTCACACCCCTTTTATCTGATGCATGTGTCCCGTGATTCACTACTCTTATTGGCACTTCATTTTTATATAGTTCATAAAGTAGACTATTCTTCTATCTCGATATTTTAGATCTGACTTCTTTATTATTTTGAACACCTTGTACTACCTAACATTATCAAAAGCCTTTTCTAAATCAACAAACACTACAAAAGTTTCTTGAACTGGCCTTCAAGTATTAATCTTAAAGCCAGAATTGCTTCTCTTGAAGCGCGGTTTTTCCAAAACCCAAACTGATCTTCACCTACTATCACTTCTACTACCCTTCCCATTCTTTTGTATGTTATTGCTGGTCAGTAATTTTGAAGCATGTGATGTTAGACTTATAGTGCGACAATTTTTACATTTGTCAGCTTGTGCTTTCTTTGGAAGTTTGAAGATGATACTTTTATTAAAATCTGTTGAAATTTTTCTTTTTCATAATTTTTTGATATCAGGTTGAATAATCTATGGATTCCTTCTTCTCTCCTAGGTATTTCAGATATTCTGCAGAAATCTCATCAATTATAATTGCCTTATTTTCTTTCAAGTCATTCAAAGCTTTTTCAAATACTGTCCTGAAAACAGGATCTCGTGTCATCAATATTGACATCGCCTTTGTAAGTATACAGGGGCAAGCAGATGATATATCTGTGACTGGAGAGTCACGTGACAAGTTTCGGTGAATGAGGCGGCAGTCGGAGGTCGAGTCGGGAGGAGGGCTCGAAAAGTGGCCGGAGAATAAGCTGGTTTAGTTACAGCTCCGATTGAAAGGAGAAGTGTTATGCTTTGTGCGGTATATTGTGACGTGGATATTCTGCATAGTGCAGTGTCGTAAAATAATTGACAACAGTGACTATGCTAGTGGTACAGCAGATAGTGTAAACCAGAAAAGACAGTCTCTTTATTGCAAAGTATTGCGCATGTGATTTCGCGGGTACAAATGAGTGTTCATGGTGGTGTCAACAACGAAAGAGCCTGCTTTCTGCGAAAACGAAGTTCCGATAAATAATTCACGGTCAAAATTGTAAATGGTGGTTGGACACACTGAACTTTCGAGGAAATAAAAGTGTCGTTACCACGCAACTGCTGAACAATCATTTCGAAAACCCTGACGTTTTCTGAATTATTTTCCAATGTTATGTTGGATGTGACCGGGTCCGAGCTTGTTTAAGTAATTAATAGACTAAATCAAATAACAGCATCATACCATGGCGACCGTGACAGCACCAGGCAAACTTTGTCTGTGTAAAAATTGCGTTTGTTGGACGGTTGAAAGCAATGAGCATAGCTGCGTACAGTTGACGTCATCCTTTGCGCACACTCTAAGTAGTCTGTCTGATGATTTTTGGCCAGTCATTAGCGAGGAGAGTTCTACGCCATTTTTTTTTTTTTTTTTTTTTTTTTTTTTTTGCAATGATTGGCGCAATGGTGTAGGCATGGAAATGTACGTGCGTGTGCGTCTCTTTCTGTGTCTGTATGTATAAATATGGTGATACCTTCCTTTAGCTCGTCTGTCCTGTTATATGATGTGTTGTTCCTCCACTTATGTTGGTGTGTGCGTGTGTGTAGTGACGTATGGATTTGTGGGTGAGACCACAGAAGGGCAGAAATCCGTTAATCGTTATTTAACGAAGTTAACAAAATTGCAAAAATTTAACTTTTAAGTTAACCTAAAATATCGTTAACGGTTTTCTTAACTTCCGTTAAATTGAAGTTCCGTTAACCTTAAGACGTTACATTGCTAGTCGACGTCATTTGGTATGTTTGAATTGCACTCGACACTACGCTTGTATGTTCCGCGAATCGGATGACTAACGGATTAGGTAATATGAAGTGCGAGTGTGATGCATATACAACTGTTATGCTAGGCATTGTGTGGATGTGGGCAGCAAAGCTAGAGTTTTGGAGCGTTTATATTTTACATCTGCAAACAGGCGCTCACTATTCGTTTCTACTTCGATCTGCGATTGATTTTGCTATTTTTATAATCTAACTCTTTTACTATCACGAAAATGTCACTTTTAAGTTGGTATTGGTTTGGTGTTCGTTAGTGAAATAATTTAAACTGACATTCGTTAAATGATAACGTCAAGGAACTGAAGCTCTTGAATCCGTTAGTGAAAGCAGCAACGCTAACAATAACAGCCACAATATTAAAAATCCTTGGCCACATTCATACAATTATGTTGGATTTAAATCAAGATTGAGGGAACAGTTGATTTATGAATGCAAACTGTGTTTGCCTAAATTTTCTACAACCTCGGCTCACGTGTCTAGCCTTAGTAATTTTAAACAACATATGAAGAGAGTGTATATATTCAAAGATGAACAGTTTGAAGAAAAAATAAAAGGCGGGCCAACTCTTGGGGGAAAAAAAAATTAATGCAAGCTTTCAAGTGCTGTGGCCACTTTTGATGTAGATAACAGCAAAATTTATTCCATCTATTAATAATTCAATTTCCAGAAGGACATTGGGTACACGTATTATTGATTCGCATCACAGTACATAGCCTCTTGGTATTGCTTGCAGTAATATATATTGCAATACATAAACATCATGTCCACTTTTTGATGGTTAACTTTTAATGGTCAACTTTAACTTGCATTAAATTTGCAAAAATGTAACACTTTAACGATGATCGAAGTTAACTTTTTAAATAGTGGATTAACGATTATCGAAGTTAACTTTTCGATTAGCTGTGCCCACCTATGGGTGAGACCTAGTATGAATATGGTAGTTATGATATCTGTCTGATAGCCAAGTGTCTATGCAACTCATGGTACCTGGGGCACGGAGGGTTGTGGTGTGGGGGACACGTGGCGGTGATCTATCTATGGATGGTACATGTAATCATTTGGGTGTAATGAACACTAGGTATGGGATAAACACTGAAGTGTAGGGTGAAAACATGCCATCTTTTGCACACCCTCTAACTCGTCTGCATGATGATATGTAAGAATTCTGTTTTTCAGCCAGTCATGAGGAAAGAGAGTACTTCCCCCACTGTTTCGTTTCCATAATTGGTGCCGGTAGTTGTGCTGAACTCGCCGTAAGCTTGGACATATGTGTCTGCGTCTCTCTATGTGCATGTATGCGTAAATATGGTGATTTACGCTTACTCGACCTTCCTCGAAGTCGACTATCTGATGATTTTTGTAACCAGAATTCTGCCCAATTAATCAATAGTAACGACAGTTCTGATCGACTTCTTCGTTTCCATGATGCTTGCTGATAGTTCTGTCGAACGCACTATATGCATGTACATGTACACGTGTGTCTTCTTCCTCTGTGGTAGTTCTGCTCCCATTTTTTTTTTTTTTTGCCATGATTGGTGCTGGTTGTTGCGTCGAGCTCGCTGTAGCATGGAAATTTGCGTGTCTATGCATCTCTCTCTGTGTATGAATGCGTAAATATGGTGATATCTTCTTCTAACTCGTCTGTCTGGATGTAGGATGTGCAGGACATTTCACCATTAGTGTGTGCCTGTGTGTATTTGTGTGTGTGTCTTCTTCCTCTGTGAGTGTTCTGCCCCCTTTTTTTGTTATCATGATTGGTGCTGATTGTTGTGACGAGCTCGCTGTAGGCACGGAAATGTGGGTGTATGTGTGTCTCTCTTTGTGAATAAATGTGTAAATATTGTGGTACCTTCCTGTAACTCGTCTGTCTGGAAGTAGGATGTGCAATTCATTTTCACCACTAATGTGTGTGTGTGTGTGTGTTTATGTGAGTGTTTGTGACGTATAGATTTGTGGGCGAGACTTTGTATGACTATATCATATCAATCTGATGACCAAGTGTCTACTGCAACTCATGGTTCGTGGGGCACAGGTTATTGAATGGCAGAAAGGCTTGTGGTGTGGGAGAGACGTGATGGTGTTTATGTGAATAGTTTGGTACCTAGGACACACGTTACTTAAAGCCAGAGAGGTCTATAGTGTGAGATAAATGAGACGATGTTGATGTAAAGAGTTTGGTACCTGGAACACATGTTACTGGTTAGGAGAGAGGAATGCAGCGTGGGAGAGGCGACACGAGGCTGGGGGTACATATTACTTAATTCCAGAGAGTTTTGTGGTGTGGGAAAGGAAAAGCTCTCTAGCCTTCCTGGCGAGTCGGCATTGCTGTGCAGTGTAATAGTCAACAACGATGTAATTAGAGCAAGGAGAGGATTTGGTATAAGGAACGGGGCGGAATATCGAAATGAGTGAATTCGTTAAAGCATGAATAAGCGAAAACTAGTTGGTCGGACCAGAGATCGAACCTAGGTCCCCAAAATGCCAAGCATTAACCTCTCATTCACCCAGTTCGGTGTGCTAGAAAGATGGTGATAGAAACCTACTCGACGTCGAGATTTCACCATCAATATGTGCTTGTAACCACTGTTTCTACAGGGAGTAGACACTCTCCCATTTCACTGTGCTATTTTCAGTTTGTTGCCGTTTTTGTTGGGATACCAGCTGTCTTTCTCAATTTGTTCACTATATGTCCTTCGGGACAAAAACTGTAATGAGGGGATGTATGAGAGAAGCGAAGGACTTGGGTTACAAATCCACAGTCAGAGCATTACTAGTATATAGTGGTGTAATATGGAGTCCACATTTTTTGCACATTAAATGCCGGGTGCAAGGGAGGGCAGCTAGATTTATAAGTGGAACACATTTTACAAGTGACATGTATATGGTGTATAATGAAGTTAGAATGGATATTGGTGGAAGAATTCTGCGTGGTGCATGGAAGGGAAAAGTTGGCCATGACCACAAGGCTAGGGAGGGTAAAATATGCAAACACCTACTTTCATATACGAATGACTTAACAATTTACGACAGTCCAAGTGTAGACGTTATCTTCGGCGTAATCGTGCTAGTGTCTGCACCTGTGGTGATATTTTAGATGTTTGTCGGTTTGTGGAGATTCCTAAGAAAATATTGGTTTTGATATCTGTTAGATGACCATGTTAGCTAAGAGCGGTATTATAACTTTATCATGTGCGCTAGTTAGTTTAAGGAAGCATGAAATTACAAAACAAAAATATGTCATACTTGGTCCTGAATTCAAAGATTGGCGTCAGTTGCGGACATTTCAAACCAATGGAGAACTCTCCTGGGCCTGATTGGCTGAAAAAACTTTAGCAGAAATTTCCTGGAAAAAAGGCAGACATTTCTTGGAAAACTTGTGTACTGTGGAGCGCATAGTCTTGGCGTGACTCGATTTTTTTTTTCAGACAGGAACAGGTGTACTCGATGGCGGACGCATTCCTCAAGGGTGGAATTAGTTAGACTAACGGACGGTGTTTTATTCCAGGAACATCCAAAGCATTCATGCTATGCTGTGAGATATAGTTAAAAGGAAGGTAAGAGGTGTGTTAGTATATGCCACAGTGTATAGTGTTTATAGTGAATCACTGATGAAAACTTTATACTTACGAAGGATGACTGGTTTAATGGCTGTCTCAGGTAACGTTAGGAGTCCTCCCCCTATTAGTTGGAAATGAAAGAGTGACCTTATCGTGACTGTAGTGATGAATATCAAACCATCAACCACATAGTTTAAATCGGTTTTCTTTGCTCACTGACATTTGTAATGTGATTGCATTACAATCACTCCATTGATGTGCCAACCCGTGAAACCTTGGTTTTATTGAGGGAATTCTCCATGCTGTATTCTTTTGCTGTAATATGGAGGTTATATACCGATCTCTGCAGGTCATATTCTGATTCAGCAAAAAGCACTTGGTCATCTCCAAACAGTAATGTATCTAGGTTGGTCTGACTGTCTATTTTTATTGTGCCATGGGGGTTTTGTCGCCAGTCACTAATGATTTTGATTATATATATGCTGAATAAAAATGGCGATAAAAGTTAATTTTATGGTAAGTAGACTATTAATGAATTATAATAGTTCGAAATATCAATAAGACATGACCAAATGTTTTTCGAAGGTCTGAGGAAGAAAATTACAGGTTTGGGAATAACGAATATTGCAGAGTCTCTAATTTATACGAGCAAGCAGTGGACAACATGACGTGCGCATTCCACACCAGTGAATCCCTAATGTCAAGCTCGGAAAAGCGCCTAATGGAATATTCTTGTTGCTGGGCAAATACTAGAGTGATTGTTGTGACGAAAATATTCTGCTTTCACCTAACAGACGTGTAAAAACCGGAATAGTCTGCGGCGTGCGCTACTTAGTGTCTGAAATAGCGAGCTCCCGCCTCGGGCGACCGCGTGTAGCGGACGGTTAGAAATAGTGCAACCAGAGCGCGCGAGTGCACGTCAGCTATGACGTCACTAGAGCTATGCGTCTGCGAACTCGTCGGGCAAGTGCTGACACCTGGGACCGCCATTGGCAACCCCCACTACACTTGCCTGTGTCACTGAAGATGAGTTCTTGAGACATGGCGATCTGGAGTCGAACGAGATAGCTATGAACAGGTCAATAGTCAGTGCGCAAGTGAGGTCTGACTAAGGGGTGAGTGTAGCTGTTACACGCAGTCAGCAGGCTCACGGTGCGTGCTCGCACTTGAAGCACAACGGACGCCTCTCACAGACCACAGTAAGGCCGGGCGCACATTGACACGCAGGCGGCGCAGCACAGTTTCTGTGTCTCTATGTTTTGGGGCGGAACAGCGTGTATTGAGACGCAGAGCAGGGCAGCGCAGTACTGCGCCGCACGTGGCCTGCGCCACGTTGTGATCACGACACAGAAACTGTGCCACGCAGCTCACTCTTGCCGGTTTTTGCCGTAACACTTCTTGTGTTATTTATAATCTTGCTTTACTTATAATCATTTTCAACTACGGAATAAGAAAAATTGATTAAACTGGCGCGTAATCAACCTGAGATTCACAATATCAGTAGTTATAAATACATAAAAATTAAATTTAAACAAGAAATTTTGACCATGAGCCCAACAAGTGGCGAGTAAATTCAGCATTTATTTATCATACAATTGTCCTCTTATAATTTTCACTTTTATTTTCTCTTTTAGCATTAATTTTTAATAAAACTTTTTTTAAAAAAAGATTGATATAGATGCTATTATTACATAATTTGTTGAACACTGCTTTTTTAGTTTCAAGTATTTCTAATGTTCTGTTAAAGTAATAACAATTTTTCAAGCTCGGCATCCCAGTCTGATTCAGAAATTAAAAATCGAGTTTTTGTATCGATATGTTTTTGGTTACGCTTTTTTGTCGGTTTCTCGCACAACACAAGAATGCTTTGTAAACTGCCGCACGAAACTGCGGTCTAATTTGCGCGGGTAACTGCCCGACACAGTTTCTGTTTTCGTGATGCCCTGCCCTGCTCGGCGCTGCCCCTACTGCGCCACGCAGCTCAATGTGCCCCCCGGGTAAGTGCAGACAATGAATGCATTTGGTCGTTACCAACAACAGGAACGAAAGGCAAGCAATCTGTGTGAACATGTACGTGCCACCAAAAACCCTGACGCGGATAGTCCCTGTTGTTGAATGTCCCCAGACATGTATAACTGGAAGGAACTGCAAACCCTAATGCAATTCGTCATACGCTATTTACGTAATAACATTTCTAAGCATCCGCAAATAAATTAACTGACAGAACACTGGGAAAAAAGTATGTAGGGCCTATTACGTTTAAATCGTTATATCAATCATTAGATGCTTATATTTAAGTATTGTTCTTTTGATAAATACAAGTATTCCTTAAATTCTTTGTCCATTGATAAGTAAGATAAAAGTTTTAATTTTCGAACATCAATGTTAGTGAAAGCTTTGATTAGATTGTTACTTAGCATAGGTCAGAATTATAACTGGCAATTGACGCTACAGCAGAGGGCATGAATAATTTAGCTTTTTTCCAAAATAATTTAAACTGTGCCCTATTATTGAAATTATTAAATAGTTTGAACGGAAATAGTTGCACACTGAGCGCGAACAATTAATATGCGTGAGATTGCAGGGATTTTTTTTTTTTTTTTTTTTTTTTTTTTTTTTTTCTGGCGGCAAGTTTAGAGTAGTATGTGGTTAAGTTGAAATCCAACCTGAACCAGGATGGAAAAAGTAAAAATTGTAAGTGGACAGTTTTATGATAAATAAATGCTGAATTTACTCTCCACTTGTTGGGCTCATTGTCCAAATCTCTTGTTTAAATTTAATTTTTATGTACTTTTTATGACTGATATTGTGAATCGCAGGTTGGTTACGCACCAGATTAATCAATTTTTCTTATTCCATAGTTGATAATGATTATAAGTAAAGCAAGATTATAAATAACGCAAGAAGTGTTACGTTGTAAACCGGCACGAGTGAGCTGCGTGGCACAGTTTCTGTGTCGTGATCACAACGTCGTGCAGGCCACGTGCGGCGCAGTACTGCGCTACCCTGCTCTGCGTCTCAATACGCGCTGTTCCGCCCCAAAACATAGAGACACAGAAACTGTGCTGCGCTGCACACAGGGGTATTTGACACAAAAAGCCGATCAAAAGTCCAAAAAAAAATTAAGCAAATTCCAAGAACCCGTATCTACCCGACTCGAGGCAAATGTCTATAGAATAACAATCAGCAATGTTTTTTAGATAAGCTTCATTTCCTACCCCGTGAACAGTCATCTTCTGAGCACATTGCAAGACGCACATACTGTTACCAAGCAAATACAAGAAAATTATAAGTTGTACCAATTTAATTTGTGAGTGATGTTAAGTGAGTCGTGGTGATTTTAATCATGGATATTGTTCAGCCAGGCACCTAGAATTGAAATAATAGTAATATACATCCAAAGGTATCGCACAACTTTATTTCTGTACATTTTTGTAAGCTGACTCATTTTTTACTAATTTTTTTATTACGAAAAGTATTGAAATGTCTAGGCTCGTTATGCCGAGAAAACATTTACGTGCATGAGATGCAAGATTTATTTATATTAAAAGAAATGATCTTTAAATCCTTTTTTTATTGCAATAACAGGTTAAATTTAAACTACACCCTCTAATTACAACAAGAAGACATGTGTGCGAAATTTTTCTTTAAAAAATTAATACATTTGTAAACTAACACTGAAAGAAAACACATTACACAAAATTTTAAACTCAGACAGCAAATAAAATGAACAGAAGCAAAAAAAAGACAATAAATACAATGTTCCCGGCTAGGGAGAGCAAGAAACTTCGTAAGTTTGGGCGTACTGGGTAAAAATGTTTATAATATGTAATTGTTACTTATCGTAACTGCAGGAGGCTGTCGGTGACCTTGATGTTTCTTTGACTGTGGCGAAACACTTTTAACTCCATCTGGCAACTGAGGTGGGTTCACTTGTGGAAGCACATAAAGAAAACAGCACGACAAATATTGTCGTGGCGAAAACGCGACCTCCACGTTTCTTTGAAATCCGCGTACACACACACATGCGGACTGTACGGGGTCCAGCCGCAACCACCGACAAGAAGGCCTTCCAGCTCTCACTGTGACGTCATACAGAGCCGTCCCAGCTGTTCCTCAATGCCAGACGGAAAATCAATGAATAATAATCACATAACCATCACACCATATCTTAGCAGAATATCATCATCATGATATCACATAATTATCACAATATATCGTAGCAGATTATTATCAAAATTATATCACAAATCATCACACCATATCATTGCATATTTATCAAAATCTTTATTATGATGTCACATATACATCACAGCATATCATAGTGTAACACATGTAACATATCATCATCATTATGAGAGCAAATACACTAAATCATGTAACATATTATGTACCATATTTATCATCATCTTCATCCTCATGAAAATACAAAATCATCAAAACATATCATAGCAGATATACCATCATCTTGACAACACATAGCCATCACACCAAGCAACAGCATCAATTTTACTCACTGGTAGAATGTGAATAACATCCTTGAAAGGAGACATAATACTTTGAATCATGAAAGTATGTGCAGTAGTTGCAGTATCAGTGCTGTCATAGGCCATTCCAACAATATTACCACCTTTATAGTCCAAATAGGGTTTAATGTGAATTTCATCTATCATTAAGTTAACAGCTAGATCACAAGATTTTAGGAAACTTTTTCTTCTGTTTTATGTAAGATAGAAAATCAGAATTTTCTGCATTTACATTAATAGGGGATACCATATTTTTTAATGGTGTTGGGATGGGGTAAAATGATATAGCTACTGTTTCTTAGAAATCTGTAAGCTTGTCTGGAAATCAAAATAGAATGGAGGATAAAATCATTATGTCAAATTCAAACTTGTGTCTTTCCTTTGCCTTGTTGATAAGCAGCATTTGAGACACAACAAAATCTACAACTTTCTTTTTCTTTTCCTCGCAGGTAATACGTTGTAGTAAATCTACTATGATACTGACATAATCAACTGCATTCTCCTTACCTTTGTTTAACAGGATTTCTGCACTTCTCATTGTAGATTCTACTTCAGCTGTAGATGTAACAATTTTTGAAACTTCTTTCATTTTAATTTCAACTCCTTTAAGAAATACTTTAATGCTCAGGTCTTCAGAGACAGTAAAGTAGACATTATGAGAACAATCTTCTAAATCGACATATAAGAATAAGACAAAAGACTTTTTAGGCACAACACACCAATTCTCACTCAATGACACATACTGAAATCTTTCATTAAATTCTTGAAAATTTTTAAAACAATGCTTCTTATTGTATTCCTCTGCACGTTTTTCATTTTCCAAAATTGCACTTTGAAGAGCATCAGCTTCCAATCTTTCTCTTCTGTCTTCTGGAGCCTCTCTTCTTGAAGTATTAGAAGATAGATAATTTGGACAATTAGGAAAGAGTTCAGGAACTGCATCTTCTTTTAATCGGTGTCTTGTCAAAGGCACAGTTATTGTCTTTCCAGTTTTCCAATCCACACAGGATGATGACATGAGTATGTCACTCTCTTTGAAATGTTTTCTGCAAACCTGAAAAAAAAAATGTCAGAAATTAAGGTTTTAGTCTTACATGTGTACAAATAGTAAGTTAAGCCTAAATGTTAGTTTACAAACCTCACTTACAAAATTCATTGGCAAAAGTTATGCTATAAATATTATTATTAATAGCAATACATAACCTTAAGATATGCCTAATTGTTCAGAATTAATTTAGCATACTGGTTTTGATATGTAATAATTCTATAATTATGTAGTAGGGCCTAGGCTTAACCTAAATATTATAATATTTTACGTCTATCTCGTAAATTAGATCTTATAAAAAACACACAGGTGGTTTACTTACCACTGGATTAACAGTTGGAGTGAAGTTCTCTCTGTGAATTGCTGAAAGCCATTTACTTCTTCTGGATTCGTCCCTAGGAAACTTAAAAACTTGCATAATTTCGCCATGTTTATAATTACTAGTGCATCTAGGAACACAGCATTTACTAGGCATCTTATTATGATATACCTAGCAAATAATTTGTAATAATATTAACGATTCTGCACGAAAAATAGCGATGAAATCACAACGACATTGCTATTACAACACTAGACACGCTAGACTCTATCAAGCAGCTACAGGTGTCCAGAGCCAAGATGGCTACCGCTGTCGACACGAAACATTACGATGATCCACGAAGTAACGAGGCCTTCTTTGTGTGACGTATACAAAGTTTCTCTCTGAGCTGGTAGGCCTTCTTGTCGGTGGTTGCGGTCCAGCCCCCAAGTGCCCCCGACAGTTTGACCATTCTCACCCCCGGCCTCCGGGAGTGGCATCTCTACCTGCGTCAAACAAAGCAACCTCGCCGACAACAGGACGCCAGCAGGAATTTGCCAACCTTCCCTGTCTTCCAAAACGGCTGGATGAAATGTCTCACAAATGGAGAGGTGACGGAAAATCAAATGATAGCAGAGGCTGGACATTACAGTATTAAACAGTGATTTTGTTATATTTCCGGACCTTTCCCGTGTCTGATTTCTTGTATGGTATTAATTTAGTGTACTATCTTGGTGTTTCATTGAAAATTAGGTGCCAAAAGTGCCAAACGTCTATTTATTCGAAAAAATTCTAGATTATTTGCAATGAAACAAACTTACTTTTTCCGTCATATTAATTCATATAAGATTTTCTATGTTATGGGCTCTTCTGGTATCATGCTCATGACCCGAAAAGTTATTTATAATATAAGTAAACACCAGTAAGGAAATGATTTCGTGCAAAAGTTGGAATTAGTCGAGGAAAATATTTTAAATCAACCGACATTCACGGTCGAACAAACGCAACAGTTCTAACAAAAGTTTTCAAGGCTTAAATTAGAAATTAAAAGAAAATAGCAGGCTGCAAAGAGAACTGAGAGTGTATTTTTAAAGAAATACCACGATTTGTTCAAAAGATGTATCGAAATCCCCATAAAATCCAATCCGACCAAAGTGGGTCGGCATAGAAAATCTTTCGAGGATTTGACCGATTTTAGCAAATGATGTCAGCAGAGACAAAAGGTATTAACAAAACAATGATTGACAGGTTTTGTACTATTATGTGAATGATATATAGTGAACACAAGATAGATGTATATATAAAAAAATTATTCTCCACTGCCACGAAAAATTTAAGATGTACTGTACATTGAACTGTACTCGTGGCATCCAATATCACCTATACAAGAAGTATTGAATGAGGGCCCACTTATAATAGAGTATGCACTCTGTCAGAAGCAGCACCAGAAGCTGGAAACAAATATTTTCGACGATTTGGGGAGAGACTCTCCAGAAAACTAAGTTGGGTTTAGTGCAAGGACAGATGTCATTAATAGTTTCTCATTAACTTAGGATCCGTATTTGAGCTTCATCAGGCACAAAACCCCCAAACATCTAAATCATTCAATTCAGAAACTATTAAAATATTACTGTATTGGGACCCGAGTACTCAAGAAGAGAACGAGCCATAAGGTGAAGATTCCGACGACGAAGGATTGAATGGTTCGTCAGAATGATATTTTAGTGTACATGTATGATTATTGTTTAGGTATTTTGTAAATATTCGCTTAATATTTTATAAAGTGTATGAACACAGAACGTGTTCTTTATAATTACTCCTACTACACAGTTAAAAGTTCTAATGCACAAAAGAAGCGAAACAAACTCCAAATTACGTAGAAATAATTTTGATCGACTTTTGGTGTCGAATACCCCTGTGTGCGCTGCGTCGACTGCGCGTCAATGTGCGCCCGGCCTTAATATGCGTGAGATTGTAGTTTTTTTTTTTTTTTTTCTGGCGGCAAGTTTAGAGTAGTATGTGGTTAAGTTGCAATCCAACCTGAACCAGGATGGAAAAAGAAACTTTTTGTTACAGCGCAAGGCATGAGGAATTACATTGAATTTTATTTTATAACAATTCTATTTAGTTAAGCAACTGCAGAGAAATAAATTACCATAACACTCCGTTAAACCCGTCATGTTTGACGGGCTTTGGGGCTAGTCGTAAAATAAACAGCATAATCTTATAGAGAGAAAGAAAAAATACTGAATAGATTTCATATTAGTATTGTGGGAGTAATTTAGGATTAAATATTGGATTTTTCATTGTAAATTTTGCTTAGAGAATACTCAAGTAGGCGACGCGGCGGGTGCGTGCCATGCAGTCGCCTATCTGGCGCACCGCCACGTCAGCCAAAAGGCGGTGGGCGTTCAGCTTCCAGTCCATGGCGAGCGCTCGCCTCGAGGGAACGGGTTTTATGATGCAGCCTGTGTAAAACTATAAAATAATATTCCCTTACCTATGCTAATTCTCTCAAATAAACGGTTTTTGAATCTTCTGGAGTATCCCTAATTAAAAATAAGATACATGGTATGAAATGAATGTTTTTGCACCAAGTTAAAACTAAAAATCGTATTAAAGATATACAGAATAATTTTTGAATTCGTAATTTTTATTTTATTTTATGCGAATAGACCTATACATATCACGCAAAACGTAGTCATTTTCTGTCTGAGTTTCTTTTGTCATTCCAGTATTCTCGCATCCGTTTACTAAAGGCAAGTTTCCTCTCTTCTGCCCATGTTGTGCGAGGTCTTCTTGGCTTTGCTTTCTGGCATGTCTACCCAGTCATGTATTTTTTGTCTGAAGATTTTGCGATCTAGGATTTCTGAACTCTGATTTTAGCTTTTTCCAGTTCTTCTCTACTTGATCCAACCAACTGTTAGGCATTTTTAATGGTTGCATGAGTTTGAATATCTTCTTAGATAATCTGTTATCTGGCATCCTGTAGAATTTTAGTCTGCGTTTTCTGATGTCGTTGGCTATGTTTGAGTGGGGCTCCACTGTTTTGTTTGACTTTAGTCTGTAGCCTTCTTCTGTTTTGGTTGGTCCAATAATTTTCCTGATTATTCTTCGTTCTTCTTTTTGGATGTTCCCTGTATCCTTCTTAGAGTTTAGTGTGAGTGTTTCTGTGGCGTATAGGAGCGTTGGGTTAAATAACTGTATTGTAGTGTCTAATTTTTGATTGAATTCCTATGTTCCTTTTAACCGACTTCAAAAATGGAGGAGGTTCTCAATTCATCTGAATTATTTTTTGGATGTATGTTCAGCGATATCTTCGCAATTTTGAACCGATTTAAATGAAATTTTTATAGTGGATAGAGTATACCTCCAAGGGGGTCCCATATGAATTTCATTGAGGAACCACCCCTTATACCCCTTTACACCCCTTAAATTTATACAAACCCACACTTTTTATCCGATTTTGATGGAACTTTGGAAATGTATTGTAAAAAATAAACAGAAAAATACTATCAATTTTTGGTTTGAAAATCGTGAACCCCTCTCCCCCTATCCACCCATTAATTTTTGCCAATGTTCTTTATACAAAGCTAAAGTCGACACCATTTTACTGATCTCCATTAAAGTTGGCATATACATGTAATTTTTCATGGAAAAGGTTTCTGACCCAAAAAAATAAAAATACACCCCTCTCTCCTTTTAAACCCCTTAATATTTATACAAAACCCACATTTTTTATCAGATTTCAATGGAACTTTGGACATGTATAGTCAAAAATAAAGAGAAAATGCTGTCAACATTTGGTTTGAAAAAACTGAACCCCTCTCACCCTATCCACCCCTTAATTTTTGCCAATGTTCGTTATGCAAAACTATAGTCGACATCATTTAACTGATCTCCATTAAAGTTGTCATATACATGTAATATTTCGTGGAGAAGGTTCCTGACCAAAAAATAAAAAAGCCACCCCATCTCCCCCTTTACACCCCTTAATTTTATATAAACCTATATTTTTTATCTGATTTTGATTGAACTTTGCCAATGTATACTTTCAAACAAACAGAAAAATCTTGTCAATATTTGGTCTGCCAAAGCTCAACCCCTCTCCCTCCTACCAACCCCTTAATTTTTGTCAATGTATTTTTTTATAAAAAGCTACAGTCGCCACCATTTGACCTATTACCATGAAATTGGCACTTATATGAATTTTTTCACGAGGAAGGTTTCGGACCAAAGAATAAAAATACCACCCCCACTCCCCATTAAAACCGTTTAATTTTTATACAAACCCACAGTTTTTATTCAGTTTAGATAGGACTTAGCAAACTTTTACTGTAAAACAAAGAGAAAAATTATGTCAGCTTTTGGTTTGCAAAAACTGAACTCCTTTCCCTATTTCCGCTCCTTGACTTTTGTCAATTTTCTTTTTGTAAAGCTACAGTTGACACCAGGGGTGGATCCAGGATTTTGGTTTGGGGGGGGGGGAGCTCGAGCGGACTTTGGTTTGGGGGAGGGGCTTGGGTTGAGTGAATTTTGGTTCAGAGGACTTCCCTTCAGTGGATTTTGGTTTTTTTGGGGGGGGGGGGCTTGAGCGGCCATGGGGTAGTCTTTTTAGCCTCCTCGGGCCTCGAATCCGTAGAGCTTAAAAGAAAAAAGGTCGGTGGTGGACCTAGATACTTTTGGGGGGGGCTTGAGCCCCCTAGCCCCCCTCCCTGGATCCGTCCCTGGTTGACACCATTTGACCGATCTTTATGAAAGTTGGCACATATAAGTATTTTTTTATGGAGAAGATTTCTGACCAAAAAATAAAAAAACTACCCTAGCTCCCCTTTTACATCCCTTAATGTTTGTACAAACCCACATTTTTAATCCGATTTCGGTGGAACTTCGCATGTGTATACTTTAAAGCAAATAGAAAAAGAAACATACTACTCACATTACTTTGACAATAACACAAACCCTATTCCCCTTTCTATCCCTTTATTTACTGTCAATGTTCATTATATAAAGCTACCGTTTCTATCTGATTTTGAAGGAAGTATGCACGTGTATACTTCAAAACAAACAGAAAAAATACTGTCTACATTTGGTTTAGAGAAGCTAAACTTCTCTTTCCCTTTCCACCCCTTTAATCTACACAAAGCACAGTTTCTATCTGGTTCTGAAGAAAATTTGCACACGTATACTTCAAAAAATACATAACAATTGTGTTTAAATTAGGTTGCACAAGCCCAACCCCTCTTTCCTTCTACCCCCACACCTCCTAATTTCCAATGTTCTTTATAGATACCTACCGTTTTATCAGATTTCGATGGAACACTGCAAATGTATACTTAAGAACAAAGAGAAACATTCTGTTTACATAACCCAACCCCTCACTCCCCTTACCCCGTTTAATTTTTGTAAATGTTCTTTACCCAAAGCTACAGTTTTTACCTTGTTTCGATGGAACTTTGCACATGTATACTTTAAAACAAAGAGAAAAATGCTGTCCACACTACCTTAACAAAAACCAAACTACTCTTCACTTCCACACCCCTTAATTATTTTTTTATACACACCTAAAATTTTTATATGATATTAATAGAAATTTACAAACGTACACTTTAAATCAAACAGAAAAGGCAGTCTACATTTGGTATACAAAAGCCCAATCCCTCTTCTCCTTTACCCCCATCGTTTATAATTTCCAATGTTCTTTACAAAATCCACAGTTTTAAGTACCGTTAGAATCAATTAAGCTATTTTTAAGTAACTGCAGAATATTTATGAAATGTATATGTCCTAATGTCTCAACATGTACTTCAGATTTCAACTTCGACCCAGAGCTTTTACGTTGTGCAAACCAATTAAATACCTATATTTTCTGTGTGATGCCGGAACAAACAGATATATTCCAGAGACAGTTTTGTGAATGTGGTATGTATTAATGTCCAGATGTTACATATTTCGATTATCGAGCAGCAGCTTTAACAGATGTTATGATTAGATCGAAACACAGCCTGGACTAAAATGTAAACTGAAATTCCTTAACAAAGCATCCAATTCATCCCCATTCTGAAAGTTGTTGTAACGACAGATTTTTTTTTTTTTTTTTTTTTTTTTTTTTTTTTTTTTTTTTTTTTAAAGCATTCCCTTTAACAACTGAGCTACCACGAAGTTCGCAAAATGAGAACTGCTGTGACATATTCAAATACAAATTAACTATAATACCACAAAAAATTTAAAAATAAAATAATTGCTTAAAAAAACATAAAAATCGCCTTCAAAAAAGAACACTAAAAATTTTAAAATAACTTTATACCTTGCTTAGAAGAAAGTAAATCTAAATGGACAATATTTTACATTACTGTTATTAAATTTTTTACATTAATTAGTTATTTTTGGAGTCGGTGCCAGCCAAAAGAAAAACAAAAAGATAAAAACAATAATAAATGACAATAATAAATAAAAAATCATGTCACTACTTACCTACAATTAATTCTAGATACATTTTTCAACAAAACTGAAACATTTAGATGATACACCGATATTATACTAACTATAAAGTGTTTACTGCATGATGCAACCTACCAACTGACACTATAGCGCCAGAGATATGCCTGGATGAGCAACGAGGCCGAGCTACAGATAACATACCGTTAATTTGTTTCCCTAAGCTGTCTCCCGCAACAAAACTATCTTCCTCACGACATGCTGTAAAATATTTGGAATTTTTGTTCGTAATCTCGGTTCGCCTCGAACACCGACTCCAAAAATAACTAATTAATGTAAAAATTTCAATAACAGTAATGTAAAATATTGTCCATTTAGATTTACTTTCTTCTAATCAAGGTATAAAGTTATTTTAAAATTTTTAGTCCCCTTTTTTGAAAGCGGTTTTTATGTTTTTTAAACAATTATTTTTTGTTGTAGATATTGCAGGTCTGTCCGAAAGCCATTTTCATTTTGTTGAGTCTGTTTTGTTGTGCCTTCTTTTCGAGTCCAGTTGGACTGATAATTTCGTCTAAATATGTAAACTCGGTGACTCTGTTGATTTTCCCATATTTTGTGTTCAGTGTTTTATGTTCAGTTTGTGTGCCAAGAAAAACCGTTTTCTCAAAGGAGATTTTTAGTCCAATTTTTTCTGCTAATTCTTTGAGGGATTCTATTTGTTTTATGGCTTGTTGTTCACTTTCTGACAGAATAGCCAGATCATCTGCGAAGGCCAAGCATGAGATATTTCGTCTGTTTCTACCTATTTTTACTGGGGTATTCGTTTTCTCCCATTCTCTAATGAGTCTGTCCAGGGCTATATTAAATAAGATTGGCGAGAGACCATCACCTGTCTAACGCCAGTTTTTGTCTCGAATTCTCTGGAGAGTTCTCCCATGAATTTTACTTTGTTTGTGGTGTTGGTGAGTGTCTGATTGATTAATTCTCTTGATTTATTGTCCAGACCATATTCCCTTACGACGTTGAGTAGGCTTTTCCTGTCGATGGAGTCATACGCCTTCTTGAAGTCTACATAGGTGCATATGGTTTTCTTGTATCTGAGTGATCTGTATTTTAGGATGGTTTTCTGGTTAAAGATTTACTCTGCGCACGATCTGTTAGGTCTGAAGTCTGCTTGGTATTTGCCAATTTTGTGTTCGATTTTTTCTTGTACTCTTTTGCGGAGACAAGCAGAGATAATTTTGTAGGGGACTGATAATAGAGACATTCCTTTGTAGTCGTCACATTGGTGCGGTCACCTTTTTTGTCAAGGGGAAGTATGAGAGCGCACTTCCAGTCTTACGGGATTTCGTTTGACTCCCAAACAATGTCGGATAATTTTGGTTAGTTCTTGGAGTGAACTTTGGCCCAGATTATTCTGGAATTCCGCCACTATGCCATCTTCTCCTGATGCCCTCCCATTTTTGAGTTTCTGAATATGCTTCCTGATTTCTTCTAGTGTTGGTGCTGGTGAATCTGGAATAATTTCTCCTGATTGTTATGCGAACCTTTCAGCTGGTTCTGGGAAATTTAGCAGTTGCTCAAAGTAGGTAACAAGGAGTTCACAGTTTTCTCTGTTGTTTAGTGCCAATTTTCCATTTGCGTTTTTAAAGCAAAGACTCTGTGAGGAGAAGCGTATTAGAGTGAATTTTCAGCTTTCTGGATATAATTAAGACATAACCGCTGGGGACTAACAATCTCTGGTGGTGTTAACATTTTTATTAATAAAAGTTCTTGGAGTAACAGGATTTAATCAATTTAAAACTATTATTATAATAATAACTGAATGATAGGATATAAGCCTAACAGACACTTCTGTTTCCACGGTAGAGCAGAAAAAGAGTTTAGGTAGAGGGAGGAGTGGTCAGCAACAGCTTTTAGCTGTAAATAACAGCGTCTAGGAAGTAATTTGCTACCCAAAGTCAGGTTAATGAGTGGTGGAGATGTTTGGTCGACGCAAGCGCGCACCACGGGTGTCCCATTGTTATCTGGAACTGACCTTACAACTCCGAATATCCTTTGTTTGAGAGAACATCCCTCATCTTTATTTACTCTTCTCACAAAACTACACTGTGCATAGAGATTGCGAAAAATCCTACAATGTAAGCAAATAAAAATAATAAAAATGCTCCATAATGCGCAACAAGTAGAATTATCGCAATTATGGTGTGTCGTCTCTTTCCCGTCCATATTGGTTTCGCAAGCGCGAAAGTTGTGAAGCAATACATGCATTCCAAATTACTTTTAAATATTAGATAACATGTATATTTGTTGGTGGTTTATTCAGTGTAATTAAGTGTAAAAATTCCAGGAAATATCAGTAACATAAGTTTGAATAGTTCGGAACTGTGTTGGTACTAGTGTATACTGCTCCATCATTATCAACATTTTACTAACAACGGTTTAAGGCAATTAATCCTTTATCAGTGAAGGAAACAACTTATTACTAATAGGTTTAGCGTTTGAAACGGCTTTGTTTGCCTGGTAAATCGAGGCAAGCGGTCTCTGGGAAAATTATCCTATAAGAAATATTGTGCGCTTGTTCGGACAAGCTATATTATATTAATGTTAAATTACGCTTAGAAATTGTAGTTTTGGTGGTTTACGTTGGTTTAGTTAAAAGTATTAATACTGAGAAGTAATAGTATTTAATATAACAAATCCAGGAAGGTGCTGTTCGTTACAAACCAGAAAATAGGGTTAGGTATAGGTTATATTTACAATAAGAATAGGGGCGTGCAAGGAAATAGTAATTGGATTAACAGGGTTATACTGCAAGGTAGTAGCCATGGGGGAGGTGTGGACCCTCTATTGCAGGATCAGCTAGGCACAGGCTACCAGATCACAAGTTTTTTCAAACCTATTGCAACTATAGGTCAGGTAATAGAGGATATAGGTTCACTTTGTAGGAGTTTCACTAAGGAGGATAGAGTAGAGATAGTGAGAGGTGTGGGGAACAGCATTGATGCTAATTATAGTATAGAGAGTGACCTGAAGAAAGTATTGAGGGAAGCCGCCATGACCAGCCGCAGTTGAACCACGCTATGAGGCGGGTGTATGTGGAAACGGGGATGCTACTTGGGAACGGCATTAGTTCTGTCGTGGGGGTTGTGCCTTTGGGAACCATTGGTAGGTGGGGTTTCTCTAGTCTTGGCCTACACCTAAGAAGGAAGGGCTAGGAAATACTTTCTGAGTTATTAGCTAATGCTATAAAGGTAATGACGGGGTCAGAACTGTGCCTTTTTTTTTAGTTTAGGGGCTGCTTGTGAGGGAATAAAAATAGGTAATCAAAGGGATGCTCAGTGTACGACCATAGTCAGAAAAATCACTAATGCTAAAGAAGAAGATGAAGATTTTGAAACAATAACAGAGGGGGGCAGATCTGGGAAGGTGAATGTTAGTGCTGCAAATATCACAACGCCAGTGATAAGAGTGTTACTTGTAAACTGTAGAAGTATAATGAACAAATATATGGAGTTTGCAAAAGTAATAGAGAAACAGGGTAGAGTCTTGGTTAAAAGAAGGAGTACTAGACAATGAGGTTTCTCTGGTGGTTACAGAGTGTATCGCAGAGATAGAGGAGCAACTGGTAGAAGTGTAATCATACTGGTTAGCAAACACTACTGCAGTTCACTGGTGTTCAAAGATCATGACCATGAGATACTTGGTATAGATTTTTGGGGGTAATAAAAAAGAAGTCAGGTTGTTGGCTGCATACTGCAGTGGAAGAATGAATGATAAAGATGGGACTTTCGGGGAGAAACTAAATTCATATTCAGGGTTCAGAAGTGAACATAAAATGAAAATTATTACTGAAGATTTAAACTTACCAGGTGTCAACTTGGTAGGAAATCAGATTAATAATAAAAGGTAACAGAGATTTACAAATACCTTAGTAAGAGATGGAGGCTTTACACAAGTGGTTGAGCACAGTGGCGTACCTAGGGTGGGGCAGGTAGGGCACGTGCCCTGGGCACAATTGAAAAGGGAGCGCAAAATTCTCAAATTATTAAACTTAAAAATCAAAATAAATCGACGATATAGTTCATATTTAAATAATCCCACGATAACCGTGCAGGCTGATGAGTTTTCGCGAAGGAATGAGTAAACAGCGAATCGGAACTAGATCGGAAGGTATTTTGGCATGCTCTGCCGAAATGTCCTTCAATGGACCAATAGTACCGGCCCTTGCCCAGCGCCCTCACCGGATAATTTTGTTCTCTGGATATAAGACAAGCGATTCTTTCTCCATTGCTTAATTGCTGTTGAGATGATCGGCGTGGCTCAGTTGTGTATTTTATTTGTATTGCATGCGTCGTGAGTGAGCGTCAAGCTCCTTTATTTCGCAAAATAACAACGCAATATGAAACGATTGTTTTCAAAGAAAAGAGAGAGAGGGGCTGAGGAAGGAAAAAACGAAAATTGCAAGATCAAGTAGCATAATAATCCGTCAAGTACTTCAAGAAGTATAGATACTTCTTGAAAAGTCTGCTACTGGAAGTTCGACATGTTCTAGGGAATTGCCTACATCGACATGTGCAATAAAATGCAAAGTATCCAACACTAATTTAGCGCAAGACTAGGAGGATATAACTTTAGATAATGCTAAGTGTGACGAGATTAAGAGCAGTGAGGCTACGAGTTCTAAGGCTACTAAGACTTTGTAGAAAACATTAGTTTTAAGTACCAGGAAAAGTTGGTGGAAGTGATATGGTGATTGTTGTAGAAAACCCAATTACTTTCATACCAGAATTAATTAAGCAGCTTTATATTGGACTAGTACACTTTTATAAGATAATAGGGAAATCAATTCTGTAGGAACGTTTGAAAACAGAAATGGGTTCAAAATACTGACGGTCGTTTCTTACCTATAAATAACCGTTGTATAAACAAAAGATGGTATAAGAAGAAACTAGGGAATCGTGGTGGAGAAGAGACTCGCTCATGGCTAATCTATTCCCCGTCTAAAAAAATATGCTTTTGCATCTGTTGCCTTACCTTTTAGCAATTAGATAATGTATCTTTATTAGAGCACGAAGAGGGGTTTACCCATTGGAAAGCACCTGAAAGGCTCACTGTACACGAAAATCCTTAGAATTATCGTGAGTACTTCACCCAGCGGGAAAGAAATGTAAAGAAAATTTTACAGCAACTAAAAGGATTATTATCGCTGAACTTCAAACCCGGATCAAGACAATAAAACAAAAAAGGCGAACTGTATTAAAAACAATCTTTCACTGCATCAAATTTCTTGCCCTCAAAATCTTGAATTTCTAGGTCACTGAGAGTCACTTAGTAGCCTACATGGGATGAATCCGAATCCGATAATACCGGTAATTTCCTTGGATTGATAAAATTCCTGGACATACTTGATTCCATTATGCTCGGATTAAAAATCATCCTGGAACCACATCTTACTTTTAGCCTCGTGTTCAGAATAAGTTCGTTCATCTGATGGTGACTACTGTTCGCCAAAGTTTATTGTGAAACATTCGCATATCAAAATACTATAGTCTCATGTTTGACTCTACTTTTGACCATGCACATCGTGAACAGATGTCAGAAAAAGTGAGATACATAGAAGTTGATTTTGAAAGGAAATCAGTTTGCATTAGAGAGTCCTTTCTCGGTTTCATTCACATGAGTCAAAAGGACGCTGGAAGCTTAATTGATGAAATCCATTAACAATTAGAGAAAGACGGTATGGATATACACGACTGTCGTTCACAATGTTATGATAACGCCGCTGTGATGACTGGTCACCGAACTGTTGTTCACGGAAGAATAAGCGAAAATGATAATCTGTCGATGAATTGCGATAATCATTTGCTCAATTTGGTTAGTGTACTTGCAGCCAAGCACGATATTATAATGGTCAAGTTTTTCTAAATTATTTATCTATTCTTTTCTGGTTCCACTCTGCGCTGGAAAAAACCTCAAGAACTCCGTACCTGTGGTTGTAAAATCAGAGTCTGACTGAAACAAGATGGAGTACAAAGGTTTAAGCAGTTAAGCCAGTTAACAAATACCTTGAAAATATGCAGAAAGTTTTCCAAGACATGACACACGATGGCAATCAAAATAGTGAAAGAAGAAGTGGGCAAGACTTCTATATAATCATATGTTGTCCTACGATTTTCTGACTTTGATGTATTGACCGCGTTCAAAGCCGGGTGCAGCATCCTAGCATGAATTTGCATGATGCTGTCTTCGATATAAAAACCCTCCGAGTCTATTTTACTAATTAAAGAAAGAGGTTGGTTAGTGATGTACTCGAGAAAGGTTTCAATCATTGCCTGGAATGGGATGTAGTTATTGAAAGATACCAAAGGCGAAAAAAAAAAAAAAAAGTATGGCAGGAGAGAATGCGCAGGACGCTGGATTGAGCGTTAATGAAGAAATAGACCGACTCATGAAGGGATCGCTGGATCGTGTTGTGTGTGAAATGAGCAATAGTCAGCTGCACAAAACCGTTACAGATTTGAATTTCTCCTGACGATTGCGACCATTTTTTTATTTAAAAAAAAAAAAAAAAGAATCTAAAGAATTTTGAGACTTCTATTGTTGTGATGTTAACCTAGAAGAGATACGAAGAAATATTGGATGTTCGGATGCTAACATACACAAAAAAGTAAACTTAAATCGATCTGAAGAGCTTCATGAAATCATTGTTGAGTATGGAGATGAGAGTGTCTTTCTGAATCTGCGTATTTCCATTCAGGTTATGCTTTCGACTGCAATATGCATCTCAATTTGCGAGCGATCTTTCAGTAAGCTAAAACTAATACTTTCGTCTTTGTTGTCTACAATTGCTAAAGAAAGGTTATGCGACCTAACTTTGCTCAGTATAGAGCGAGAAGAAACCGAAGAAATAGGTTTCGAAAAAGGCAATGAAGGTGAATTTTTAGTTTAAGATTATGAAATAACTTTTTCCCGTGTGGAGTTGCTAGTCTTCCATTGGGCGCCTCCCCAGGTGGCGGATAGGGGATTGCCCACCAGATATGGTGGGTACCGGGGATTAAAATACCCGAGGTGGACCAAAACTAGCTAAAGGAAGAAAACCTTGAAAAAAACTACCTGGTCCTCCAAGTTGGGGATTTTGCAGTGGGCCAACTCCCTACTCATAAAAAATATGAAATGCTAAAAATCCGAACAATACGCCTCTGTGAGGAAAAGAGGAAGGCCCATGTTTACCTGGCTCCAAAGCGTACAAACAGGGATGAGAAGATTTGGTGGAAATATTGTGAGAAGATGAAGTCAAGATCTGTGTTCCGAGTTTTTATTGTTGTGTTGAAGTAAAACCTCTGTAGTGAGGAAAATCTCTCTTACTAATAATAAATAATTTTGTTCTAAAAAGAAATATAAAAGTGTTTGCCAACATTTATGATTGTTTTGTTTAGTATATCTTTTTATTTTATATTCAGATAATTTACGAAAGGGCGCAAATTCGATGCTTGACCTAGGCGCCATTTCCGATAGGTACGCCCCTGGTTGAGCAGAATACAGGGGGACTAAATATGTTGGATATCTCCCTAATAAAGACTGAAGATAACCTTATCAAGAGTCAAGTAACAAGGAATAAGTGATCACAATGCAGTCCTGATGGATATAAGAGGATTCAGTAAACCAGTGGCCAGAATTGAAGAGGGAAATAGGTACAGTTATAAAATACCACAAATTTCTAAGCTGAAAAGATATTTCAGCGATAGTTTCAGCAAATGGAAGAATTGCACAAGTATTGTGAAGATGAAGTAGAAAGATTTCAAGGGGATAGTAAAAAAGGTGAAGAAATATTTATTCCAAAACAGAAAATAAAGGGAAGACATATTTTAACAGAGAGGAGATAGGGTTAAACAGGTTGGTGAGACGAGAACATAACATAGTTAAGAGGCAGCAAGGGTTCTTGAGACAGCTAAACAAGAAATTACTAATGTCAAAGAAACTGGTAAATGTTATTGGTGCGAGAGAACCACTGACTGATGCGTCTAGAAATTTTTACCGAGCCTGGAGGTTACCGTTCTGGCCTCGCATTCGGGAGGACGTGAGTTCGAATCCTTGTACGAGCATCCAGATTTGGGTTTTCCATGGTTTTCCCAAATCACTCCAGGCGAATGTTGGGATGCTGCCTACAAAAGGCTATGGCCGAATTCCTTCCCGTTCCTTGTCCGCAGTCCTTTTCCGCCTCTAATGACCTCTACGTCGACAAGACGTAAAGCCATAAGTTAAAAAAAAATAGAAATTTCTGTGGCTATTTCAAAACTGAGAGGAATAAGGGGTGTTGAGACAATTATAGATAAGGATGGAGAAGAAGTTACTAAGAATCTGAAAAAAAAACCCAGAGATTTTGAGTAACTGGTTTAGTGATACCATTAAGGATGATGATTCAGGAATGGGAGGGTGTAAATCAGAGAATGAGCTTATCCACACAATTAGAAATGAGCAGACTATAAAATTTGAAATTCATCCTGATGATATCATGAAGGAACTAAAATATCTAAAAACGCGAAAAGGAGCCGGTGTGGATACTATTACTACGGATGTCTTGAAGATAACATAATGTGACGTTGTACCATATCTTGAAATATTATTTAAATTGAGTCTGGATACTTGTTACTTACGAGAGAACAAGAAAAGTGTGATAGTAGTAACGATCCATAAAGGAGGGGAGACACATAGGATCGAAAAATACAGGCTAATCAGCTTGAAATCAGTGGTTAAATTAATAATTACAAGTAATGGAGAGATTAATATGCAACCATATCAGACGTATCTGTGAGGAATGTAAACATGGCTTTAGACAAGGATATTCATGCGAATCTCAGTTAATAGGCTTTATTCAAGATATTTCTGATAAATTGGACAGGAGAGATCGAGTATGGAACTAGATCTTTCAAAGGCTGTTGACAAAGCCATAAAATAATGTAAAAACTATTGGAGTTGATGAAAAGGTGATTTGCTGGGTAGAAGAATTCTTAAAAGGTAGAAAGTAAAAAGTTAAAGGGATTCGATGGAAGACAGGAGGGGGGTGAAGAGAGTCATGGGAGTATACAAGGCGTATGTATCAAAAGAAGTAGAAGTAAACATTGCAGTTCTACAGGATAGTGTCTTGGGACCACTGTTATTCGTTAGTCTAATGAATGATTGTGTTAATGGTTTATTGTCAGAAGTTAGATTGTTTACAGACGACGTAATGTTATAATAGGATCAAAATGGTAGAAGACTGTAAATAGTTGAAGGGTGATCTAGATAGGATAACCAGATGGGTGAGTCGATATGGGAAAAGATAAATGCAAAGAAGAGCCAGCTTATTAGGTACACAGATAAAAAAGATAAAGGTTGATTCTGATTATAAAGTGTAGAAAGAATTGCTTATTGAAGATTCGAAATGTACATACCTCGGCATAATATTTGATAACAAACTTAATTGGGCAGGACACATTGAACAGGTAGTAGGAAAAGTGTTCAAAATACTTCACCTCTTGGACAGAATGATGAGAGGATGTACCGGACAAGTATGGGAACTGGATTACAAAAACTTTGGTCAGAGCACTACTTGAATATGGTGGTGTAGTATGGGACCCATGTTTTGGGCATCAAATACAGGAGTTGGAAGGAGTGCACAGAAGGGCTGCTAGATTTGTCTTTGGGAATTACCGCAGAACACAATCGGTAACTAATATGCTAAGGGAGCTGGAGAGGGATTCGTTGGAAGACAGAAGGGGGGTGAAGAGAGTCATGGAAGTGTACAAGGCGTATGTTGGTGATGAAGCATGGAATGAAATTGAAATATTCAATAAAAAAGAGAAAAAATGCTACTGTTGGATTAATTATTGATTAATAAAATTAATTATTGTGTGAAGTGATAATTTTCATTTTTACATTGAATAATTTCCAGATTTCACAATTTAACATTTATTTAACCTTTTCCTATGAAAAATTAAGAATAAAATTAAATACAAAATCTTCTTAACTCAAACCATAAAAAAAATACATAAAACTTTCAAATGATAACCAGGCGCCACTCAGCCAAGTTCAGATTTATTATAAGGGCCTTATTACACTAGGCGACTTGGCGACGCAACCAGCCGGGCCACTGGTGGCTCTGCTCGTCGCTGGGCACTGAGTCTTATGGAGCTTATTACACTAGGGCAGCCAGTGGCGCCGCCAGAAACTGGCGGCCGGCTGGCTGCCCTGCCCGGCGACCAGGTCGGCAACCACTGGTGGCCGAGAGTCGTGGCGGGGCATTGTATCTTATGTAGCTTATTACACTAGGTCACCAGGTGGCGCCGCCAGACTCGCCACCACACGTTCAGTCTACTGTTCTGCCCCCTTCCTACTTTACAATTTTAAAATTGCAGAGATACTGAGTGTCAGGTTTGGTGAGACAACTAGGGACAGTCGTCCTGTGATGGGAGGGAATGAATCAGAGGAGATTATAAATGACGAACCTACAAAATTTGAAATAAATTCTCAGGAAATTGCGAAGTAACTCAGAAAGCTAAAACTGGTGTAACTGGTGTAGGTAATATTACTACAGATTTATTAAAGATTGTGGGATAGGATATTGTACCTTACCTTAAAATTTTGTTTAAAATTAGTTTGGAGACTTGCTGCTTACCAAAGGATTGGAAAAGACCGATAGTAGTACCAGTTCATAAAGGAAGGGTTAAAAATATGGTGAAAATTCCTGGCCAATTAGTTTGTCATCAGTGATGGGCAGAATGATTGAGAGATTGATATGTAACTATATCAGAAATGTCTGAGAAGAACGAAACTAGTTTTCAGATCGACAACATAGCTTTAGGCAAGGATATTCATTTGAATCTCAGATAGTGGGCTATATGCAAGATATTTCAAATGCATTTGAAATGGGAGGCCAAGTTGATAGTGTGGCACTAGATCTTTCTAAGGCATTTGACAGAGTGAGCCATAAAATGGTTTTAAATAAACTGAAATGTATTGAATTGGATGAAAAAGTTACTTGCTGGGCACAGGAATTCTTAAAAGTCAGAAAGCAAAGGGTTAGAGTAGGAAATACATTATCAAGAGAAGTGGAAGTAAATATGGGAGTTGCTGTTCATTATTCTAATGAATGACTGTGTTACAGTCAGAATCTAGGTATTTTGCAAATGATACAATGGTAGACAATAGGATAACAACAGGTGAAGACTGAACAGTTGCAGGATGATCTGGATAGAATATCTAAATGGGTAGGTCAGCATGGAATGAAGATAAATGCCAAGAAGAGTCGGCTTATAAGATACAAAGATAAATAGATCTAAAGGTTAATTATGATTACAGAGTGGGGTCAGATTTGCTTGATGAAGTGTAAATTATTTGCATAACGTTTCATAAACTCAATTGGGCAGGTGGTAGGAAAAGGTTACAAAATCCTTCATTTGCTGAAGAGGGTGATGAGAGGATGTAACAGAGAAGTTAGGTAGTTTGGTTACAAAACTTTGGTCAGATAATTTGATGAATATGGTGGTGTAGTTTGGGACCACATTTTGGAGATCAAATACAGGAGTTGGAAGGTGTGCAAAGAAGAGCAGCTAGATTTGTTTGTAGAAATTATCGCAGGACCCAGTCAGTAACTGATATGATACAGGAGCTGGATTGGTACTCATTGGAGGAAAGGAGGAGGGTGAAGAGAGTGCTGTAAATGTGCAAATTGCTACCGGAGTGTTAGCTCCATCGCAGTTAAACTGTATTCAGACGACAACAAGTTTTTTAATTACTTAAGAATGTCTAAATCGTCTTTCTTTTAATATTACCGGGAAAGATACGAAAATGAGAAATTCTTCTTGCTTTACCCCTTTGTCTTCTCTATACTTTCACTTCCACTCATTTCCACAGTGACATTCTGTAGTTCACTGGACATATTCAACTACACAATTCGCATACAATGCGAGGATAACAGCAAAGTGACTGCTTGGTTGTGCGAGTGGCTGGCTGGCGGCGCCACCAGAATCCTGGTTGCGTCGCCAACAGAGACACCAGTGCCGCGGCTGGTTGCGCCGCCAAGTCGCCTAGTTTAATAGGGCTCTAATGAAGCAAAGGGTAGAGCAACTGACAATAGTTCTGATCTACGCAGGGTGACATGCCAAGGCGTGTTCAGTTCGATCGAAATTGAAGCAATGCAATCGAAATATTACACGTAGTATATTATCGTTTGATGTGACGATCTCTTTACTGCTGCTAGCGTAACGATCAACGTCACCAATGGGCAACAATGGCACCTCACACTGGGGACCAATCAGGTCGCTGCACTATTAACGTTAGACGTAGATATATAGACACAAACAAAAAAAAACACTTCAAGCCGTCAACGCTTTACTGTATGCGACGGCACCACGGACAAGAAACCCCAGGCTACACACTCAATACGGCCACAAGTTCACCCTCAGCAGCACCTCGATCTCTGTCCAAGCCACCGCTGGGCTCCATCATCCAAATCCCGCCAAAATCAGAAAACAGAGAGAAAGAAACAATGTCATTGCCTTCAGTTATTTGGAGCCTGGTCCTCATTTGTGCATTCGAATTGCCGCCCAGCTCACATCCACCAATCGTGTCTTATACGCGCCAAAACTTGGCTTCTTTCACCTCCTGCACTCTATCTAAAGTCACTGACCCTACCCCGAACACTTGCAACCACAGCCAACCTCCCCGCTGTTATGCTTTTAGCGTCGACGAACTGAATGAATGGGAATGTCCGTTCTATTGTGTGAAAATTATTTATGGTAGGCTTCCCATGAATAGCCGAAGATTTCTACTTTCGATTCGCATTTACTTGTACTTAAACAAAATGTAATGAGTCGATAATTTTGCTCATTACAATATTGGTAAGACAATTTAGAGAGGTCTATGGAAGGTAAAGGTGATCATGACCACAAGCTGGCACTCGATTTCAAGCATGAAGGGTGTGGGGAAATTTTCTTTCGTAGTGAAGGGTATTAGGGATTGAAATAGATTACCAAGAGAAATGATGAATAATTTACCAAAAACACTGAAAGAATTTAAAGTTCAAATTAGTAGAGGGCAAAAGTAGGTGGGAAAAGGAAAGGAGTGTAATAGACCAATTTTAGAATAGGTAAGATTATTTTAAGTATGTGAGACGGCAGCCGTTGGCGACGCCCTGAGCTTAGTATGTGGGCCAGACAGCCGTCAGCAATATAGAGTCACGTGAAAGTGAAATATGTTCTGGAACCTCGATAGAAGCGTCAGGTCATTTGCCTGACCAGCGCACGCTACAGTAAAACGTGACTGAGTCTTAAGTCATGCGGAAAAGATTCTAGAATATGGATAGAACCCTGGGGTCGTTGCCTGCCGGTAAGGCACTGTGAGTACACGTGATAGATGAGTATAAGAAACTGGTGTTAGGTCATCGGGGGCAGTCGGTCGCAAGAGTGGGACACGCCGACGCTGAGTATCGAGCGGGAGCCCGCGTGCTGCCAGCCCCACGTAAGTGTAAGTGTTAACAAACTGATTGATGCTAGCACTGTACTAAGTGGCACTCGTTTATAATAAACTAGTCAAGCAGTGAAGGCTTGCTTCATTTATAAGTACTCCCCTCTCCTCGGCACGCAGCTTTGGACATAGAGAGACAGTCAACTAATCTTGCAAGAACTACTATCCTGACTGTGAGTGGAGCCTGTGGAGCTACGGACCAGTAAGTCTAACATTTCAGTGCCCTCATGGCCTGTACCTCCAGCCATTCCTGACAAACAGCTCGAGCCAACAAACGAGTTGTTACAGGAGAAAGGTGAGTGTGTAAGGAGATTGCAACCGTAGAATGAGACCCATCGCAAATATATCAAATTAAAAAAAAATCATTGGCCCCACATAGTAACAAACTTTAACATTTCGTTAAAAACAAGTGGCATTAATTCACGTTGGATAAGACCATCTCCCCCACTCGCTATACTCTTTACACCGTTATCCCTCCCAAATAACTAAAGTTTCCCCCTTCTCATTGGCCCTAACTTCCTGTGCACAGTTTATTTCTAACAAACCGTTTGTCTCTATCGGCGACATCTGGCATTGGAGGATACATGCGTAGAGACCACTTCAATCAAACGATAATGTCCGGATGAAAACTCTATGGTGGGACGCTCTGGCAGCTGCTGTTTGAATGAGTTGCCTTCTACATCCCTGCCTGAAAGCCATTACATAGGACACAGCACTGTCCTAAGTTATCTCTGTTAGCCGATAAATTAATCACTGTGATACCAGGGAACACTCTGGCACCCTCTGCTTGGATTCCAAACAGACCGCATTAAGTCATCTTCTTTATTACTTCCCTGCATGTCAAAAGAAGTACAACCACCATCCTCTCTTGCATGTAAAAATTACAGCCACCAACTATTGAGAGCGATAACTTCACGGCTGTGAACCCTCCAACAGTATAATCAAATCGAATGTTCGAATTTATGTACAGAAAGTAATAAGAATTACGGCAATACAAACATTGATCAACCCCCTGCATTTAATATGAGATATAAGTCTTTCTCGGCGTATCTTTGATATAAATTCTTCTAGGGTTTGCCGCCGAATCACATTTTCTACTGTCGAGCTTTCGGCGACTTTCACTGCCGCCATCATCAGGTCTGTTGTGTCTGAAGGAACAACAAAAACTGGACTGAATAGCGGAACTGAACGAGACAGGAACGTTGTCGACTTCCGATTGGCTGACTCCAATGACGTAACCATTCCGTGACTGCGATTGGTCGGTTGTAGATATACCCAGCGTTGTACTGATAGTTGGCTCCGTACGGCTCAGAGCCTTTTCGAGTGCGCATCGTGTGTTACGAAGTATTGAGTAGTGAATAATACGAATTAGAAGATTTTTGATTTGCGGATCAGATCAGTAGGTTAAACATCGATAACCTGGGGAAGGGACTTGAAGAAATAGGGATGGCTACATATGAAAACTTGATATTGGAGAAGAATTTCAGTAGTCAACAAATGGAACAATTCGGATGTTGATATGACTGATTCATGCTCTTGCTCAGGCAACTGTACAGAACAAGACAGCCAAATGGGAGAAGAAATAGGAGAAAATGTACATGACATCCAAGAAAATAGAAGAGAGTTTCAGGAAGTGGCAAGGAAAAGGAAGAAGGAAGGAAGAAGATCAGGCAAGCTAAAACAGATTCGTGCCAGCGAGGAAATTACAATACATAATACATTTACGCCGCTTCAGCAACAGGAAACAGTGAATTCTCCTGAACAGAGCAAAGCAGAAGAACAAGCAACAGGATCGAATGCCGCCCAAAAAGAAACATTCCCACCAATTGTGATAGAAATGGTGACAGATTATAATTAAGAAGCACCTACAAGGACATCTGAAAGTGGTGTAGAGGGGCGATAGTCTAAAATACCATGTTGACAACAGTCGAGACTACGAATTTGTACATAGATTTTTCAGGGAAAACAAGATTCCTTACTATACTTATCAGTTGCCGCAGGACAGACCACTAAAAGTGGTTATCAAAGGCCTACCGCCCTCGGTGGATCCTGAGGAAATCGGTGAAGAATTGAAACAAAAAGGGTATCCTGTGCAGAATGTACACCAATTTAAGAAGAAGGATAAAGAAACAAGGAAACTTATACCGTTGGCGATATACCAAGTTACGCTTACGCCAGGCCAACCTGCAGAGAATATCTACTATGAAAGGACAATTCTGTACACCAGAGTACAAATAGAAAGATACAGAAGTCTCTTTGGGCCACCTCAATGCGTAAGGTGCCAGAGGATAGGCCATACGGCAAACTATTGCCAATTGCCTTATCGATGTGTTAAATATGCCAACTTCCATTCCACAAAGGAATGTAAATTAACTAATGATACTAAAGCAAAGTGCGTTAACTGTCAGGGTGACTATCCTGCGTCATGGAGAGGATGTTCAGCCTTCCAGACAGCAATGAAGGTAGTAGAGAACAACCAACGCAGGAAGGAAACAAAAAACCAGCTACAAAATCGGGAGACAGTTGGATACACCAAATCAAGGATAGATGCAAGTGGAGGTAGGGGAAGCAACCAAGAACAACGAGGAGAACGGAACACCTATGCTGACATCACGGCGGGCAGAGGCCATCGCATCAACAGACAAAAAGAGATATACAATGAACAGGACAATGGAGAGGAAAATGAATTCAAAGACATGGCAACGGAAATTGTAGGCACAATAAAGACAATGCTGATGAAATTTAAAGAGGTAACGACAAGAATAAAAAATACCAGAGGAACATGGGGGAAGATCATGGCCCTAGCAGAAGGTGTTTTATCAATGTTTGAATAATGGCCAGAAGTCATAGTCAAAAACTACAAGACGCAACAATTTTCTTGTGGAATGCGAACGGGGTGAAAGGAAAAATTGAAGAACTAAAGGAATTTATCCATCGAAACAGAGTCGATATTTTGTTAATCACAGAGACACACCTGAAGACGAGAGACAAAATCAATATAGGAGGAATGACCATCTATAGGACGGACCGGCCTCGGCAACGGGGAGGAGGAACAGCAATTTGTTTGAGAAATGGTATCGTGCACCAGGCAGTACAGATACCACCTCTAATGGAAGCTGAGGCAACAGCAATTAAACTACAGTCTAGAGAGGGTCATGTTATCATAGCAGCCGCGTATGCATCACCGAGAAGGAAATTGCTGGAACAAGATATAGATGCTATACTCTCTACAGGCGACAAAGTATTAATCGGAGGAGACTTTAATGCGAAACACTGGCACTGGAACTCAGGCAGGACAAACCAAAGAGGAGAACATCTGTTTGGACTAACAGGAGAGAGAAATGTACAAGTGATTGGTCCATTGGAGCCTACCAACATACCCTCAAACCACCACTTGCTCTCAGACATTTTGGACATCGTCGTAGTAAAGAATATAATACAAGAGGTAAACTTAACTACGATAAACGACCTATCGTCAGATCATCAGCCTGTTAAAATCCAACTAAAAACCTGGATTCCGACACACCGAATGCCGAGCAAGAGAACAGAAATAGACTGGAGGCAGTACAGTGACTTAGTACAGAGGAAAACACGACCTAACCTCAAGTTAAATACAGTGGAAGAAATCGATTCAGCAGTGAGCCATTTACAAAGTGTAGTTATGGAAGCAGCAAGTAAAGCGTCCACTACAATTATTGTTGAACACCAAAATGAAATAGACCTACCACCCGTCCTGGAGGATTTGAAATATCTAAAGAATAGATATCGAAAACTATGGCAACGTTACAGGGATTCACAAGATCGCAGGGAGTTTCATCGGTTAGCTCGTGAATTGAAAAGAAGACTTACGGAAAGAAAAATAGAAACGTGGGAAAACAAGATGTCTAATTTGCTATTAGAAAAGAAAGAAGCATGGCAGCTAATAAGGGCGCTCAAAAATCCAAGGAAAGTCAAGACCGGTATAAACGGGCCAGATGGTGTTGCCTTCCTACCTCTAGCTAAGGCAGAAGTGTTAGCAGAATCATTTGCAACACAGTTCAGAACTCCTGATTATGAGCTGAAAGCGAGGGAAAAGAAAATGGAAGAAGAGATTCAGAGGCGTGCAACGAACATAAGAGATGGCGCTACAAACACGATACCACAATTAACTACACCACGAGAAGTGCATGGAATAATTAAAAAACTGGTGAGCAAAAAAGCACCTGGTACAGATAACGTAACGAATAACCATCTCAAGAACCTACCCAGAAAAGCATTAGTTTTGTTGACTAGAATAATTAATGCTGGAATGACGAGAGGCCATTTCCCTACACCATGGAAAACAGCCAAAATTGTGACTATTCCAAAACCAGGTAAAGACCTGACCAAACCCGACAGCTATAGACCTATTAGCCTTCTGAGCTCACCAGGAAAAGTCATGGAAAGAATAGTCCTAAAGAGGATAACAGAAAATTTAAAAGAAAACGCTACAATTAGAGAAGAACAATTTGGGTTCCAGTCAAGAGTTTCGGCAACAATGTTATTGTTACGTCTAGTCGAGGACATATTGGCTGCGTTCAACAAGGGAAAATCTGTAGCAGCAATATTCATAGATGTAGACAAAGCCTATGATAGAGTGTGGAGAGACAATTTAATATGCAAGCTGGAGGATAAAACAGACATCCCACGCTGCTACATAAAATTGATAGCAAATTATTTGAAAGGAAGAAGATTCTTTGTGGCATGTGACGGTGCGAACTCATCAATTCTTGACGCCCTGGATGGAATCCCTCAAGGATCAGTACTGTCACCAACTCTATACAACATCTATGCAAACGATATTCCTGTACCACCCGAAGTTTAATTTGCCCAGTTCGCAGATGATAAGACGAAATATACTATCGGGTACAGACATGAAACAAACATCAGAAGACTGCAGAAAGGCATCGACAAACTCACCGAATGGTGTAGAGCCAATAAAGTAACGATCAACACCTCCAAGTGCGCTGCAGTATATTTTACTAAGAAAAAACCGGACTTTGACAAACTACCTCAATTAAGAATAGACGGACAAACGATACCGTCGACAAAATCACATCGATACCTAGGAGTTGACCAAAAGATGTTGTTCAAAGAACACATCAGACAAAGAATCCGAAAAGGGGTGGCTATTATGGTCAACTTATATCCGATACTTAGTAGTAAAGAACTGATACTATGGACTAAGAGCAGAATTTATAAATCAGTAATACGGCCATTTCTGCTATATGGCTGCCCAGTTTGGGGAATATCGGGAAATTCGAATATTCAACTCCTACAAAGACTTCAAAATCGCTGTCTGCGAATAATACTAGGTGCGAGAATGTACACACCGTGCAAGGCAGCTCGTTATTTAGTGATAATTATGTCCTGGTGGTACTACTCAACACGGCGTATATTTCAGTTCTTAATTAAATGTTCTTAAGATTACAGGTTTGATACCGTCCGGTCGCCAGTGGGGATTCCACAACTAATACTAATAATTTGTAGTCACTCACAAGATTAATCACGTAGAACAGTCAGCAGTGGCAGTTATCAACAAAATAAGTAGGAATTGCCAACACATAAATCACACAAAAGTTTACATTCAGAACACACATTTACTGTCTGAATAAGCAAAAGAAATACGTCGCCGAAGTAACCACCAGTTACAATGACTCGTGTTATCGAAACTTCTTTTCCAAAGCGTGCAGGATTCGAACCGAGTAGGTACACATAATATGTGGTGCCACTATCCCAATAATTTGTCCTGAACACTGTTCTTGTTCTAATCCACTGACACTACAAATATTTCTTCAAAACACAGTACCAGTTAGTTGAATAGTTATAAACACTTTTTAAGTAATCGTCCTCGCGGCATCGTTCTTAACAGTCGACTACTTTCGACATTCGCTTCACACGTTCCCGCCGCAAACTATACTCCTCTGCCATCTTGCTCTCACCGTCCAAAGATAATCTCTCCCAGACACTACTCTCGAATCGCGTCGGTTCGATTGCATCGTTACAACCCCCTCGTTGGCTTTAAGGCGCAAGATACGGTTGACAAACGCGTATCCTTTCGCCGGACCCAACCTTACTGACATTTGAGAATTTTTCAAACCCTAAAAAATCTGGTGGTACTCGGCTAATTCATTTACAAAAAATTGGTACATCATTAGAACAAAACATCAGACCAAATATAACATCGAAGAAAACATCAAATACAAAAGTTAAACCTCACCAACCATAACGCTAAGTCTGGGTGACTGCTTGCTTACCCTTACATTGACAAAAGAAAATACATATTAAATACAAAACACAAAGAAACTGAAACAACATGAAACATATCATCAAACCTTCCAATGTTCATATGTCCTTGCTTAAGCCCATGATATTTAACAAAGAAATTACAAACTGAATTACAATATTTTTTTTTTTTTTTGACAATCTTTCCTGTTATATGACACTATACTCAGCACTGGCTCGTGCCTTGACTACTTTGGTAGTGCACTGACAGTGTGCCCAGCACAGGCAGGTGCTTCATTCACTCACTGTTGTACCCCAACACTGGTCACTTCTCACGCGGAAAGACGCAAACTGACATAACGCTGCGCGCAACGTCTAAAACGTCTTAACCCTTCAATGTAAGTAAAAGGTAAGTCAAAATAACCAACTCGTTCCTCTGTGAAAAAACGGTGATACCTTAACCAACACAAACAGTGTGCGGGTCGCTAATCTGCGCACAACCGCAAAAGACATTTGATACAACAAAATTGAACAAAATCATAGTAAAATAATTGTGAAGACAAAACAAACAAGAAAACCTAAACCTATCATAACGCTAAGGCATTTATGCATGGATGTTTCCATCATGCGCAGTGAGGCAACTGAAGACTGTACCTCACCCCCTCTACCTAATGTACCTACTTCTTTTTCTTTACAATATTCCTTCCTTCACCAAACAGCTTTAAACCCCGCTTCTTCTTACGCTTCTTCCAACACTCTTCTCTTCTTCCCTCTTTCTTCTTATTTACATTCTTTGCTTCAACATATAACTGTAACTTCTTCCTGCATCTCTTCCAACTTTCTTCTCTTCTTCCTCCTTTCTTCTTATTTACATTCTTTGCTTCATCATATAACCGTAACTTCTTCCTGCGCCTCTTCCACTCCTCCTTCATTCTTCTTCCTCCACTTGTTTCCACATATCTTCTCAGCAAATACCATTCTTCAGGCTTCACATAGTTTCCTCTCTTCTGCATAATCTCTTTATTCCCATTAATCACCTTCTGTCGTATGGCTTTAAATGATGAATAGTACTCATCTATCATTATAGCATGTTTCACTGCGAGGTTTCCTTCAGGCAAAGTTTCAGGCTTCGTTGCTTCTGTCTCCTAAAATGTTTCTCTCACCTCAAGGACTGCTTCTCGCTGTCTTCCATCTTCATCTACCGACATTATTTCTTCTTTTACTACAGTAACTTTCTTAACATTTTTGTCGTCAGTAACACAAGTCTTCTCCTGCCCTTCTGGCTCACAACGATCATTTTTATCCACAGTTTCTCTTCCATTTGATCCATAAGTTTCTTCTGAAATCATCCTTGCTTTTTCTTGTTCGAACCAACATCTCAGGTGGTACTCAAACTCCGCAAACATCCGGTCCATCTTCGCTCCAAATGCGTCCAGACTGTTACCCAATTCTTTGGTCTTCGATTCTTCAGTTTCTTCCTTAGTAATTTTATGTTTTGTCACAGGTTCTTCTGAGTTTTCTTCTCGCAAAACTTCTGGTCCTATTGCATTCATCTTTAACCCTTCAGCAACTTCTTCGTTATCTTCTAAACAACGCTTTATGCCCGTGTTGTAAGATGTCTTGGTGAATGTATCCTGTTCTTGGCAGTCCTGTATAAATGCAATAAAATCTTGTTCTGCTCCCAAAATGTCTCCCTCTTCCAAATTTTCATTATTCTCTACACTCCTCATACTCTCATTATCATCCACAACCTGCTCCTCAACAGGCTCAGATAACTTTGAATCTACCTCCCAATCAGCATTGAATAATCCTTCAATATGGCAACAAACATCTTCTTCAAATTCAACCTTGTGTACCCAATCTTTCTCATATTCAAGGTATTTTACTCTGTTACCAAAATCGTGTATGCCCCCTTGATAGAATCAATAGCAGAATCTACTGAAACCATGGATATTTTATCACAAAAACTACCCAAGTTTTCTCGAGCTTCTTCCAGCTTTGACTATACCGAAATTCTATACCAATCTATATTTTTTAGAATTTCAGGATCCCTGAAATCTTTACTGTGCTGTATATGTACTTTGCATTCCTCCCTAAAGCTTGCAACCAAACTTTTAACAACCTTTACTATAGCTGTGTATTTATCCTTATCCTCTACTCTGATGTGAACTCTCAGAAAGTTTAGACTGTTTAAGAATCTTTCCACAATCCCCATACATTTTTTCCCATACTCCGGACAGTAATACACAACCTCCATCTTCCCCAATTTCTAATCAATCGTCAATCACACTGAAGAACATAGATAAGCCAGTACTACAGTTCATGCAAAAACTAACTACTGTTCATAGATTCTAGCTTATTTAGGAAATTACTGTTCATAGACTCGAAACGAGAAAGCAACATATTCATCTTCTCCTCAGAAAGCATCGTGAAAATTAAATCTCAAAAATTCCAATATGCAAAAAACACTATTAATGTTGAGTTTCACTCACGAGGAACAGGTACATAAAAATACTCCCAAGACAAAGAAAGCAATTCACCAGCTCAAATTGGCTGACAGGTTTGCCAAATAAGGAATACACCTTTGCATTACAACTTCTAACTCAACAAAAGGCACCAAAACCAGAATTCACCAACAAGTGGCAAAAGAAATTCCCTTACCAACCAACAAGAAATTGTATAGAAGACACTTATGAATCCTACTCAGCGTATGCCTTCTTTGGAAATCAACAAAAAATCTACCAATAGATTCGGTAACAGAAACTGACATAACTTGACCCAAATCAGAATAAAATTATGCTTACATGCATAAAATTTGCAATCCGCATAGCCAGTGGCTCATTTGACGATTCATTAATGCAAAAGAAATAATCACTACCGCGGAATTGTAATTCAAAATGAAACGCTATTTTTTCTTATTATTTTAATGTCAGTTTGTGTCTTTCTTTAAATAAAAAAAGTTTCTTGCACTTCCCTTTCGTCGAATCACAGCTGCCGTATGCTATCCTGCCGACCGCGACGCCTCCGCGCCGTCGTGTTGCCCGCGATGTTCCGCTACCGCCGCGCTAAGAAGTACCGCGCCGCCCCGGTGTCGAGTTGTTGTAGTTGCTTGGTCCGCGTCTGACGAAGTACTGCGCAGCTCGGCTGTTGTGTATGCTCGGGTTCCGTCGTTACTACAATGTCGTACTCATGTCTCGTTGAAATAAGTCCATTATCGCCGATTGTTGTTCAAACTACTCACATTTCCTACTCGGTTTTTTACAGTGTAAAATCCACTTCGGTGTTGACTAGTGTCATTTACTACCTCCGTTTTCACTTATACTGTCCTGTCACGGGAAAGCCATGTAAGGCAGCTCGTTACTTAGACATAATTATGTCCTGGTGGTACTACTCAACACGGCGTATATTTCAGTTCTTAATTAAATGTTCTTAAGGTTACAGGTTTGATACCGTCCGGTCGCCAGTGGGGATTCCACAACTAATACTAATAATTTGTAGTCACTCACAAGATTAATCACGTAGAACAGTCAGCAGTGGCAATTATCAACAAAATAAGTAGGAATTGCCAACACATAAATCACACAAAAGTTTACATTCAGAACACACATTTATTGTCTGAATAAGCAAAAGAAATACGTCGCCGAAGTAACCACCAGTTACAATGACTCGTGTTATCGAAACTTCTTTTCCAAAGCGTGCAGGATTCGAACCGAGTAGGTACACATAATATGTGGTGCCACTATCCCAATAATTTGTCCTGAACACTGTTCTTGTTCTAATCCACTGACACTACAAATATTTCTTCAAAACACAGTACCAGTTAGTTGAATAGTTATAAACACTTTTTAAGTAATCGTCCTCGCGGCATCGTTCTTAACAGTCGACTACTTTCGACATTCGCTTCACACGTTCCCGCCGCAAACTATACTCCTCTGTCATCTTGCTCTCACCGTCCAAAGATAATCTCTCCCAGACACTACTCTCGAATCGCGTTGGTTCGATTGCATCGTTACAACCGGTTACACAACTTCATGATCAAACAGGAATAAATTATATCAAATGCGAAATTAGAACACAGGCAGAAAAACTATATGACAAAGTAAACAAAGAGAAACATATGGAGCCCCGACTACGTCGAATTGGTTTGTATGAACCAAAAACATGGCACAAATACAAGGTTCCGCTAAATATATTAAACCAAGAACAGTAAAAGACCATTAATTGGGTTTTTCCATAAGACCGCCCGAGTGGTGGTCACAGGTTTTCCCCCAAAGTGATAAATAAAGAGTGCCCCCAAACCTAACCTTAGACTAACAAGCAAAGCTTCCAAAGGAAGTGGTGCTTTAGCATATAAGAACAAAAAAAAAAAAAAAAAAAAAAAAGATAGTTGGCTCCACAGCGAAACCAAAGCCGAGGTTGTTAAAAATAGAAAGACGATGGATTACCTACGTCAATGTTCGCATAACGTCACTGTTCATATTGAATCACCGTTTACATCATTCACCACCATTAATCATGATGTTAAATTCGATAATCCTTAGGGAGCCAAGCGGTATTCTGATTGGCTGACACAATAACTGTCCTCATAGCGTCATCGTTCACATTATTCTCACACAGAAAAATCCAAAGACTTCTTTAATGAAAGACCCCACATTATATATTCTTAAAAACATTTACTATCATTAATTATGATGTTTAACTCGATAAATGCATAGGGAGCCATGCAGTCTTCCGATTGGTTGACTATAACCCCGGTTCTGTAATACTTGTCTGTGATTGGTCGGCTACAGATTCAGCTGTAGATGTAGTCGGACCGATACGTCGTGCTCCACTTCAGCTGTAGATGTAGTCGGACCGATACGTCGTGCTCCACTCTCCGTAAAAGATGTTCGGATGGTTTCGCTCGTTAACGACGCAAGAGTATTTTTCTTTGAGCTTGTGTGCTTTGTTCGCCGCCTTCGTTCCCTCGCTCGCGGTGTGCGGCAGTCTGGATTTCCCGCTGTAGGGTCCCTCCCTGCCCGAGTTAGTAGGGAATTACCGCCACACGGCCCTCTCCCGCTGGGAGAGGAACCCTCTGGCGTGAGTTTTAGGGTTGTCACTAGTCCTTGGAACCTAGCGGTGATAACACGGGGCCAGTACAATATTCCTGCTGGGTGCCAGCAGCAAGAATGGACAATAATGAAGATGTTATACACTCTTCTGCGGCGGTCGGGCCTATCGCTCCTGCACATCTAACGTCGCCAGAAGCCACCACCTCCACCTCGTCGTCTGTGGGTGGAACATCTCCACCACGAAATTCTTCAAGCATAGCTGAAACACCAGAGAGCCCCCCACAGGCGGAAAAGGGATACGGCCTGTATCCTAATGCAGCAAGTCCAGGCCCTACTGGCAGTGAAACAAGACAAGAACCAACCCGAGATCTACAAAGCAACAATGGTGATGCAACAATGAATTCCTTATCATTGAATACAACTAAATCGTGCAGTTTCGCCGCATCAACAGATACTGGCAGTGAAAGAAGATCAGATATTGTTCGTGATGGTGATGCCACAGTGATCTCCTCAACAATGAATACTTCAAAATCATGCACCCTAGCCGCATCAAAAGATATGGTAGTAAATCCTACTCAACAAGGAAGAACTGATGCAAATCCCAGAGTACTGCAGTACCTTCCTTTGTATAAGCATGAACTCGATATGATCCTTGGCCATCTCCCAAAGAAGAGCAGGCAGGGAATAATGAAAAAAAATCATCTTCAGTGCAAGCGTTACAACTCCCTCTACTGAGACGCTGAAAAGGACAAGCATTTCAGATCAGAGTATGACAAATGTAACCACTCACAAAGCTAGCTCTACAGTGACAACCGCTTATAGTGAAGCGCTGAACTCAGACCAGAATGTGACAGAAGCAATAAACTCAGACCGTAATGTTACCAATGCACCTGCTCATATCCAGCAGAGTAGCAGAAGCAAAAGGAAGAAGAACGCAGCTGATAATCCACCGCAAGCCCCCAACAAGAGAATAGATAATAAAAAAACTCCACCTGTAACACACCAGAACACATCGGTCTATGAAGAGCCACAACAGCACTTACTGGACCAAGAAGAACAACAGTTTCTTCGTCCTAAGAAAACAGTCATGCTCAGACAGACACAACCTTCTGAGGCCATGGAAGTTTCCAACAGATTTAGCAACCTGAACGAGGAGAACAGTGCTCCAGAAACTGAGGAAACTCGTCTACCACCTCATAACAAAGCTATTCCACCATTCATGGTTACTTACTCGGGCTCATACCCAGATCTATTTAGAAGACTCCAGGCTAAGTGTTCCAGAAGTATCAATGTCAAACCTCAAGGTCTTGACAAATATAAAATAAATACTTTTTGTGTGGAAGACTATAAAGCCACCATGGACGAACTTACCGCAGCCGAGGTGCCGTACTTTACCTTCAACTCGGAACCAATCCATTACCTGAAGGTTGTACTGCGTGGAATACCTGGCACAATCCCTGTTGAAGAGATCAAGGCAGAACTCACTGCTATGGGGTATGAAATCACCTCAGTAGTGCAAATGGAAAAACCTGGAACAGGCACTGTGATGCCATTATTTACCACTATCCTACCAGACACGATTGAAAATAGGAAAATTTATCAAACAAGAAGAATGCTTGGACTCTCCATCTCTGTGGAGAAAATGAGGTCAAACCAAGGACCTCCACAATGTCATCGCTGTCAAGCGTTTGGACATGTACAACGGTATTGTAGTATGCCAGTCAGATGTGTTAAATGTGGACAACATCATCCAACAAACAATTGTGACCTGGCTAAAGAAGCTACCAACGTCAAATGCGCCAACTGTGGTGGGGGTCATGTAGCCTCTTACCGGGGTTGTCCTGTTGCAAAAGAAGCACGACAACGTCTGAGAGGCAGGATTTCTACTACAGCAAATAATAATCAGCAAGATAGCCGGACAGGATGTGATCAAACAATGGAGCCACCCCCTCTAACAATCAATTCAGAGAACTGGCCTGCCTTACCGTTACATACTACAGAAGCGCTGCAATCATTCTCCACTGTTGTCCCAACCAACAGCAACTCTAGCAAAAACCTGTCAACAGCTGAGCAAAGTAACATAGTTAAAATGCTAGAGTCTACTATGACTTTAATGATAAGCATAGCAACTAAGATTGACAAACTAATGGACCAACTCCTACTACGTTCAGTACCCACAGCTAACTCAACAGCAAGCGACACCCATCATGAACAGGCATAGACAACTGAGCAATCTAACTTTCTGCACATGGAATGCCAACGGAGTTTTCCATGCAAAAGGGGGAATTAGTAGAATTTCTACATCAAGAAGGAATCGATATATGCTTACTATGTGAGACCCACCTCAAGCCTGGTCTCAAATTTACGGCACGTAATTACAGAACGTATAGGGTAGATCGGCTAACAGCTGGTGGAGGTACGGCTATACTGGTCCGGTCCTCACTCCCGCATTATAAGATCCTCATTCCAGCTATGACGTCTATAGAAGCTACTGGAGTGGTTGTTGAGACCAGCAATGGACCAATCACCATCATAGCTGTCTATCATCCGCCGCGACAGCACATCGATGTAAATGACCTTGACACTTTGCTATCAATCCGCGGGAAATTGCTTATTGCAGGTGATCTCAATGCGAAGCATCAGACATGGCACAGCAGATGCACTAATATCAGCGGCAGAAGACTCTTACAGGCCTGCGACCTCTATGGCTGCGAAGTAGTTGCACCGAATGTACCTACCCATACGCCATATAACCATCGTCAACGTGGAGATGTTTTGGACATAGCCATTACGAGGGGTATGCCCGCCACACCGACTGCCAGGGCTCTTAATCGACTCTCCTCTGACCACAAGCCGGTGATTGTTGAAGTACCCACCCTAGCAGTCACTGAATATGAAGAAACAAGAAGAAACTACCGCAGAATAAATTGGCCGAACTTTAAGTCGCATCTTACAGATCAAGTAGCACAACTGGTAGATGCTGAAGACCTGGAAAAAGACCTCCAACAACTCACCAGCTGCATCAAAAAGGTAGCGGACGAATCAGCCCCCATCAGACAGAGTGGTAAGCGCCAGAAAGGACTACCGGCTGACATTTTCGCAATTATTGCTGAAAAAAACAGAGTTTCGCGGATATGGCATGAAACCAGACGACCTGAAGACAGGAGAAGACTCAATAGACTAATTAGAGATATTAAAGCCCGTATCACAGCACAAAGAAATAAGGAATGGGAAGCAAGAGTTGTGACTCTCAAAGTTGAGGACAATACGGCCTGGCGGGAAACTAAGAGGTTGCTAAGAAAGAGATCGCAAATACCACCTCTGCCAAACTGATAATAGAGTACTATGTAAACCAACTGAAAAAGCGGAAGCTCTAGCTGATGCTTTTGAAGCAAACTTTCAGCCCATCAATGAACCGATAGATGAACAGCACATCAGACTAGTCAAACGCCGCCTTCGCCGTTACCTCCGGGATGGAGGAGACAATGATGAAATCACTCCATTTACCCGACAGGAGTTTCTGGAAGTAGTGTCCAATTTACCTCCGGACAAAACGCCGGGGGAGGATGGCATTACCAACAGAATTCTTAAAAATCTACCACATGCTGTCGTAGATAAATTAGTTAGTAAATTTAACAGAATAATTGAAAGTGGCATCTACCCAACTGCATGAAGCACGCAATAATCATTCCAGTTCCTAAGCCAGGGAAAGACCCAAAGTCTCCGCAAAATTACAGACCCATTAGTCTACTGACAGCGGTCAGCAAAATTTTCGAACGCCTCCTTCTCAAAAGGCTACAAGCCCACATTGATGAGGGCAACATGATATCTGATGTGCAACATGGCTTTAGAACCAACCATTCAACTGTCCATCAACTAATGCGACTAGTGGAAACGGCAACTGGTGCATTTAACTATCGAGATCACTGTGGGGTGGTACTCCTAGATGTGGCCAAAGCCTTTGATTCGGTCTGGCACGAGGGATTGCTCTACAAAATGGCAACTCTTGGCGTGCCTGGCAGATTCCTCAAGATCATTAGCAGTTACCTACAGCAAAGAACATTTGTAGTAAAGGTTGAAAACATCATGTCCACAAGAAGAACAATACGTGCTGTGGTCCCACAGGGCAGTGTACTGGGCCCAGTACTATATACTCTCTATACCGCTGATCTACCCATGCAACAAGGAACTGAAACTGCACTTTACGCTGACGATACAGCAGTCTTTGCAACTTCACGTAGCCCAGAGTTGATTGGACGGAGACTTCAGACCGCACTGGATGAGATTGAAGACTGGGCGACAAAATGGAGAATACGCATAAATGCGTCTAAAAGTCAGGCCATCTGGTTAACAAAAAGAAGAATGCCACCTCGACCCAGACTGGAACTTTTTGATGAAAAAATCCCTTGGGTGAATACAGCCAGGTATCTAGGCGTCACTCTAGATACCAAGCTGACATGGAAGGCTCACGTTGAAGAGGTTCGACAAAGGGTACAGCGCTGATTGGGAGAATTATATCCAGTCCTCAACCACACCAGCACCCTCAGCAGTAGAACTGGAATCCAATTATATAAGTCGCTTGTGAGACCACTGATGGAATACGCTTCCCCAGTTTGGGCATACGCGGCTGCAACACATTTGGACACTCATCAGAGATTACAAAATAAAGCACTGAAAAGAGCTCTTCACCTTCCAGTAATGTTCCCGACTAATCAACTACACCAGGTAGCTGAAATTGAAACACTCAAAGATAGATACCGGAAGTTGGCAACCGCTTTCTACAATAATGCAGAAACAAATACAAATCCGACAATAAATACACTCGCCCAATATGACGTGAATCTAGGACCGCACAAAAGACCGCTACACATACTTCAATAGAGAGCAATAAATAAATGACAAATCTAAAAATATAATATCAATCCTATGGACAAATTTAAATGAGCCCACAGCAAATGACAAATAAATACAGAGAAACTCCTTAATCAAAATACCCTACGAGAAAATGAAGGAAATGCCAAACAGGCAAAAACTTCAATAAAGAATTCTGCAGCTCAAGGGCTGTAGAAGAAAGTTGGATCCACGGTGCTCCACTCTAGACTCTCCTATCGTCCGTCAGCGAGACACTTGGTTGTTTAAGAATGGCAAAAACTGGCTTCCATGTGTCACTGAGCCATACACCCAAGTCCCTGTTCATATTATTATTATTCAGGCGTATCTCAATCGCCTCTTTAATCACAGATTCCCAGAAGAAGGAACACTTGGCTAAAACTCTCACCTTATCGAAATCCATACTGTGACCATTTTCGATCACGTGTTGTGCCACAGCAGACTTTTCTAGTTGGAACAACCGGATGTTGCGTTGGTGTTCAGTCACACGGGCCTGGATAGTGCGGATGGTTTGACCAATATAACTCTTACCACATTGGCACGGTATGCTGTACACTCCCGGTGTTTTTAAACCCAAATCATCCTTCAAAGGACGCAGCAAATCCCGTATTTTGGCAGTAGGGCGGAAAATGCACTTGATTCCATATCGTTTTAAAATCCTGCCGATTTTCCCAGAGATGCTACCTGCATACGGGATGAAGGCAAGATCTTTAGGCTGTTCTTCTTCCTCAATATTACGTATATCTGCCTTTTTCTTTCGAAATGCCCGTTCTATCAATGGGATCGGGTATCCATTCCGCATGAAGGTATGGCGGAGATGTTCGAGTTCGTCTTGCAGATTGTCAGCGTCTGAAATTGCCTTTGCTCTGTGTACAAGCGTGTATAACACCGTGTTCTTCTGCGCCGGATGGTGGAAACTATCGGCATGTAAATAACGGTCCGTGTGTGTAATTTTCCTGAACACACTGTGACAGGGTACCATCAGGTCTCCACTGGATTAAAATATCTAGAAAGGGCAATCTACCATCTTTCTCTAGCTCCATAGTGAATCTGATGTTTTCATGAATGCTATTGAGATGGTCCATGAATTCATAAAGATCCTGGATCCCATGGGGCAAAACAACAATTGTATCGTCCACATAACGATAGAAGTATGTTGGTTTGAGGACGGAGGTTTCAATCGCTCGATCTTCAAAGTGTTCCATAAACAGATCGGCTACTACAGGAGATAATGGAGACCCCATTGCCACACCATCAGTCTGTTCATAAAAACTCCCACCATAGGTAAAATAAGTAGAAGTTAGGACTAGTTCGAACAGATCCACCAAGGTAGGTTCAAAAAGACCTTGTAACAGCTGCAGTGTGTCTCTCAAAGGAACCTTGGTGAAGAGCGAGACAACTTCAAAGCTGACCATTATATCAGACTCTGACAACCGCATCTTTCGGAGCGTATCGACAAACTGTGTCGAGTTTTTAACATGGTGCCGACAATTACCTACGAAAGGTCTAAGCATCTTAGACAAATGCTTGGCCAAGTTATATGTGGGACTACCAATAGTACTTACAATCGGTCGTAAAGGCACATCCTCCTTGTGTATATTTGGCAGGCCGTAAAGCCTAGGTGGTCTGGCTGCACGAGGTCGAAGGTACTTGACGACATCAGGCGTAAATCCGGCCTTCTTAACAAGAGCTGACACTTTCCTCTCAACTCTGGAAGTAGGGTCACCATTAAGGGGCTTATAAGCGGTGTCATCGAGCATATTTTGTATTTTGGATTCATACATATCAGATGTAAGCAAGACTGTGACATTCCCTTTGTCCGCAGGTAACACAACCACTTCTTCGTTCCGACGCAACTCACGGAGAGCGAAGCGTTCCGATTTTGTGATGTTGGGCCTAGGTGGTTTGGCTTTCTCCAGAACTCTGCACGTTTTCCTTCGGACTTCTTCAGCCGCATCCCCAAGAAGCTTTCTAGCAACTATTTCAATTGCACAGACAATATCCTTTACAGGAACCTTATCAGGGGTTGGGGCAAAGTTTAACCCTTTGGATAAAACTTTCTCAGTTGCTTCATCCAGCTGTGTACCAGTGAGGTTTACTACCGCACGTTTGAAAGTTTCATCCTTAGAAGGCCAGTGTGCCTGTGATAGACGATTGAACTTGGAAATCTGTCTTGCCGATGTTCTGTCAAACTCCATGCTACCTTGTGCAGAAGTAGTGGCATCCACCCATTCCCAAGAGGTCGGAGACAGTTTGGCTGCAAGCTCCAGATGGCAGTGAAATAATTCTTGTGCGTTACAGTTAAGCTCAAACCGCGTGTGACGAATGCGTTCTTGAAGGAGCGCAAAACCGGCGCGACGCAAAATACGGTTAGCTTTAGTGCTAGCAATGCAATGGCCAACCAGACAAAAACGAGGTAAAATGTTGGAATCCCGACATCTCAATAAGAAAGTCAAGGAACACAGAAGTCTGGCTCTCTTCCTCCGCAACTTTTCCAGATGTCTTACTTGTTTGTACATATCCTCCCCGTAGAGGTATTTAATATGAGATATAAGTCTTTCTCGGCGTATCTTCGATATAAATTCTTCTAGGGTTTGCCGCCGAATCACATTTTCTACTGTCGAGCTTTCGGCGACTTTCACTGCCGCCATCATCAGGTCTGTTGTGACTGAAGGAACAACAAAAACTGGACTGAATAGCGGAACTGAACGAGACAGGAACGTTGTCGACTTCCGATTGGCTGACTCCAATGACGTAACCATTCCGTGACTGCGATTGGTCGGTTGCGGAAACAGGCGTAGATATACACCAGCGTTGTACTGATAGTTGGCTCCACAGCGAAACCAAAGCCGAGGTTGTTAAAAATAGAAAGACGATGGTTTACCTACGTCAATGTTCGCATAACGTCACTGTTCATATTGAATCACCGTTTACATTATTCACCACTATTAATCATGATGTTAAATTCGATAACGCATTCGTCACACGCGGTTTGAGCTTAACTGTAACGCACAAGAATTATTTCACTGCCATCTGGAGCTTGCAGCCAAACTGTCTCCGACCTCTTGGGAATGGGTGGATGCCACTACTTCTGCACAAGGTAGCATGGAGTTTGACAGAACATCGGCAAGACAGTTTTCCAAGTTCAATCGTCTATCACAGGCACACTGGCCTTCTAAGGATGAAACTTTCAAACGTGCGGTAGTAAACCTCACTGGTACACAGCTGGATGAAGCAACTGAGAAAGTTTTATCCAAAGGGTTAAACTTTGCCCCAACCCCTGATAAGGTTCCTGTAAAGGATATTGTCTGTGCAATTGAAATAGTTGCTAGAAAGCTTCTTGGGGATGCGGCTGAAGAAGTCCGAAGGGAAACGTGCAGAGTTCTGGAGAAAGCCAAACCACCTAGGCCCAACATCACAAAATCGGAACGCTTCGCTCTCCGTGAGTTGCGTCGGAACGAAGAAGTGGTTGTGTTACCTGCGGACAAAGGGAATGTCACAGTCTTGCTTACATCTGATATGTATGAATCCAAAATACAAAATATGCTCGATGACACCGCTTATAAGCCCCTTAATGGTGACCCTACTTCCAGAGTTGAGAGGAAAGTGTCAGCTCTTGTTAAGAAGGCCGGATTTACGCCTGATGTCGTCAAGTACCTTCGACCTCGTGCAGCCAGACCACCTAGGCTTTACGGCCTGCCAAATATACACAAGGAGGATGTGCCTTTACGACCGATTGTAAGTACTATTGGTAGTCCCACATATAACTTGGCCAAGCATTTGTCTAAGATGCTTAGACCTTTCGTAGGTAATTGTCGGCACCATGTTAAAAACTCGACACAGTTTGTCGATACGCTCCGAAAGATGCGGTTGTCAGAGTCTGATATAATGGTCAGCTTTGAAGTTGTCTCGCTCTTCACCAAGGTTCCTTTGAGAGACACACTGCAGCTGTTACAAGGTCTTTTTGAACCTACCTTGGTGGATCTGTTCGAACTAGTCCTAACTTCTACTTATTTTACCTATGGTGGGAGTTTTTATGAACAGACTGATGGTGTGGCAATGGGGTCTCCATTATCTCCTGTAGTAGCCGATCTGTTTATGGAACACTTTGAAGATCGAGCGATTGAAACCTCCGTCCTCAAACCAACATACTTCTATCGTTATGTGGACGATACATTTGTTGTTTGGCCCCATGGGATCCAGGATCTTTATGAATTCATGGACCATCTCAATAGCATTCATGAAAACATCAGATTCACTATGGAGCTAGAGAAAGATGGTAGATTGCCCTTTCTAGATATTTTAATCCAGTGGAGACCTGATGGTACCCTGTCACAGTGTGTTCAGGAAAATTACACACACGGACCGTTATTTACATGCCGATAGTTTCCACCATCCGGCGCAGAAGAACACGGTGTTATACACGCTTGTACACAGAGCAAAGGCAATTTCAGACGCTGACAATCTGCAAGACGAACTCGAACATCTCCGCCATACCTTCATGCGGAATGGATACCCGATCCCATTGATAGAACGGGCATTTCGAAAGAAAAAGGCAGATATACGTAATATTGAGGAAGAAGAACAGCCTAAAGATCTTGCCTTCATCCCGTATGCAGGTAGCATCTCTGGGAAAATCGGCAGGATTTTAAAACGATATGGAATCAAGTGCATTTTCCGCCCTACTGCCAAAATACGGGATTTGCTGCGTCCTTTGAAGGATGATTTGGGTTTAAAAACACCGGGAGTGTACAGCATACCGTGCCAATGTGGTAAGAGTTATATTGGTCAAACCATCCGCACTATCCAGGCCCGTGTGACTGAACACCAACGCAACATCCGGTTGTTCCAACTAGAAAAGTCTGCTGTGGCACAACACGTGATTGAAAATGGTCACAGTATGGATTTCGATAAGGTGAGAGTTTTAGCCAAGTGTTCCTTCTTCTGGGAATCTGTGATTAAAGAGGCGATTGAGATACGCCTGAATAATAATAATATGAACAGGGACTTGGGTGTATGGCTCAGTGACGCATGGAAGCCAGTTTTTGCCATTCTTAAACAACCAAGTGTCTCGCTGACGGACGATAGGAGAGTGGAGCACAGACAGACGTCAATAACTGGGAAAGCGGTGGTCCCAGGTTGTGGGGAAGGTTGTGCGCAGGAGCGCATCTCCTTCCAGTTTACCAGTTTGGTTGGCATGATCGGTGTGTCATGATCAGGTTGTTCCTACCCGGTGTGCTGTTTCCTTATTGGTGGTCAAGGAATTTCTTTGGCCACCTTAATCTGTCGTTATAGGTGGGTTCGGCTCCCAATGCTGAGATCAAAGGATTATTTGATTTCTGCGTATTTTGGTAAAACTGCGTAGCCAGTTGTTGGATTCTGACTCGAAGTTTCGGCAATCCACTCAGTCGATGAAGGTCATCTGTCCTCGTGCCCCTGGGTAGGTGATGAGCAAATCTGATGGCTCTATTCTGAATAGCTTGCAGTAGCTGAAGGTATGCTTGCGCCGTGTTGCCCCACACTACCGCAGCATACTCCAATATAGGCCTAACTAGGGCGGTGTATAGGCGGATCCCTAGGTCCAGTCTTAGTTTGGATGTAGGATTCAGTACTGGGTAGAGTGAGCTTAGTCTCCCAGATGCTTTGGCACGAACGTTGGTGACGTGAGGTTTCCACGTCATTATCCTATCAAGTTTGACACCGAGGTAGGTTACCGTCCTCGTCCAGGTTATGTGTTCGCCGAAGAGTACTAAAGGAGGTAACTGAGGAACTTTCTTCCTGGTAATGATAATTGCCTGGCTTTTGGAAGCGTTGTAGGCAAGCCCCCATTTAGTGCCCCATTGCTGGATGTTGTCGCAGGCCTGCTGTAGCCTTCTGCGTAGGAGGTGAGCATTCATGCTCTTCGCGTAATAGGCGGTGTCATCAGCATATAACGCTTTCTTTACGCGAACCGTGGATGGAGTATCCGCCGTGTATAAGCTGTACAGGACTGGGCCAATAACTGACCCTTGTGGGACACCCGCGGAGATGTTCTTTATTGCGGAGATGCCACCGTCCATCACAACTCTAAAAGTCCTTCCCTCAAGGTAGTTTTTCAGAAGCTTAACATGAGAGAGTGGTACTCCCTGTGTGAGTAGTTTGTATATGAGACCCTGATGCCAGACGGAATCAAAGGCACGGCTGACATCAAGCAGTACTGCGCCGAAATATTCCCGACGTTCGAAGGCAGAAAAGGCCTCTTCTGTGAGACGGAGCAGTTGTTGGGGTGTTGAGTGATGTTTACGAAAACCGAACTGTTCCTCAGGCAACAGCCCCTCACTGTCAATGACGGCGCGTAGTCTCTTGAGGTAGAGTCGCTCAAAAACTTTGGAAAGAGTCGGCAGCAGACTAATTGGCCTGTAGGACTTGGGGGATCTTCTGTCCTTGCCCGCCTTCGGAATGGGTATGATGTCAGCATGCTTCCAAGTAGTAGTATATTCACCCGTTAGGAGAATTTGATTGAGGGCGTCTGTTACAAACTGAACGGCGATTGGGGGCAGTTGACGAAGGATACCTCCGCCGATGCCATCGTGTCCTGCAGCTCTGTTTATAATAAGGCGCGAGAGCATAGACGCAACCTCTTGTGCAGTTATCTCGTCAATGCGATCCTCTTATGGGGGAACGGCTTCAAGGAATCGCCGCAGTCTTTCTTCGACGAGACGAATATGGTCGTCGTCTTTAGGCTCATTGACTGGCTGAAAATTTGCCTCGAAGTTTACGGCTAGAGCTTCTGCCTTTTCTTCAGGCTCACAGACATAGTTATTTCCGACCACCAGGGGCGGGATTTTATGCCTCCTTCGGAGTAGGGCCTTCGTCGTGCGCCAGGCGGACCCATCCTCTACGTCCAAGGTGGAGATGAAGTTGGACCATTCAGAGATCTTGTGCTTGTCCACTTCAGCCTTAATTTCTCTCTGCATACGATTTATTATTCTCTTAGTGGCTGCATCACGTGTGATGTGCCACTCCCTAGTCAGATGATTTTTGACGATAATAGCCTCTCTGATTTCCGGAGGGAGTTGCCTCGAACGGATCGGCTGTTTGCGTCTCGGCCGGGTGACCGCATCTGCAGCCTCATTGATCCAATCCGCCAAGTTGGACATAGCGGTGGAAGGGCCGGATACAGCCGGTGGCGGTGCCTCTTCTATGCGCTGAGAGAGGATATCTTTGAAAGAATCCCAGTCTATGTAATTGAGATTCCTGCGTAGTTTGTCGGCTCGTGGAGTGACGTCTGCAGCCATGTAGAACAAAACAGGAATATGGTCTGAAGATAAGGCAGTTTTTGTGACCACAGCTATGTTATGTTGAAATCCTCTTGTGGTTGCAATGTCCAAGACATCAGGCAATCCATGTCCGTAAATGGTGGGTTCAGTTGGACCCCAGGTAACGGCATCGTTGTTTTCGACAACTCGCAGGAGTTTCCGGCCGTTCGTGTTGGTGACGCGAGAGTTCCATACAGCATGTTTGGCGTTAAGATCTCCCGCAATGAAAACATTACCGCGCAGACGAAGGAGGGCCGAGAAATCCGCTTCATGTAGACGGCCTCCTGGAGGTCTATAAGCTGCCACAAATAGTACTCTCCCTCGGGAAGTCTCGACGGCGACACCAGTAGCTTCAATGGTCTCCAAAGGTGGCAAATTTATCTGGTAGTGTTTTATGGTATTCTTGACGTATACAGCGGTACCACCTCCCGCTGTAGGTCTATCCTGCCTGTAACAAGAGTAGTTGGGTGCGGCGGCTTTCACCCCCGGCTTGAGGTGCGTTTCATTTACGAGGCAGACGTCTATCCCCTCGTCGCGTAGAAATTCTTTGAACTCGCCCAACTGTCGCCAGAGGCCGTTGGCATTCCATGAGCATATGGTAAGATCCTCAATGGCGTTAGCCATGATGTTCCATGTTTGCTTGTTGGACGGCAATTACTGCCAACTTGACTGCCTCAGCGGTTTGTTTTGGTAGGTCGGAGATTTGCTTGTGGAGATCTTGGACGAGAGTGGTGACCGTCTGTAGCAGAGACAGCACCATGTTCATGAGCACCGCAGTGTCGACCTGAGGGTTGTCCTTATCGGGAGGACGGCAATTCGGCTCGTCCGCTTTCTTACTCTTGTTTGAGGTTTCCATGGTTTGAGTGGAAGAGAGGTTATTGTGGTTATCCTTCTGATTCTTCCTTGCATTTGGTGAGTTACGTGGTAGGTTTGTAGAAGCCTCAGCGTAAGCGATTCCTTGAGTGGATTCCAGGGTTACTTGATACTGATTCGTCTTTTTGTTGGTATTGTCGGTTGCTTCATCCTCCTCCTTCTTCTTCTGTTGCTTCTTCTTGAGCATCATTGCGATGTAGGAAGCGTTGTTGGCTTTCTGTTTCTCGTTGAATTTGCTAAAGGCTTGGCATTTGCGATAACTTGCAACATGCTCTCCGCCACAGTTAGCGCATTTTGGGAGAGTTTCGCCTTCTCTACACATTCTCTAGTAGTGTGTTCACCAGCGCACTTTACACATTTTGGTGGCATAACACAGTGACGGGAAACATGACCCACACCTTGACAATTGAAACACTGAGGTGGCCCTCGAGTGCTTCGTAGTTTTTCTGTTGTTACTTTAACAGAGCAGAGTGAAGTCATCTTATAAATTGCTCTGTTGTCCATATTGTCAGAGAGAACCACCAAGAACATTGGAATCTCTTGTCCAGTTTTAGGAGAGCGCAGTCTGACGACTGTTCTCGCCACCAAGTTACGTTCCTCCAGCTCTTCTTTAATATATTCTGGGGAGAAGTTGAATGGTAATCCTCTGATGACCACCTTAATGTTTTTATCCGCTTTTGTCGGAAATGTATAGAAGGGGATTTGGTGTGTTGACGCATAGGCAGAGATAGCCTGGTGATCAGCCTTGGTCTTGGGTAGGAGTTTGTAGAGGTCGCGACCGGCAGGCCTCACTCCGCACTCGTTCTTGCATATCTTCTTTAAGATGGTGTACAGATTTCTGTAATCATCCTTGTATGAAACCATAAGCGGGGCCGGTTTAGGTTCCCTGGTGGCAGTTTCGGGAGCACCGTCCATAGCTGGCCCGTCAGCAGTGAGCAGCGGCGCGAACGAGTTGCTTGTGCTAGCCGGACTTGTAGCTGTGGCAGTTTTAATGTTCAGTTGAGCCGCTGGGGCTGGTCTGCGCGGTTTGCGCCAGCCTTCTTCATCCTCAATTGTCCTTGATCTGTTGCCTTTGGGCGGTGGGGGAGGCATCTTGGTCCTCGTCTTGACGGCGAGTTTTGCTGTCCTTTTGGCTTGCCTGACTTCCTCCTTGTCATTGCCAAGGTTGTCCGCGCCCCTCTTGCGCGAGGAGGTGGCCTCTTTATAATCCATCACTGAATAGCTGCAGTGAACATCAGGTTGGGTGATGTCATTAGGAGCTGTAGCGGCACCATAGACAGGTCCCTCTTGCATGGCGATTTCCGAGGAGTGGTCTCCGTCGGAAGGCGTAGTAGTGCTTCCCGCAGAAGATAAGTCTCTGTCGGTGGGCATGACGACGCTTTCTACAGTAGAAACAGGAACAGGAGTGTTGTGCTGACCCCGTGTTATCACCGCAAGGTTCCTGGGGTCAGACACAACCCTAGCACTTTCACCAGGGGGTTCCACTCCGCTCGGGAGTGGGCCGTGTGGTGGTAAGTCCATATCGCCTCGGAATGGGAGGGCAAAGGATCCCCAAAGAAGAACAAGCAAGCAATTCTGCTTACCTTCACCTTCGCTAAGCGTGATAGAATTAGCATACACGAGTCTCAAAGAAGCGTACACGCGTATACCAATACCAGCTCTCTAGTGCTGAGAGTGGAGCAAGCAAGCAAGCACAGCACCGTCACTGCCTTATCTTTGTAGGCAGGTGGAGGTGGAGGATGTTGTCCGTAGACATTGCCTCCGGAATTATATGGATGAGGCAAAACTTCTCTGTAGGTGTGGCTTCTCGGTGGTGTATATTAGTTAATTAGATTTAGAGGTCTCTTATGACGGTCAATGGTAGTATCATAGCGACCGATGTTGTGTATTTCAGGGTTTTTGCTTCTATTTGAGCTCTTATAGAAGACTTCAGCGAGTTGTTTAAACCTGTCATGTAGATATGGAACTCCAGTGGCTTCATGGAGTGCATAGGTTGGAAATCTGGCTGGAAGATGTAGGACTCTCTTCAGTGCCCTGTTTTGTATGGTTTGTATTTTTTTTTTTGTAACAGTTTAACGTCCCTTTTTAACAACGTGGTCTTTAGAGACGGGAAAGGATGGGGGCAAGGAATGGGAAGGAATTCGGCCATGGCCTTTTTGAAGGAAGCATCCCGGCATTCGCCTGGAGTGATTTGGAGAAACCATGGAAAACCCAAATCTGGATGCCCGGACGGGGATTCGATCCGCCGTCCTCCCGAATGCGAGGCCAGAACGCTATCCGTTACACCACCACGCTCGGTGTGTATGGTTTGTAATCTGAGTATGTGGCTGTCAGCAGCGTATGCCCACACTGGACAGGCGTACTCAATAATCGGTCTTACTAGGGTCGTGTATATCTTGATGCCGGTGCTTGGGGCTAAATTGTTGTCTTTGTTAAGAAGCGAGTAGAGGCTGTGGAGCCTCGCGTTTGCTTTCGTGTGGATGTCATTTATATGAGCTTGCCAGGTAAGTCTCCTGTCTAGCAACACTCCTAGGTAGTGGGCAGTAGCTGACCATGGTATGTCTTTCCCGTGAAGGTGAAGAACGGGGTCCGGTTGACGTGGTCGACGGGGCCCAAGTCTTTTACTGATCATTATTGCCCGAGTCTTGGCTGGGTTAATGTCAATCCTCCATCTCCGGGCCCAGGCCTCCGTTACCTGGAGGACTTCCTGAAGACGGCGAGTGGCTAAAATTTTGCTGCGGCTGGCTGCGAGGTAGGCTGTATCGTCAGCGTATGTTGCGACCAAAACACCATTGGTTGTGGGGACATCAGCAGTGTATAATGAGTATAAAGTCGGACCCAGAACTGAGCCTTGGGGAACACCAGCTATCACTTTTCTTACACTTGAGAAGGCTCTGTCGACTCGAACACTGAATGTGCGGTCAGTCAGGTATGATCTTATTAATTTCACGTATGGCCCCGGGATACCCTGCTCATATAGCTTGAGTAGGAGGCCCGAGTGCCATACGGAATCAAATGCTCGTGAGATGTCGAGCATCACCATGGCACAGTATTGTTTGTGGTTGAATGCTTTTGTGACAGCTTCTGTTACTCTCATCAGCTGCTGAGTAGTTGAGTGGCCGCGACGAAATCCTAGCTGGTGATTTGGTAAGGCATTTGTGTCCTCAATATGAGTCGACAGTCGTTTTAGCAGTAGCCTTTCGAATACCTTACTGATGGCTGGTAGAAGGCTAATAGGTCTGTTGTTTTGCGGTTGGTGTGCATCCTTCCCACTCTTGTGTATGCCCACAACCACTGCATGTTTCCATCGGTTAGGGAACTGTTGTCGGCGGAGAATGGTGTTGAAGATTTCTGCGAGGTAGGCTGAGGCCTCCGGAGGCAGGTGCTTCAAAGATCTGTTAGAGATCTCGTCACGACCAGGAGCTTTGCGTGGGTGGAGATTTTGCAGGCTGCTGATAACCTCTTCAGGGGTAATATTGTCCATTTGAAATTCATCTTCTGCTTCCAGGTATACCCTCAGCCGACGATTGACTTCGGCGAGGTGTATGGGGTCTGCGTTTGTTTGCGACGGCCGAAAATTAGTTTCAAAGACATCGGCGAGGGCATTCGCCTTGTCTTCCGGAGTGACAGCTAAGCCATGGTTGCCATTGAGAGGGGGAAGGCGCTGTCTTCGTCTGGTAAGCTTTCTTGTTTGAAGCCAGAGAGACCCGTCCTCTGGACTGAGCATGGATACTTTTGCATCCCACTCTCTATTTCGGTGCTGCAGCAGGGAAGTTTTTATTTCCCTCTGTAGTCTATTGAGCAGCCTTCTCGTTGCTTGGTTTCTCGTCAGCTTCCATTCTTTTGCAACCCTATTTTTGTATCGTATTTCAGCCATCAGTTGAGGGGGAAGCTGTGGAGTGGGAGCTGACCGAGGTGTCCTAATGGGTGTTGAAGCGTCAGTGGTCTCGTTGACTGCTGTCTCGAAGAGTTCGAGTGCATTGTCGGTGTTCGTAATTTCAGGTTGGTTCGAAAGTTTGTTTTGCAGGATCTCTTGGAAAAGCCTCCAATTTGTATTTTTGTAGTCCAGAGTAGAGTGCTTTAGGGTCTGCCATGGTCCGATCTCAATTTCCGCTATAACCGGGCAGTGATCGGAGGATAGCCCGTTTAAGACTGTAGTGGCGACAAAGCCCTGTATATCCTTACTAATGAAGACGACTAAGACATCTGGCCGTTGGCCGTTGCTTGGATAATGAGTGGGTAAATCTGGTGCCCACACCCCCATATTAAGTCTGTTAGTCAGTCTTCTCAGAGTTACTCCCGCAGCATTGGAGTATCTGCTGTTCCAGTCGGTGTGTTTGGCATTTATATCTCCTCCAATCAGGAGCTTACCGCCAATGGAGGCTAAGGTCATGAAGTCATCCTCGTTGAGCTGACGTCGTGGAGGGCGGTAGCAGGAGATGATCGTTAATTTTCCGTTGGATGTCGTCACTTCAACACCGACGGATTCCATCTGTTGGAGTGTGGGTATGACGATCTCGTGATGAGGGATGTTTCGTTTGATGTATAGGGCTACTCCTCCGCATGCGGTAGGCCTATCCCAGCGATAGCAGTTGTAGTTCGGCACAGATGCTCGCAGACCGGGCTTGAGGAAGGTCTCGGAGACAAGGCATACGTCCACATCCTGGTATCGTAAAAACTGTCGAAATTCTGGTAATTGACTATAAATGCTGTTGGCATTCCAGGCGCAGAAAGATAAAGAGTGTATCAGGGGTCTATCCATGGTGGTTGCAGTGGGAGCACTTTGGCGAAGCCAGGGCTTTCGTCACTGCGCTGGTCATCTTCTCCAGCTGTTCTGTAAGGTTGGAGACCATTTTTAGTGCAGACTCTAGCATCCTGGTTAGCCTGTCGATACTCTCCTGTGCTTCGCTGGTTACGCCTTGATTCTGTCTCTGTTGGAAGGCGCCTTGTAGGTTTGCATGAGAATCCTTTCTCTGCTGTAGCGAGGCATTCTCGGGTGAGCCCATTTCAGGGGAACCACCTGGTAGGACCGATTGGTCCTCATGGGGCCTCTCCTCCACTCCCCCCCTGGTTCGCGCAGTGCCCCAGGCTTATTTTTGGGTCTTTTGCGCGGCTTGGATTTCTTCTTCCCATGGTTAGTAAGGATCTGTTCTTTTTCTGTGACTGTGGTGCTATTTTTCTCCTTGGCAGTAGTGCCATTTTGTGGTGGCTCTGCTGTTGGTGGTTGTTTCTTGTCTGGTGGCCTTTCTTGCTCGTTTGTTGTTCCTCTTTGCCTATTACGAGCCCTTTTGAATGCAGGGCAGCCCTTATAGCTGGCAACGTGCCCGCCCCCGCAGTTTGAACATTTGGCTTCGTCCCTGCCTTTCTGAGATGTGCATTGGGTAGACTCATGCTGTCCGGCACATTTTACACAGACTGGCGGCATTTTGCAGTTTTTGGCTACATGTCCAAACAGTTGGCAATTGTAGCACTGAAGAGGACCAGTTGTAGCCCGTAGCTTTTCCACCTGGACCTTAAGATGGCAAATCGTTTCTACGCCAAAGATGGCCCTGTTTTCTTGGCAGTCGATTAGGGTTACCAGGAACAGTGGCATGATGACTTTGGTGCCTGGTCTACGAAGTTTTGCTACAGACTGGATGATGAACCCCATCTCAGTAAGCTCATTTTTTAATTCACTTGTTGGTAGAGTTCTTGGGATACCCCTGAAAACTACTTTCAGAAGAGGAGCTGCCCCTGTAGGAAAAGTGTAGTATGGGGTATTAGTCTCGTGCAGCATACCCGTGACAGCAGTAAAATCTTCCACAGTGGAGAAGGAGAACTTTATCTTATCTCCGCCAGCGGTCTTGGCGGCAAAAGAACTCTTGGCGACAGCGTCAACTCTGTCGTGTAAAGTCTTGTAGTTTTGTTCAAACTGCACGACAATAGGAGGTAGGAGCCCGCCCGCCGTGAGCATTTTCTGCTTTTCCTTTGGTAAGCAGTTGTGGTGAAGTTTGTTGTCATTAGACATTTCCTTCAATCTTACAGATTTAGTCACTTTACTGGTGGTTTGCCTTTTGGTTGCTCTTTGTTTTTCTCAATTATTAGTTAGAATTGACAGTGGTCTTTTGTGTTTGTCAAAGGTAGTAAAATACTGGCCAAGATTTGCTATTAGTGGGTTAGTCGACTTTCGTGATGTCCTATAGAAAGATTTGGTAATTTTCATAATTCTTTCTTGGAGCATTGGGACACCTGCTGCTTCGTGCAGGTCTGCTGTGGGAAATCGGTTTGGCACATGTAGTGCTCGCCGAAGTGATCTGTTCTGCATCGTTTGCAAACGGTTTATTTGGGCCTTGGATGCATATCCCCACACAGGGCACGCATATTCAATCACCGGTCGTATTAGGCTACAGTATACACTGACCCCGGTGCAGGCTGACAATGAGCTATCCCTGTTGAGTATTGGGTATAACTCTTGTAGCCTAGCTGCAACTTTTCGTCGTGTCTCCTCAATGTGATGTTTCCAGGTTAGACGAGTGTCCAAAATCACGCCGAGGTATTTAGCTGTGGTTGTCCATTCGATGTCTTCACCATTTAGGTGTAGGTTACGCATGCGGTTTTGCCGACGGTCACGCTTCCCCAGGCGCCTGGTCAGCATAATAGCTTGAGTCTTTGTCGAGTTTAAAGTTATTCTCCAACGTCTTGCCCAGGCTTCAGTCTGCTGGAGGACTTCTTGTAATCTTCTGATTGCAGTGGCTTTATTTCTGTGCGCGGTAAAGAACGCAGTGTCGTCTGCATATAGGGCAGTACGTACTGTGGCTGGGGCTGGTATATCCGCGGTATATAGATTATACAGTACCGGACCTAGGACCGAGCCTTGCGGTACTCCAGCTCTTATGGGGCGGCGACTTGACAGATTATTGCCAACCCTCACTTGGAAAGATCTCCCAGAAATATAGCTCCTGATCAGCTTTACAAGAGGGCCGGGGAAACCCTGGTTATAAAGTTTGTAGAGCAAACCGCTATGTCAGACGGAGTCGAATGCCCGTGCGACATCTAGCAATACTAGCGGGCAGTAGCCACGAAAATTGAAGGTAGTAGTGGCACGTTCCACTATTCTCATAATTTGCTGGCTTGCAGAGTGTCTTTTTTGGAACCCAAATTGAATCTCCGGGCTGATGTTTTCGGTCCTGATGTGTGCCTCTAGTCTCTTTAGCAATAATCTCTCGAAGATTTTACTCATTGAGGGGAGCAGGCTGATAGGGCGGTAGTTCTGGGGGAATATCGTATTCTTCCCAGGTTTTGGCACAGCAACAACTGTAGCCTGCTTCCAGCATCTTGGATAGTGCTGGCGGCGTAGAACTATGTTAAAGATTTCTGTGAGGTGTTCAATCGCCTGTAGTGGAAGGTTCTTCAGTAGTTGGTTGCTTATATTGTCAATTCCTGGAGCCTTCCTGGGGTGTAGTTTACTCAATATGTTTCGAACTTCATCAGGTGTGATCTCTTCTATTATGTAGTCGTCGTCCTCAGCTGCTAGAAAACGGGCAAGTCTTCGGCGGACGTCTGCAGATTCTTCTTCATCATTATCTTGAGAAGGTCTGAATTGCTTCTCAAAGTGGTCCGCCAGAGCATTGGCCTTGTCTGAGTCGCTAAACACAAGGCCCCTTTCGCCATGAAGTGAGGGCAGTCTGGTACGCCGCTTTGTAAAACGTCGGGTCTCTACCCAAAGGTTTCCGTCTTTAACGTCTAGGGAGGCCAGACGTGACGACCACTCTCGGTTTCTATGCTCTTCGAGCGCCGCTTTCAGCTCGCGTTGGAGTCGATTTAGTAACCGCCTTGTTTCAGGGCGCCTGGTTAGTCGCCATTCCTTAGCCACCCTGTTTTTATGTCTTATCTGTGCTAGTAGGTGTGGCGGGAGTTGGCGAGACCTGGGTCTTTCAGTTACAGGAGGCGTTGCTGTGTTAGCCACTCTAATGATGGTTTTGGAGACCTGTTTGATAGCAGTCTCTATTTGTGTCGCATCTAGGGGCCTCAGGCGGTGAAGGGATTCCGTGATCTCTTCACGGAAATTCTCCCAGTTGGTCTTGCTGTAGTTCTTTAGGCTGGTAGTTATTGGTCTCCACGGCCTACGTCTATATCTATCAGGACTGGAGAGTGATCTGACGAAAGCCTGTTCATTGTGTGCGCGGAGATGAAGCCCGCAATCCCCCGTGTGATCACAATGTCCAGGACATCTGGACGACCGCCATTCCAGGGGTGGTGTGTTGGTTCCACCGGGCCCCAGACTAGCAAGTTGCGTCTGACTGCAATCCTGTGGAGCAGCTGTCCTGCTGGGTTTGTAGTTCTCGAGTGCCAATCGGGGTGTTTCGAATTAAGATCACCCCCGATGATCAGTTTGGCTCGGATTGAAAGAATACGATCAAAGTCCTCTGCGATTGGCTGTCTCCGTGGTGGTCTATATGCTGATACTATTGTGACTGGCCCAGTGGTAGTTTCCACTTCTATAGCCCTGATTTCTATTTGGTTGGTTTGTGGCGATAGTATTTCATGATGAGGGATACCACGCTTTATATATATTACCACACCTCCTCCTGCAGTTGGCCTGTCATTCCGATAGCAGCAATAGTTGGCTACTGTGGCGTTAAGGCCTTGTTTGAGGTGGGTTTCTGAGACAAGGCAAATATCTACGTCCTCATCACGCAGAAATTGCCTAAACTCTCCAAGTTGTTGTCGGATGCCATTGGCATTCCAAACACACAGAGATAAACCTTGTATATGTGTCCTATTCATTATTGGTCAGGGATTTCTCTGATTGTTCGGCTGCTGGAACCGTCTTAACTGCGGTCTTTATATCCGCGGCGAGCTGGTCAAACTTGGCGAGGAGAGACGTCAACATATTGAGTAGGCTACCTACTATGTTTAATAGATGGTCCATCGTGCCGCTGTTATTTGCTGATTGAGGAGTGGGCGAGTGTTGGCATTTCTGGCAGGTTTCTTGAGAGTTTGTCTTCTCTGCTGCCGTTTGCTTAGTCCCTTTTGGTGGTGTTTTTCCAGATGTCTTTTCGGCATAAGTTGTGGCCACCGAACGATTAGCCGATTGTTGAGTCGTGCTCTTCTTATTTGCAGACTGTTGAGCCATGTTCTTCTTATTTCCTTTTTGCATTTCTTTGCCTGATTTTTGGGGGTGTCTCTTTTCATTCTGTTCAGGAGGGGGCTTATTCTTGTTCTCTCGCTGTCGACTAGGATAGTCGGCGGCGGGTGGTTGTTGGACAGCTGTGTCCTCAGTCTTCTTGTCATCAGTCTTCTTGTTCTCTCTAGAGGAGTGGACACAGGTGATACCTCGTTGCCGATCCCTGGCACGTTTGTACGCAGGACACCCTTTGTAGCTGGCAACATGACTTCCTTGACAGTTAGCGCATTTTGGTGTGCTGTCCCCCTTCTTCATGGTGCAGTCATTGGATAAATGTGCCCCAGCACATTTAACGCATACCGAGGGCATGTTACAATGGCGTGCTACATGTCCTAGGGCTTGGCAGTTAAAGCATTGAGTAGGGCCATTGGAAGATCTTAATTTCTCGATGGAGATGCGTAGTGACATCAGTGATTCCAGGGAAAAGATTTTTCTATTCTGTGGCCTATCTGGTAGAACCACAAGAAAGTGAGGCATTAGGACTGAACCGCCTGGTCTTTTCAGCTGAGTCACTGTGCGAATGTCGAATCCGCTATCTTCGAGTTCTTCTTTTATGTCTTCAGAAGGCATGTTTGAAGGCATCCCGCGGATTACCACTTTTAGTATCTTCTCTGCTGCGGAAGGAAAAGTATAATAGGGTATGTTTGCCCTTTGCAGTGCAGCAGTCACTTCCAAGTAATCATTTGTAGAGTTGAAGGTTAATTTAACCTTATCGCCCCCAGCAGTCTTCGCTTGGAATGGCCTGTCTTGGAGGATCCCCTTGACCATCTGATGCATTTCTTTGTAGCTTCTGGGGAACTGTACTACTATGGGTGGTATCTGATGCCTTGGATGTTGTGTCTGTTCCTTTTTTTTTTTTTTGTAACAGTTTAACGTCCCTTTTTAACAACGTGGTCTTTAGAGACGGGAAAGGATGGGGGCAAGGAATGGGAAGGAATTCGGCCATGGCCTTTTGAAGGAAGCATCCCAGCATTCGCCTGGAGTGATTTGGGGAAACCATGGAAAACCCAAATCTGGATGCCCGGACGGGGATTCGAACCGCCGTCCTCCCGAATGCGAGGCCAGAACGCTATCCGTTACACCACCACGCTCGGTGTGTGTGTCTGTTCCTGTTGCTGCTGCTGTAGCTGCGGCTGCTGTTGTGGCTCTTGAGCAGGCTCTTCTTGATTCAGTACGTTATATGGGTTACTTGTTTCAATATTGTTCGGATCCAGTGAAGGTGGGGGCTTGCTGGTACGGTGGGCCAGCATAAAGCCATCTCCGTCAGACTGGTCTCCAGGAGAGTCTACTTTGCGGTTGGAGTTGGTTTTCTTTGCAATAGCGCGGTTGTGTTGGTCAGTGACCGTCGGTGAGGGAAAACTGAAAGCTCCCTTAATTTTCTTGTATACAGCTTTCTTGTCCCTGTTAGTAGGGTTAAACTGCGACACTGGGACACCAAATTTTACAGAATTTCCCCGTTGCTCATTTCTGGGGTGCTTCACATTTCCAATAGTGGGTGGCGATATGCACCGCTTGGTAGCACGGGCGTCATGTTCTTGTGTAGTCCCTGTCATCGCTGACGAAGTTGCCGTAGTCGGGTTTGTATCCATGTTTACGTCCTTTGGCTGTTGCATGGACGTCGTATTTTCAGGCTGATCTGCTCCTTCCAAGTCAGTAACTAGACGAGTAGGTCCGCTGGTCATTGTTGCCGACTCAGTAAGAAGCGGGTACTGTAGATCACACGGTCCGCACGACGTTACAGCGTTGTGGCTCATCCTAGCCTAGCGGGGGTGTTGCTCTGGCCCTTTGTTGTCACGGTAAGGTTAGCCCAGGCCAGAAGCAACCCTAAAACTGGCGCCAGGGGGTTCCTCTCCCAGCGGGCCGTGTGGCGGTAATTCCCTACTATCTCGGGCAGGGAGGGACCCTACAGCGAGAAATCCAGACTACCGTACGCCGCGAGCGAAAACACAAAAGCGGCAACAAAGAACACAATCTCAAAAGCGAAAACTGCATGCGTCGTTAACGAGCATCGAAGTGGAGTAGTGAGATGGAGGTAGGAGCACGACGTATCGGTCCGACTACATCTACAGCTGAATCTGTAGCCGACCAATCACAGACAAGTATTACAGAACCGGGGTTATAGTCAGCCAATCGGAAGACCGCATGGCTCCCTATGCATTTATCGAGTTAAACATCATAATTAATGATAGTAAATGTTTTTAAGAATATATAATGTGGGTCTTTCATTAAAGAAGTCTTTGGATTTTTCCGTGTGAGAATAATGTGAACGATGACGCTATGAGGACAGTTATTGTGTCAGCCAATCAGAATACCGCTTGGCTCCCAAGGATTATCGAATTTAACATCATGATTAATAGTGGTGAATAATGTAAACGGTGATTCAATATGAACAGTGACGTTATGCGAACATTGACGTAGGTAATCCATCGTCTTTCTATTTTCTTTCTATTTTTAACAACCTCGGCTTTGGTTTCGCTGTGGAGCCAACTATTTTTTTTTTTTTTTTTTTTTAATAATCTTTCATTCCCTCTGCTGAAGGCAGGGGCGGGCCGTTGTAGAACGCGAGTTCTTTTCAGCCAGTTGGGTTACATTTTATTTTTGTATTCCTTTATTTGTTACATTTCTTTACTATTAACTTAAAAAACTAAAGACTTAATTTCTTAATTTGGGGCTGCGAGATTTTTAGTGTTTGAATGGGTCCTTTGGACTTTACGTCCTTGTTATTATTTTTGAACATTTTATTTGATCATGGTAGAAATAAGTTGTGTTAACAGCTGCAATATCTTGGTCAGGGTCAGCTGGTCTTGGCTTCTGTCCCTTTCGTCAGGGAGTGGATGGCTGGAACACCTTGCACAGCCGTTGCCTTGATCGTGGTGTTGGCGTTGGATATCTTGGCGGCTTCTTTTCGACGTCGCTTCTTTCTGACTTGTCCTATCTGTCGGCCAGCGGTGTTTGTGTGCGTCGTGAGGGGCTGGCTGCCTGGGGCCTGCATGGCTCTGCTGATACGGCGTACTAGCTTTCGGCACGTGGACTGTCTTGGCGTTAGGGTGAGGCAGGTTTTTAGCAGTTGTTTTCCACAGATTACGCCTTACAGGACAGCCTTCGTATGAGGCTGCGTGCGTACCGCGGCAGTTGGCACATGTTGGTTGTGCATCCCGCGGTCGGCTGCATTTCTTGACGTTGTGCTTTTCTCCGCAGCGGACACAGCGCTCCTGAGCATGGCAGTCTTTGGCAAGGTGCAGAAACTTCTGGCACCTGTAGCACTGCTGGATCCCTGCGATTTTCTTCCTTCTTTTCTTGCGTTGGTGTTGGCTTGGAGCCTCATCTGGTTTTGTGGCTGTCGATGACGCATGGGGTCGCTGGTGCACCTGCAGACGCGGTGCCTCTGGCTGTTTTTCCTGGTACAGGATCCCTGCGTCCTGCAGCAGTCTGATTGCAGCTTCTATGTCACCTCTCCGGATATACAGGGCGCCCCACTTGCTCATGTCTTGGCTGGTATATGTTTCCTGAGCAATGGTTGTTTCGGAGCTGGTAGACGGCTGCAGCTGATCACGTGGCGAAGCATTTTCACTTCTTCTTGGTGAGGTTGCAATGCTTGGTGATGTCTGCTTCTTCTTGGCTGGTTTTTCCGGTGTTGATGGCGGAAGTGGTGAGGCTGGAGATGGCAAGGCTGACGTTTGTAGATGGGCGAGCCTACATTTTAGGTCATCCAAATATTTCTCTTCCTGGAAGTCTGGTGCAAACACGCATGGCAGAGGAACCAGCTTTGCCCAGGCTCGTCCGTCTTCTCCATCCTCGACTTTTTCCCATACTGGGCGGGCTAGATGCGCTTGTGTGGGGTCACTAAGCGCCAGGTAGAGTTCATTGATGACACCGCAGGGGAGCATCCATCTGTAGATCTTCTTGTATACCTCTACTCGCAACTCCATCATCAGCTGATCGTCCTCGATGCGACTCCTCCAGCTACTTGGCATGTAGTGATCGTATCGGACTTCATACTCCTTCTTGCCAGAAGAGCACCAAAAATATATAGGCCAGTACTCTCTGTCCAGTTCATTTGTGGAGAAAGACTCGAAGGAGGAGCTCTTGTAGCTGCAGTTTCTTGGTGAAGGCGTTGTGTTGCATGCTCCTGGGGCCTCTTGAAGCTCCAGCAGTGCATCCCGATGGCTCTCCTCAGCATCTGATGACGGCCCTGGCGCCCTCCACTGGCTTGAGAAGTGACAAGGCCCGACCGCCCACTTCTCCCGCCCTGAGAGGAAGTGATGGGAGAGACACTCCATCCTGCTGCATTTGGAGCCGACTCCTGGCACCCCGCTCCATGGGTGGAGCAGTCGGGAGTCGACCGGCCTCCACCACTATGTGGCAGAGACTGAGCGGTAGCCGCCGGCGCCGCGTCTGTATCTCGTGGTGCCCGCTGTTCCTCCTGGCGGCGGGCAGGTGTATTGCCCGGTGGAGATGGCCGCCGCTTCCTAACCATGGTTTTTTTTTTTTTTTTTTTTTTTTTTTTTTTTTTTTTTTTTTTTTTTTTTTATCGCTGCCTTTGCGGCTGTGATTTGAAGTCCCACTACCTTCGGTAGTATAACTTCTAGGATAGGGTGTTTATTTTTTGGGACACTTTTTATTTCACTTTCAGGGGAAAAACCAGGGCTATGACCATCTAGGATGGTCTTAATGGTGAAAAAACCCCTGCGGAGTTCATGTTCTGTGCTGCTCTATGGTGGCTGGTATAGAATACTGAGGGGAACTTTATACTTATGCCAACGTCTCGGCATTACCGTTCCAATCGACTCAGTTCTTTCGTCTCTGGCGTCGTTAAATTTCTTGTGGAATTTTTCTGTTAGATTAAATATTTCGGTATTTATTAAGGGAATATGTGTCTCGTTATATAGAGTTTCTATTGGTGTATATCTGGGTGCGTTTAGTATCATCCTTAGACATCTGTTCTGGAGTAGCTGGATTTGTTGTAGATTGGTTTGGCTTGCCATGCCCCATATCTGGCATCCGTACATTAAAAATGGGAGAATAACCGATTTGTATATTCTTATTTTTGTATTAAACTGTAGGTTGCTGCTTCGTAATACTGGTGAAAGGTTGGAAATAATTGCTAGTCCTTTTGTTTTCCTATCCATGATATGTTGTCTAAAAAGTAATTTGTTATCCAGTAATATCCCCAGGTACCGATGTTCTTTAACCCAGGGGATATTTTGGTTCAAAATTTTTAAATTCTTGTTAATTTCTGGCCTTTTTTTTGTGAAATAGATTCCCGCACATTTTCCAGGATTGATTTTGATTTTATAGTTTCTGCACCATTTACTGATCTCATCTAGTCCTTGTTGTAGGTGAGTAACGTTAAGATCATGTCTTCTTCCTGATGTGTACTCTGTAGTGTCATCGGCAAACTGTGCCAGGTTCACATAAGGCGGGGTCGGGATTTTGTTTGTATAAATTTTGAAAAGTGGCGGTGCGATAACGGATCCTTGCGGAATTCCAGCTGGAATCGGGAGTGTTGAAGACCTCTGTCCGTCAACTTCTACGTAGAATTTTCTGTCGGCTAAGTAATTACCGATGAATTTAATGTAGCAGTGTTTAATAGCCGTTTGAGTCCGTAATTCCTGTATAAGTTTAGCGTGCCAAACCTTGTCGTAAGCTTTTAAGCTTCTAAAAATACTGCTGCTGTAGATTTGCTAAAGTTAAAATTTTTTGTTATATCTTCTGTAATACGGAGGAGTTGAGTTGTTGCAGTTACGCGGCTTTGAAATCCGAATTGTTCTGGTCTTATCGTCTTTTCTTCTTCGAGACTGGTGTTAATCCTCTTCAGCAGTATTCTTTCTAGTATCTTTGATGTTGACGAAAGAAGACTAATTGGGCGGTAGTTTACAGCTTGGCGGTGGTCTTTTCCACGCTTTGGAATGGCTTTAATTTTTGCTACCTTCCATGCTGTGGGATAATAACAGTTTAGGAGACAGCTGTTAAAGATTCTAGTCAGAAGCACTAATCCCTTTTTCGGCAGATTTTTCAAATGTATGTTTTTTATTTTGTCATGTCCTGGGCTTTTATTTTTTGCAAGACTCTTTATTATACTTCTTACTTCCCTCGGGGTTGTAAGCTCTGGCTGGTCTGTAGTTGGTTGTTGGAGGATTTCCAATGCGTGGCTTTCAGTTTCCTCGGCTTGTCGGATCTCTGCCGGTGTAAGTTGGTACTCCGCTGTGGTATACTGAGATGCGAAGTTTTCAGCTAGTAATTCAGCCTTTGCTACGGGTAGGAAGCAAGGTCCTGCCGGACCATTTATCGCGATGTTCGCTTGTCGAGGTTCTTTTAAGGCTCTAATTAGTTGCCATGCCTCTTTGTTCTGCAACAAAAGGCTTGACATTTTGTCCTCCCACTTTTCAGTTCTTCTTTCTTGTAGCCTAGCTTTTAGTTGCCGTGCGAGTTGGATGTATTGTCTCTTGTCCCTTGGATCACGGTACCGTTTCCAAAGTTTTCTGTATCTATTTCGCAGATATCTCAGATCTTCCAAGATGGCTGGAAGCTCCTCTCGTTGATGGTTATCCAAAACGATTGTAGTGGAGAATCTCCTTTCTGCTTCTAAAACTACCTTGTCGAAATGTTGTATAGCTGCATCAATTCGCTCTGTGCTAGAGACATTATATGTGGTTCGTATCTTATTGTGAATAAGTCTAGTAAAGTGATTCCAGTCAGTTTCTTTTACTTTCTTTGGTTTCACGTCAGGGTAGAGCCATCTTTGAATAGTGAGCAGTACAGGGAGGTGATCTGATGAAAGGTCATTCAGAGTTGCCAAATCTATGTGTCCGGAAATATCTTTGGCGATTATAATGTCCAGCACGTCTGGTCTATGTCTCGAGTTGAAGGGAATATGCGTCGCTTCTGATGGTCCGATGACTTCTAAGTTCCTGAGATCGCACATCTGTAACAACCTAACCATGGTGAGCACGACGCGTTCCGAGTTCTGCTGGGTGCGGGCCTGATAGAGACCCGTCCTGGATCGCCGCTGCAGCCAATGCGACGTGTTCCCCGTCCGTCAGTGGTCTCACTCCGGGGAGCCAACTATCAGTACAACGCTGGTATATATCTACGCCTGGTTCCGCAACCGACCAATCGCAGTCACGGAATGGTTACGTCATTGGAGTCAGCCAATCGGAAGTCGACAACATTCCTGTCTCGTTCAGTTCCGCTATTCAGTCCAGTTTTTTGTTGTTCCTTCAGACACAACAGACCTGATGATGGCGGCAGTGAAAGTCGCCGAAAGCTCGACAGTAGAAAATGTGATTCGGCGGCAAACCCGAGAAGAATTTATACCCCTGCATTTGTCAGTGCTCTCAGATAACGACCATACTTCAAATATGAATCGGCCTTTAGTAGCAATGTTAAGAGCTCATACTAGGATAGCAAGAAATAGCGATTTTTTTTCTTTCTTTCTTTCTTTCTTTTTTTTTTTTTTTTTTTTTTTTTTTTTTTTTTTTTTTTTTTTGTAGGTTGAGTACAGAGGAAGGACAAAATAATACGAACACCTGTGAAATAATGGAAAATCTTTATTAATAGGGGGTCGGACCACCCTTTGACTGAAGTACAGATTTAATGCGACGTGGGATAGATGCATAAAGGTCATGGACAATATTTAAAGGTATATTAAGCCATTCCTCCTGCAGAACGGTCTCTAATTCCGAAAGGCTGGATGGACGCTTCTCTGGGTTTTCTCCATACATAAACGCGTCCGGTCGTCTGAAAAAGGGTGAATGACGATTCATCTGTTGCCACTGCTGTGGGAACCAGCCTTTGTGATCTCTGCATCACTGGCGTCGCTTGAAAGCATTAGTTGCTGTCACCAAGGGTTTACGAATTACCAGTCTGCCATAAATGTTCGCAGCATGAAGTTCCCTTTTGACAGTTTGTGTCGGGGTCCTGGAGATGACTGTTCATTTCGGGTGTTATCTCGGATAACGATTGCTTGTGCTTTCGGGCTACTATGCGCTTCAAGACCCGTCTATCCCTATCAGTAAGCTTTGACTTTCGGCTACTGTTGTGCTTACCCTCTTTCGTGTACGCTGTCACAGCGGCTGATACCATACTCCTTGCAAACCCCAAAAGGTTTGATGTTTCCGTAATCGATGCTCCACTTAAACGCGCTCCGACAATCATTCCTCTTTGGAATTCTGATAGGTCTGACATTTCAACTTATCACAGACAGTTTGATAGACGCATGCAACGCAGGTGACTGCTGTTGAGAGACTGATACCTTCCTCTTCACGCTCACTAGGTGGCAGACTTCTGTTGCAGGTGGCGCGGCTGTACTGCAGGTATGAAATACGTCATACTTTTTCACAGGTGTTCGTATTATTTTTTCCTCCATCTGTATATTTAAGAATTGATCTGTAGTATCGCAAGGAGTAACGAATGTAATGTTCAAACATTTCTAAAAATTTCGTTAAAATGCTCAGGCTGACGAGAATAAATGACTCCCTACATAAATGAATCATGAAAAGTTCTAAATGAAAAGAACAAATCATTCAACACGTTACTATAGGTAATTGTTATCTCCTCAGAAAACTAGCTAAAAAAAAAAAAAAAAAAAAAAAAAAAAAAAAAAAAAAAAAAAAAAAAACAATAAATCTACTAAATTCCATAACCAAAACATATAACTGTAAAATCTGTAAAAGCAAAATGAAAGTAATTGCTATGGTTTCTGCCTGGAACAAAGATCAAAGTATAAAATTCTGTATAATAATGTCACTACTAAGACAGATTTTAAAATACGTACAGAACTATTAAAGAGCCACTACTTAAAACTCGGCGAAAATAAACTTAAGTGAAAGTCACCAAAAGAACGGTATTAAATGAAAGTGAAACGTGTGCTTATAAACAAAGGTAGAAGCCGAATACGGTCCTCAGAAATGAAGCTCCAGAGATGTATTATAGACTGGTGTAAAGCATTCCCACATAAGCAGCAGCAGTAATTGCTGTCAACGACAAAATTGAAGAATTCAAAAATAAATCTCACGGAAACGTTCCTAGAGTTATCTCTATATCTCACCAGATACACCTCAACTTTGTTCAACTATGGGTTTTGTTTTTTGCTTTTAATAGTTTACATATGAACGGAAGATAATTTTGAATAGATTAGGACTAGTGTTGTAAAGGAGCTGGAATTTCCGCATGAAATCGTACGGAGGTTTTGTATACATTTCAATATATATCGTACTAGCTGGTGCCCACGACTTCGTTCGTGTTTGTAAAGAATTTTGATTGATAGCTACCAACAGGTAACCACCATAGAGCACAATGGGAGACTCGGGGGCAATACCACACACAAACATCAGTGATAAGCACTGGTTATTTATGGCTGCAAAGTGAAATATGTCACACGTCTTTGGTGGAAAATATGAAAACGCCCTCCGTCACCCAATTTCAACCATCATATGTTCCACACCCCCATAGCTAACGACATGAGACCAACATGGAGCACGTTGGGAGACTAGAGGTTAATGCCACGCACGATCAACAGTAGACTGCGCTAGGTAGTTATGGCACCATGTCTTAACACACCCTCACAGCTACCGGCTTGCACTCACCATAGTGCACGATAGAAGATTCCAGGCTAGTACCACACACAAACGCCAGTGGTCTGCGCTTGGTAGCTCTGGCTGAAATGTGAAATGTAGGGATACACGTGTCTTTGGTAGAAATAGAAAAATGCCCTACGTCGAACACTTTCAACCACCATATCTCCGACACCACCATAGCTACCAACATCTAACCACCCTAACGCATGATGGGAGACTCGATGCTTCTACCACACTCAAACACCAGTAATCTGTGCTATGTAATTGGGGAAGCAAAGTGAAAAATACGTACACACATATTTTTGGTCGAAATTTCGAAAATGTCCTTGATCGACCACTTTCAACCACCATATCTCCCACAGCCCTATGTTAGCGAAATCAAGCCAACGTGGCGCACGATCGGTGAATGTATGCTACTACCACATACAACACCAGTGATCTGTGTTTGATAGTTCTTGCTAACACTTGATACATAGGGATGCATACGTCTTTGGTCGAAATGCGAGAGTGCCCCAAATCGACCACTTTCAACCACCATATCTCCAACTCCCCCATAGCTACGGACATGCAACCACCACTGTGCACAACGGGAGACTCGATGCTGATACCAGACAGAAACACCAGTGGTCTACGCTACATAGCTGTGGAGGGAAAGAGGGGTACTGGGACAGTCAAGTCTATGGTCCAAATATGAAAAAGCCCTACATCGACCAACTTTAACCGCCATATCTCCCACACCCCCACAGTTAGCGGCATTCGGCCAACGTTGTGCACTATAGGAATCTGCATGCTACTACCACATACAAAGACTAGTGATCTGTACAAGGTAGTGGTGGCTGAAAAGTGAAATATAGGGAAAAACACGTCTATTTATATATATATATAAGATTTTTTCTCTTTATACAAAATTCGGCTCATCGTTGGTTAGCTAACACCACCATGTGTTTTCTTGAGGTCCTGCAACTATCAATTATGTAGTGGTGCAAGACTGAGCTTTCATGTAGAGCGGTGGAAAGGCGAATGGCGGTGGCGTGACCTTATGCTTGTCGCTCAGATTAATTGAGCCTTTATGTTCACTTGCCAAAGATTGTTTTGTTGGCGTGTTTGTAATTAGTAATCTAATTTAATTCACTTGTGAAATCATCCCTTGTTTCTTTGTCGTCGAAAGATAAGGCAAACAAAAAAATGCAGTCAGTTAGTATTATCGGGAAGTAAAGGTCCGGGGTTCCTACTGCTCCTGCCGCTTCACGTAGAATTCGTGGAGGTAGAGCTCCGCATTCCCATCACAACCATTGGCACAAGAATGGATGAGACGGGGTCAGAGCCACGGTACTCATTGGACAGCAGGCTGAGTGGGCCTGAGTAGCTTTGTCCAGGCCGCTGTCAGCCGCTCTGCCGCCTGAGCTATGCGGCCCCCGCGGTAAGGAGATGATGGTTGTGCAAAACGTATTATTTGTCACAAAATATATTCTTGATTTTTTAAATGTTGAATTCGAAATAATTATAAATTTACTATTCCACCTCCGCTTCCGACGAAGTCAAGCACTAAACCTCCGCATATGCATCCACTTCCTAAAATATGACCTCCGTTACAACTCTAATTAGGACTGTAATCAACCTCTACGCAATTGAAGTATTTGGGACTAACGACACAAAGTAAATGAACTGAACTTTGGGGAAATGTGAAAAACTGATTGTTGTAGGTTACTGAACAACAACAAAGTGGGTGGACTCACATAACTGTCAATGGCCACCTGCAGGATCACCCATAAAACATAACAGTGCTAGGCATTAGATAGATAGATATGTTCACTTTGATCCCATGTGAGAATAATCTCGGGGATGTGGAACAGTACATACACTTATTAGTAATGTTAATATTACTATATAATTGATAATATTATATATTGACAAGAAGTTAGTTACGACCCATTATTATAACCAATATTTCCTGTAATCTACAAATACAATTCCGAGTTAGTTAATACTTATTATGTGGAACAGTGTATAAACTTGTTACCAGCATCTAACAACCAGTTATTTTCTTACCAACCAGTTACCACAGCTCATAAGCAGTCAATTACTTAAAAACCTGTTAGTATCATAATTTTTACAGCAGTTTTTGAGTGCATGCTATCCCATGTTAGTTACTATATATGAATGAAATTTTGTAAACAGTGTAATTACTTCATTTGTCAAAAGTTTCAACAGAAAGAAAAACTATATATCATTTTAGTAATTGTGGACATATTTGTCACCTTCCCCTTCCGTACACCATATATACTATTTTATCAGTCATTCTTAGTTACCAAATTCCAAGAAGATAATTCTTTCACAGAGTAAAATGGATTCTGAAGCAGAAACTCTTTCAGTTTGGACTTAAAGTAGTTGGGTTTTTGTAGATAACATTTAATTTCTGTTGGTAAGACAGTGAATGAGGAAGCTCCAGTAAATGTTAACCCTTTCTGTACAATTGACAGTGATTTGTAATCCTTGTGGATATTATATTTATTCCTAGTATTATGGCTATGTATGTCAGCATTAAGATTGAAGTTTTCAGGATTTTCCACTACAAATGATAGTACGGAGTATACATACTGTGCTGGCATTGTTAGTACACCCAGGTTTTTGAATAGATTTCTGCACGACGTCTGTGGGCTTGCTCCACAAATAGTTCTTATAGCAGGTTTTTCCAATTTAAATACCCTCTGTGCTTGTGACGAGTTTCCCCAGAATGAGATGCCATAAGTGAGCAGGCAATGAAAATATGCAAAACATACTAACTTTCTGGTTTCTATATTAGCTATTCTAGATATTACCCTAAGTGAAAATGTTGCAGAATTCAGTTTTTTAAGAAGTTGTTGAATATGCTGTTTCCAGTTCAATTTGTTATCTATGCATATACCCAGGAATTTTGTGAAAGTACTTTCATTGATTGCTTTTCCTTCTGATATCACATTATAGCTGTCCTTTGTTTTATTTTTTGTAACAAACTGAAGTAACTGTGTCTTTTCTACATTAAGTATTAGTTTGTTGGCATTAAACCACCTGTTAATTTTCTTTATAACATCATTTGCTGTGTTTTCGAGGTTTTGTGCTGATGGGTCTTTCAACGATATGCTGGTATCATCTGCAAAGAGCAGCATGTGTTCACTATCACCTAGTATATGTGGGAGATCATTTATATAGATTAAGAACAGCAGAGCGCCAAGAATTGAGCCCTGAGGCACACCACATTTAACTACACCCCAATCTGATTTTATAACATTTCCTGTATTAGCATCTTTCAGTGATACACATTGCTTTCTATTTTCCAGGTAAGATTTAAACCAAAGTCCTGGCTTACCGCTAACTCCATAGTGGTCTAATTTACCTAGTAGAATTTCATGATCAACACAGTCAAAAGCCTTAGCAAGATCACAGAATATACCTAGGGAATTTAATTTTTTATGCATTGATTCCAGTATGTTGTTTACAAAAGCAAAAATTGCTGAATCTGTTGATACGCCTTGTCTAAAACCAAACTGTACTTTACTGAGTAGGTCATTCTTTTGTAGATGTGCATACACCCTTCTGTACATTGATTTTTCAAAGATTTTTGAAAATGCTGGTAGAAGTGATAATTCTCAGTCTTTGAGGTATCACCCTTTTTATACAGTGGTTTGATTATTGACTTCTTGAGTGAGTCAGGGAAGATACCTTCTTCAAAAGAACTATTACAAATATGACTAATAACTCTACTAATGCTGGTGTTACATTGTTTCACTACATGGGTTGAAACCTCATCATAACCAAATGACTTTTTATTTTTGAGGGAATTAATAAATTTTTTTAATTTCATTTTGACTGGTGGGAAATAGAGACATAGGTGCTGTTTTTGGTGACAAGGATTTAAGTATTGCTATAGCATCCATATTGCCATTATATTTTCGTTTTATTTTTTCAGCACTGTTAAGAAGTAGTTATTGAAAGCACTTCCTACATAAGAGGGGTCATTTACAAGTTTATCATTAATGCTTATAGATATAGGTTTATGTTCAGGGGATGAAACAGTTGTTTCTCTTTTAATAATGTTCCAAACACTTTTTATCTTGTAAGACTGGAGATTTTCTCGGCGTTGTAAATGAATAAAACTTTCTCGGGTAGCTAGCCGAGAAAGTTTTATTCACTTTTTATCTTATTATCTGAACTACTAATCTCATCGTTTATGGCCAAACGTTTAGATTCTTTTATTACTTTGGTTAAAATTCTACAGTAAGTTTTGTAATGTTGTTTGAGAAGCCTATTATCAGTATTCCTGACTTTTACATATAATCACCTTTTATGTCTGCAAGATGTTTTAATACCAACTGTAACCCAATTTTTGTTTACTCGTTTTTTACCTTTGTAGGGAGACACCTTTCGTAAATTTCCAAAAACCTTTGGTGAAAGTAATTGAATTTATTGTTTACCCCTTTTAATTTATAAACAGGGCTCCAGTCCTCATTGAGAAGTTCATCATTTAATGTTTTTATTGAATGGTTCTTTAATGGCCTAACTCTGACAAATCCTTTCTTTTTGTTATTTTCATTTCCCACAACATCCAAAGTAATTATTTGAGCATTATGGTCTGACAAACCATTTTCCATTGGAATTGTTCCATGTATTTCTAATTTATTGTGCTCTACAAAAATGTTATCAATAATGGTACTACTATTTTTTTGTGTTCTAGTTGGGAAATTTACAGTTTGATAGAGATTGAATGATCTAAGCATTCCTAGAAGATAATCTGTCTGGTTACATTCTACAGCAAAATTTATGTTGAAGTCTCCACAGAGGATAATTTCCCTTTTAGTTCGTGATAAATTTATTAGAACCGCTTCAAGTTTATTACAAAATTTACTGAAGTCTCCTGTGGGAGCCCTATACACTGTCAGCACTATAAGATATTTGTTTTCTAATTTTAACTGTATTGCACAACATTCAAAATCTTTACTGCATTATTCTGTCGAAACTTTCCGATGACAATCTATCTTCACCGAACGCTACAATATTATCACCTTCTCGCCCATAAGGTGGAAATTTGAAATACCATCGAGTAAATGGTCACTTAGAACCCAGTAAAAGAAAATTTGTGAATAAATGTTGTTTTAACAAGCAGGTCGAACTTAGCTATAAATCTTCATTGATTTCTGAGGTTCCTAGAAGAGAATTATTTCTTAGGACCTTACATTTCGTCGATGCCGAGTTCATTAGAGCATGGAATAGACGGTTGCACAGGGAATCCGGCCATCACAGTTTAAAGGTACCATCCCGACACTGGCATGGAGCAGGGATATTCATTAGACATCGATGCATCCCATCCATTCGATGTTTACAATACGATACATCGGATTGATTCGATGTTTTGACAAAGAATTTTTCTATTCGATGTATCGATTTATTTTTATAGAAACATCGAATCAATAAAAAAAGCTAACACTGGCTTATAATAACAAAAATAATAGAAATAAATGTTATGATTATTAAATTTATTGAAGATAAAATTAAATTATTTCAATTTAAAGTAAACTGTTATTAACAGATGATGACACCTGTGAGCAATTAGCGGGACATAACAACGGTGAAAATGATTTTCTTTTACGGTTGGCTACCCTGTCCGTATTTGAATGAATAAAAACAATTTCTTAGGTTCACTCCTATTGTTTGCCGGTGTTTGCTGTGAATCGAAATAAGATATTATTACTCTAAGACAACTAAGTGTTGTCTGATACTATTCAATATTTAGATACAAACCGGGTTGGGGCAACATCTGATTGACTATTGCCGGGACTTCTGTTGCATCCGAACGTTTATTTTCGAAGGCTGCTCAAATATACAATTAGCAAAGGGACAGAATGAAACGAAAACGATTGTGTAAACTTTTGTTTTTCCAAAGTTTGTCTAAACACCATTGGTGTTAAATGGTTAAAGACTTAAAATTAATATTTTAGGCAGATTTAGACTTTCGTCTTTAATGTCTCGTTTTTTATTGTAATGGTCTGGTGTCGTAATAAAATATTTCTGTTAATTTGTAGTCTCCGTTTCACTCACAAAGCTATACCTCACTCATACAACACTACTTAACCATCACAAAAGATCATAAAATTAATTTTTTAACGTTGGGTGAAAGGTAACGCTCTGGCCTCTCATTCGGGAGGACGCGGATTCGAATCTCCGTCCCGGAATCCAGATTTGGGTTTTCCACGGATTCACCAAACCACTCCATATGAATGATTCAAAAGGTTTTTGCCAAATTCCGTTCCTTGCCCCCAGTCGTTTCCTGCCTCTAATGACCACGACGTCGACGAGGCGTAATTAATGCCATAAACAAAAACAGCATAAAATTAAACACTGCTGGTATAGTGTTACTATAAGTTCACACGGACCAAACGATAACCAGTGAACTACCTGCGTTCAACTGGAAATGGTGAACATCAAACTAATGTCACAGTTTCTCTTAGCGATTTTAAAGGAACAGGTATACATACATGAAACGACATTTGGAATATTGTTGATTTGTGTTTGTTGAGCTAAGAAAAACATAAAAGTATTCGATGTTGAAAAAACATCGTTTTTTTTAAAGTGATGCATCGAAAAACATCGATGCAGGGTTCCGATATTTTACATTGAATAAAAACATCGACGTACTTTCTAACTGGAAAACTGTAACCTGGAAGGCTGCATGAACTCGCTTGGTCTTGAAGACACAGATGACATTCAATGTCACACTGTAATCTGATGACAAATTAGTTTTATTTTGGATCAGTTTGATATAACGAACACAGTATGAGGTTGAGCTCAGTAGTTTTAACTGTACGCCGTACAGTAGCGTCTGTTTCAAGCGGGTACGTTGGTCACCGTGCAGCCTGGTCGTTCATTACAACGGACCACGTTTCATGTGATAGCTTGGACACTCGGAATGCTTTGAAGCATGTTGCACGGAAATACAGGCCTCGTGTCAAGGACTTATGTACGGTCTCACTAACAACCGTCATGGAGCAAGAAGTAGCTCCTACTGACGGTGACTTGGTCCGGTCAAACCAATGATAACCGAAGCAGTAATTATAATCTTTTTGCTAGTAATGTATTTTAAATTTATTTAAGGTATACGCTGAAGAATCTTGTTATTTTCGGAAAATTCGTGCTCAACAAAGAAATGAGCCGTAGCGCCATATATATTACTCATAGTGCCAAATATTGATGAATCAATAAAATAATAATCTTTGTTCAGCTGCTACGTGTTTAACACATGTTACATAACATGAACCAAATACACTATCAGTTTTCTTCCGCTTTTTAAATATTTTTTTTTTCTTCCACCTAGGTTCTTTATTAAAATACTCGCTAATCTCGTCCTTACATAAACAAATGCCATGTCCATCTATATATTTGCTCTCAGCAATTTTCATCTACTTAAATCTTCTCTTGAAATCTATAGTTTCCGTGGCTTCCGTGGCTAAATATCTGAAGGATGGCGTTACTGTTCTGTTCCTTGCACCAACATCTATATATATGAGAAAGTTTGGATGTACTGTTGGCGTCAATCACGCCTTAGTTGCTCAACAGATTTAAATGAAATTTGACACGGAGTTAGTAAATTGTGTGTTAAGTATCATAGGATAGGTTTTATCCCCTAAAAAAGAATTTTTCCTTTAGAAATTGCAATTATCAATTCGCAAACATCAAAGAGTTTCCTACGTCGTAGTCGGCAGTGCCACCTTTACTCTTTGCTTTTATCATACATCACAAACACTTCTTTTCAGAAATAAAAGCAAAAATATACTGATATATGCATGTATGTGTTCAGTTTAAAAGCACAAAAACTGTTGAACTTAACTAATAATAGTTCGGAAGTGGGAAATCTAAATCTATACTTAACTGTAAAGTTTTTTTTTTTTTTTGTGCTGTCGGTATGTTCACAAATAGATGTCATCAGTTGCCTACATAATATACGTGAGAAATAAAAGATTGGGTGGAAAAAAATTGTAAAAAATCTGAGTATACCAGCATAAAAGTAGGTTCACTAAAAGTGACAAAATGATCATGCACGAACTGTCGTTTTTGTATGTTCATGATAAATACGTAACGGTTTTGATTCTACCGCCATTCAATTTATTGCCAGTGTGTCTTTTTTTCCTACTATACACTCTCTCTAACATTACAAATTATTTTTACCAAACTTTAAAACTCAACGGAAGATAACTAACCCTTCTTTTTTGTCCAAAATGTTTGTAGGAATCAGTAAGAATAGTAGCCTATGATAAGCAAAACAGTGTTTTTTTACTTACTGTTCAATATTCTGCCAATAGTTATTAAATCTTTCACTTAAAACGAATGTATTCAATGGCCTAAGGTAGAAACTTTTCGTTTCAAGAAGCCATATTAGGAATAATTTACATCGTCACTAACACAGCGCTTATGAAAGCAGCTTATTTATTACTTATAACAACTAAATTCCTCCTGCCTTATGCTGCAACAAGAACATTCTGGTCCAGGCAATATTTCAAGCTAAGTACTATCTCCGCTAATACTGCCGCTATAAAATCAAACGATACAGACACACCTTAACACATTAAACGCATCGGAGCTACGTTTCGAGTAGTAGCCACTTTTTCTATGTCAGGATTCCTAATTAGCTTAGCATAAATTATCACAATTGATTACATTATTCATCTTCAATATGAACTACAACTGGACTAAAGCACGCGCACTAACACATTCACCGTACCGCGATGTAAATTTGATCCGCAATGTTGACGTAAGGTGTATTAAGAGTTGTAATGAACTCTGGATTTTCCGTTGACAGCGTAAATTACGAGCATTATAGTATACATTTTTAAATTACGTTAGTTTAATAATTGTTATGATGCTGATGCCATAGTTCATGTGGCTGAATGTAGTAATTATTTACTTCATTTTTACAACCTCTTTTTGCAAAGGTCATTTTCAACCAGTTTTTAGAGGTTGCTTTGATGTCACGATCTGAAATTGTGGGTCAAGTTTAATTTAATTAAAATTGCAATGTAACGCACGCTCCGGTGTCAATTTAGCTACACACCCATCTCCCCCTTTCTTACACACATATTGAAATTCATGACGTCACTAACATGCAATATAGTGAATGTATTAATGCGTGGATGATAGAACTCTTGATTTTCTAGCGACAATATTAGCGGAGTTTGTGGTATGGTTAAAATAGTTCCTGAATCGGAATGACAACTGAAAATTTATTAAAAATTTAAGTTGCCTTCATGAGCGCCAATTTAGCTACATGTATGGCGTTGTACTTCAATTGTATCAAAAAATCTATGATAATATTTGCTGTGCAGGAAATCTGTACTTAACCGAAAATTTTTTGAAATCGTACTGTCGGTAAGTTCACAAGGAAATGTCTGCAGTTGCGCACATGAAATAGTGTGACACATCAGATATCACGCCATAATTCCGTTTCGTAATATATGAGTCACAATAAATGTAAAAAATCAAAATTTGAAATAAAGTGCTGATTTCCCAGGAGCTATGGTAACGAAGATTGCGGTAAGGTTGATACAGTCTGGACCCGAATGAATATTAATGTTGCATGATGGTCTGGAGTGAAGAAGGTGGCAGCCATCCCGAATTCTGGCTAGAATTATGTCAGAATCTGCTCAAGAAGTCTATTGCCGCTAAGTGATTAATGTAGGTAACCGTATCTTTCGGCGCGCGTTACACCTTTGTTGCCTTTGTCCTAGCTTTGAGATACACTTTTCATTGATGACTAAAAGCCAAGGAAGCAGTTGGCCATGTTTTCAACCCTAAAGGAGAAATTTTTCTGCTGGTCGTAGTTTTAATAACAAAAACTTTTATATTATAATACACTTTCAAGCGGACGAAGTCGCGGGTAACTGCTAGTATACCATACACCTCAAATTTCAGGCCACACACTAAACTTTCAAACTATAAAATCCCGTCAAAATGTGTTCAACTCACGCCAGATTTGAGATTTTTGTTTGATGCCTGGGGCTAGTTGATCCCGTTTTAGCAGGCTCGATAGCTTTAGATTCTCCCTGCATCTACCTATGTCTGCTGGTTAGGAGTTAATCATTAAATTTTTCGTACGAAAAATAAATTATTATTTAGGTGAATTTTTGTAAAAATTAATTTGTAATACTACTAACAGGAGATGGTCGCTAGCAAGAACGAATGCAGAAATAAAGACTGTTGTCCCGATCGTGTAACATCACCGCCTAGGTGCTCCTAGCTATTCACATTACATTGTTTCTACTCGTTTTATGCTGTTATACAGTCGCAAATTTTTAATTTACGAAGATGGCAAAACATTTTGAGTTAAGAACATATTTTCGATTCGTACAATGGCGTTCGTTTACGTAAAGTCATAGCTAAGACATACCGTAGGTTTTAAATTGAACCTTAAGTTTTTAAACTCACATCCCAGTTTGTGAAAATAAGAACCGTTAGAGGTAATGAGGGCAGGCTCGAGTGAGTCATATGCTGTAAGATTTTGGTATATGAACACATTATCTCTATTGCTCTCTTTTATTTGATTTTACTGCCAACCAAAGACAGGGAATAAACTGGCTGTCGAAGTCGGCAGCGTATCCCAAAACATAGGATAAGGTAGGGCTATTTGGGCCACGGCGCTATTTGAATCAAAATAAGTAAATTGTTCTGTACGCCCCTTTCGCGCGCAGCCTGGGTGCCACTTGAAGGTTGTATCTTGTGTTTTGATGTTTTGGAAGAAAACACAAGAAGAGTTTAGTAAATATCTTTAACGAATCTCAGTGGAAATATATTTGAAACAGTTTCAATAAGTGTTACCTGTGTAGGAATTACGATGATGGATTTTCCGACGTTAGCAATTTAAGGACTGATGTGAAAATCGATAACCACTAATTTGTACTAATTTTGTATGTATAATGGGCAGCGAGGACCGCTTTCTGGTTCTATGTGGCTACTAGCGGCATTTATTTCTTGACGAAGGAATTATTAGAAGTTAACGATTTTTGCTCACATTGGTCTATTTGAACCACTTTTGATCACCTATCTGGATCACTATGAAATATTAGTTTTTACGTTTATTTTGTGTATTTAATTTATTCTTGAGGTTTACTCTAACCTAGGCTGCCAACCTCCCATTATCTTTGGGTCTCTGTTTGCTGAGCAATTCTGAATCATTTTGACTTCCTCTGTCTCGTTTTAAAGTTTGTACCTCTGTTTATGGCACATACTACAATGTAACAGCGCAGAACGCAGACTTAACTAAAAGTATCTTAATTCTCCTTGATCTTTGGTAGGTTTGTTACACATTTTCCTAGTGATCCTCTGCTTTGGTCTGACGCGGTCGGTGGAGGCGTCCAGGCTTGATTTTGTAATACTCCTATATAATAATTTGTATTACTCTTCTTAAGTTAGCCAATTATAATAATCCGTTCTTAACTCATTAATCTTTCTACCTAATTGTTTCGTAATTAAAGTCCACAGGTTTTTAGACGGTTTGGCCCTTAAATACCGCCATTTAACCCACGTACGCGGACAGAGGAGCTACTTAGTTCCATTAAAAGGTTCTTATTATCCAAATAAGACGTCTTAGCTTCATACAATCAATAATTTGCTATTTTATTGATTAAAGCCCGATTACTGCTCTTAACAACTTTATTTTTACACGAGGCACAAAACTACAATTGAAAATACACTCGTTCTGTATATTAAGATACAATTACTGATTCATCTGGCATAATACAAAATATTAGATCGCCGCCACAACTTTGGCGCACGACCTCTCACTCCCGCTCACGGCCAGAGACACACACACACACACACCTCTTCCCACACACCGAGCGTGGTGGTGTAACGGATAGCGTTCTGGCCTCGCATTCGGGAGGACGGCGGTTCGAATCCCCGTCCGGGCATCCAGATTTGGGTTTTCCATGGTTTCCCCAAATCACTCCAGGTGAATGCCGGGATGCTTCCTTCAAAAAGGCCATGGCCGAATTCCTTCCCATTCCTTGCCCCTATCCTTTCCCGTCTCTAAAGACCACGTTGTTAAAAAGGGAAGTTAAACTGTTTAAAAAAAAAAAAAATCTTCCCACACTCAAAACCATAGATGTTAACATCACTTATACCAGTGGCGTAGCTAGGTCAACAAGGGCCCCGGTGCATAAAATTTATTTTGGGCCCTCAGGCCAGATGGACGACGTTTTTATGTTTTTGTTTTGTGTTGCTGGTAGGGGCACCCTGAGCTGAGGATGGGGGCTTTTAAGTTGTGCTTAGGGGGCCCCCCTGAGCAGTGAGGGCCCTTAGTGGGGGGCTTCCTGTGTAGACGACTGTAGAGCTAAAAAAAAAAGGTCGCCAGTTTGCTTATGAAGCCTCGTGGGCCTTTCAACTGTGCTTGGGCGCCCCCTGAGCGTAGGGGCCCCGGTGCACTGCACCGCCTAGCCCCATAGTAGCTACGCCCCTGACTTATACTACCCTTTTTTACATGCTTAGTATCGTCTGTGATTTCCGTGAGCATAAATACAATTGCTTACAATGCATATTCATACATTTATTTTAATATTATAATATATACATCTAAATATATATATTCGGGGCTAGTGGATATGCTGTAATTTTCATCCGGAAGTCACACTTAAAAGTTCTGTCCATATTCTAATAGGTCTGGCATACTCACGAGCGATCCTGAGGCAGAACATGCGAATAGTTTTTCAGTGTATTCCGCAATGTCCAGGAAACTGTTCCGAGCATTTTATCATATTGCCGCATGAACGCCAGTGTACCGTCTGCCAGCATGGCGCAGCGGGTAGCGTCACGAATTGCGGTACCGAAGGTCGCCGGTTCAATCCCGCCCACTGACAAAAATTATTTAATTCTGTTTATTATTTCCAGAAGATTCTACATGTTTCCTAAGGTCACTTGTAACTTCTACTTGTTAACTACTCTTGTAATCTCTAGTACGTTCTATCTGTGTATAAATAGAAGAGCATTCTGCCCAAGAGGCAGTCAGTGCTGCGTGTATGTTTGAGTTCTCAATAAACCTGTTCTCAGTTTAAGTGCTGTGTTCATTGACAAGTAACCTTCGAATTCACACCTGCCCCGGTTGCAACGCGACATAGTTTGGTGGAGACGCCGGGTACCCTGTGCAACAGCTGCATCATCGTGGCTCCGATTAGGCAACGTAAAAGTCGCCGCCTACACGGACTGGAACCGGACTACAAAGGATATACTCAGTACGTCCTTCCGAAAGTCCGCGTCATTAGGAAACCCATGGCGGCAAGCCAGCTGCACATTCGACACCCATCGGTGTTCTCTGGAGACGCTGGACAGGACCCTAACAAATGGCTAAAAGGGTTCGACCGAGTCGCCAAGTACAACAGGTGGGATCATACCATGTGCTTGGCAAATGTTTATTTCTATCTGGACGGAACCGCCCAGCAGTGGTTCGAGAACAACGAAGATAAACTGAATAACTGGGAAATGTTCCAGACGGAACTTAAGAAAACGTTTGGGGACCACCAGCGACAAATCCGCTCGGCGGAAGAACAACTGAAGAACCGGGCCCAACGACATGGGGAGCCGACGCAATCTTACATACAGGATGTTTTGGCCCTATGCAACGTAGTCAACCCGAATATGACTGAAGCCGACAAAATCACGCACCTAATGAAAGGTATTGCAGAAGACATGTACCAAGCTCTTCTGATAAAAGACGTCGCTACGACGGAAGAGTTCATCAAGTGGTGCCAGCGGATTGAGGAGATGCAACAAAGGAGGGTTGGGCGAAAGAAGTATGACAGACTTCCCAACGTAGTCCCTATGGCAGTTGTGGAAGACCAGCACGACTTTGCGTCTCTCATACGACAAATTGTGAGAGAAGAATTACAACAGTTCATGGCAGCTGGGACTCTTGAACCGAGTGAGCATCAGATCATGGCCATGGATGTAAGCCCAGTGGGTCATGAAGGAGCCGACGCGGCGGAAAAAAGAGGTATTTCAGACAATAGCTCCTGTCTGCCGAGCCAATCGCACTCGACGTGAAGAATGGCCTCGCCCTGATATGACGTATGCTGCAGCTGCCAAACGGCAGCCTAGGAACCGGCCGACATGGCCACAACCAAATCCTCCGGCACCTATGACGTCCCGCAGACGAACGGACGTCTGGAGGACAGAAGACAACGCGCCAGTATGTTTCCACTGTGGGCGCCCTGGACATGTCGTACGATACTGCAGAGAGAGAAGACGAGTATTTGACGATTATTTTGCCGCAAGACGTCCGCCATCAGAACAGTTCTACCCCAGGCAGCCACCCGCTGACGAGTTCGGTCGACCTACGGGAAGAAGCCCATCGCCGTACCCTAGACGAGGTCGATCCCCGACGCGCCGCTGCCGTTCATCGTCGCCGGACAGAGCTACCAGCCGCTCCCCTAGCCACCGCACGCAGGAAAACTAAGCAAGGCGACCATCTACGGAGGTGAGGCCGCCGCAGATGAAAATCCTCCATGGATGACAGTCACTAAGATGTCGGGAAATCTCATCAACGTTATAATCGACGGCCAACCTGTCCGGGCGCTGGTTGATTCAGGAGCTTCTTTCTCCGTATTGTCGGACAATTATCGTCGCACACTAAAGAAGACAATGTTCCGTGATACGGGGGCAACTGTGCTAAAGGTCGCAAATGGAAAGTACGTCCAGCCAGCTGGAGCTTGTGTCGCGAGAATAACCATCAACAACAGGACCCAGCCAGTTGAATTTGTCATTTTAACAGAATGTAGTCATAATGTCATCCTTGGATGGGACTTCCTTAAGGCATCCCAAGCTGTCATTGACTGTGGAACATCTGAGCTGCAAATTGAAGAAGTCGTTGCGACGGGTACACGTAACACAGAATCTTCTGGGAAGTTATTCGCCGTTGACAACGTGACAATCCCGCCGTTCGCAATGAGAAGAGTCCCAGTCAAAAACACGGACGACCGCAACCTTGAAGTGCTTGTCGATAGTAGAAAGTTTATTAGGCTCACGAAAGAAATCTACATACCAGCGGCTATCATAAGCATTATCGGTGGTCGAGGAGACATTTGGATCACCAACTGTCACGAGCAGTCACAAATTATCCCCAAGGGAATGTGCATAGGGACAGCTGAACCAGTCCAGGAGGGCGAGCTCAACGTCATTAACGAAGATCCATGCTCTGTTACTAGTACCGACAACACGCTGGAGGAAACAACTATGGAACTGCCAATAGGGTCCGGCCTGACCAAGGAACAACACCACCGGGTGTTAGCTATACTACGCCAATTCTCTGGTGTATTCACACCCCAGCAAAAAAAAGGTCAGACGAAACGGCCCACGATAAAGCATCGTATCAATACTGGGGATCATCCGCCCATTAGCCAGCGCTCGTACCGATTGTCACCAGTCGAAAGGCGAATAATTCGAGAGGAAGTGGAGAAGATGTTGCATAATGACATTATTCAACCTTCGGAGAGTCCTTGGTCATCTCCGGTGGTCCTCGTAAAGAAGAAGGATGGTACGTGGCGATTCTGTGTCGACTATCGGCGGCTGAACAAAATCACAAAGAAAGATGTCTACCCACTGCCGCGCATCGACGACGCCTTAGACTGCTTGAAAGGAGCTACATACTTCTCAACCATGGACATGCAGACAGGCTACTGGCAAATCGAGGTTGACGAAGCTGACAGAGAAAAGACGGCTTTTATTACACCTGATGACCTCTATGAATTCAAAGTAATGCCATTCGGATTATGCAACGCTCCGGCCACATTCGAACGCATGATGGACAACTTACTTCGACACCTTAAGTGGAAGACGTGTCTTTGTTATTTAGATGACATTGTTGTTTTCTCGAAAACATTTGAAGAACATCTGAGTCGCCTGTCAACGGTGCTGAAGTGTGTTCAGACTGCAGGACTCCGCCTCAATCCGAAGAAGTGCCTCTTCGTCGCCAAAGAGATAAAAATCCTGGGGCACCTGGTCAACGGAGATGGCGTCCGCGCTGATCCAGATAAAGTAAGGGCAGTCATGGAATTTCCAACTCCTCAGCACATTCGTGATGTGAGAAGCTTTCTTGGGCTGTGCTCATACTTCCGGCGTTTCATAAAAGGATTCTGTAACATGGCACGTCCACTGCAAGAACTTTTGCAGGGAGACGCCAAGTTTTACTGGGATGAAACTAAAGAAAGATCTTTCCAGGCACTTAAGGAGGCTCTAACTTCCGCACCAGTTCTAGCCTTATACGACGAGAATGCAGAAACTGAACCTCACACTGACGCCAGCGGTTATGGGATCGGTGCAGTGCTTGTGCAAATTCAGGAAGGTGCTGAGAAGGTGATAGCCTATGCATCAAGAGTATTCTCTAAGCCCGAGATAAACTACTCTACAACCGAGAAAGAATGCCTCGCAGTTGTCTGGGCTATCAACAAGTTTCGTCCGTATTTATTCGGCAAACCTTTCACCGTCGTGACAGACCACCATTCTTTATGTTGGCTAACCAGCTTGAAGGATCCATCAGGTCGACTAGCAAGATGGGCACTTAGACTTCAAGAGTACGACGTCACGGTGGTATTCAAAAACGGACGCAAACACAAGGATGCCGACAGCCTTTCAAGGAATCCTTTAATAGAACACAAACAGCATGAATGGAATTTCAGCCCTCGCTGAATTAGGTGACATTGCAGCTGAACAGATGGAAGATTCAGAGTTATTAAGAACCATAGACGCCTTGGAGAAAGGAGAACCGGCCAAAGGAGAGTTTCAATTGATAGATGGGACATTGTATAAGAACAACTACGATCCACTAGGCCCCAAGTGGCTTCTGGTCGTTCCAGCTCATCTCCAGCCAGCTATTCTCAAGTATTTCCACGACGCTCCAATATCCGGTCATCTGGGATTTGTGAAGACCCTGGACCGAATCCGACGCAGGTATTACTGGAAGGGTCTCTACCGATCTGTCAAGCATTATGTGAGTCACTGTAAAGAGTGCCAGCGACGGAAACATGTGCCGCAATTACCTCCAGGTCATCTAGTACCAATTCCGCCTGCAGCAGTTCCATTCCACCGAATTGGGATCGACCTTTTAGGGAGGTTCCCGAAGTCGACAGCCGGTAACCGATGGATAATAGTCTGCACCGACTACCTCACGCGCTACGCTGTCACCAAACCTGTGCCGACTGCAGAAGCTCCAGAGGTTGCAAAATTTCTAGTAGAAGACATTATTTTGAAGCATGGAGCACCACGTGTGATGATATCCGATTGTGGAAAGGTATTCCAGTCAAGGACTAGTATCAGAGGTCATGTCAAGATGCGACGTTGTCCACAGGATGACAACTGCATACCACCCTCAGACAAACGGTCTCACAGAACGCTTCAACAAGACATTAGCCGATATGCTGTCGATGTATGTGGATGTTGAGCAGAAGGATTGGGATACAATACTGCCAGTGGTCACATTTGCTTATAATACAGCAAGGCAAGATACGACAGTCTTCACTCCGTTTTTTCTGCTCCATGGCGTGAAGCTGAGACCACAATGGATACGCTGTTCCCATTCCAGCCGGACGACACTCAGGATGACTATATAAAACAGCTCATTACCAGGGTCGAAGAAGCAAGACAGCTGGCCGCATACGAACACTGGCCACCCAGGAGAAGGACCGTCAGCGGTATTATGGACGGCAAGCACCGACCTGTTGCGTACAACCCAGGAGATCTCGTATGGATTTTTTACCCCTGTCCGGAAGGTGGGGCTATCAGAAAAGTTACTGAAGCGGTACCTTTGGTCCGTATCGTGTCATACGCCGCCGGTCAGACGGTCACATACGAAGTCGAGGATTATGAGCCGTCTTCGAAACGGACGAAAGCGAAGGGACATTGTTCACGTCCTCCGCATGAAGCCTTACTACAATCCTGACGAGCAGCTAGGCACAACCAGCTTCTTGTTCAAGGACTCTGAGGACGGTTTGGATACTGAGGAAGTCGGACAGGAAGATAATAGTAAACAGGAGGGGCCCTCCAGAACTGCCATACAGAGGACCCACGACAAGATCAAGATCCAGGACACTTCAGCGTGCCCCAAAAGAAATCTAACAGCGGGACGCTGTTTTCCTCAGGAGAGGGAGCAATGCCGCATGAACGCCAGTGTACCGTCTGCCAGCATGGCGCAGCGGGTAGCGTCACGAATTGCGGTACCGAAGGTCGCCGGTTCAATCCCGCCCACTGACAAAAATTATTTAATTCTGTTTATTATTTCCAGAAGATTCTACATGTTTCCTAAGGTCACTTGTAACTTCTACACATTTCATTTGTTAACTACTCTTGTAATCTCTAGTACGTTCTATCTGTGTATAAATAGAAGAGCATTCTGCCCAAGAGGCAGTCAGTGCTGCGTGTATGTTTGAGTTCTCAATAAACCTGTTCTCAGTTTAAGTGCTGTGTTCATTGACAAGTAACCTTCGAATTCACACCTGTCCCGTTCCAACGCGACAATATTGCCGCTACAAAATCAAACGTACGAACACATCTCAGCACATTAAATGCTCTGGAACTTCATTTCGAGTAGTAACAGAATTTTCTATATCATAATTACTATCATAATTAATTTCATTATACACCTTACTAAATCACGAGCAATAAAAGTCACTTTATCGCGATGTAAATTTGACCAGCAATATAAGACATAGAAAATTGTGGACTTTCCGTTGTACACTGTAAGTTAAAAGCATTTTAGTATAATTTTTTAATTACGTTACCTCAATAAACTGTCATGAAGCTGACGACATAGTTCATGCGGCTGAATGTAGTTTAGATGTATTCAATATTTAATTTACTGTTTTTAATAATAAGTCAATTTTATTTCGCTATTCAGACGTCACTAACATACAATATAGTGAATGTATTAATGTGCGCGTGTGATAGAAGCTTTGATTTTCTAGCGGTAATTTTAAAACGCAGCCTGGGCCAAAATGAGAACTGAAACATTATTAGTTATTTAAGCTCTTCATGAGCCCATTTTAGTGACATCATGATCGCTTTGTACGATATTGTATCAAAAGATCTATAGTAAGCTTGGACGATTTAGCAGAACCATGCGGCGTTGCCCGAAGTAAATTTTTGAAATTTATCATGTTTTATTCAGATAATGGAGTGGCGGACAAGCGAGTGGTAATTCGCCGGTTGTCATTCAATTCTGTTTGCAGAGTGAGAAACCAATTATGAAGAAACAATCTATTACTACTTTAACATTGAAATTTTATTGAGCGCAGAATTAATGTTCGAAACGAATGAACTATAGTAAACTGGTCTACAGGCAATTCAGTTGTTTCCAAAGATAAAACATTACCACAATACCACTGATCATTTTGGATAAAAGAATCAATTACTATTATACTTACTACTATAATATGTAAATTTCTGTTGATGGAACCAATATATCCTCAAAAAAAAAAAAAATCAATATTCAATGATAAAATTAAGTTCTCTTTTGTTAAAGATTTTTTTTTCAGATATCCAATGCAAATCAAAATATTCATTTTTAAAATCGCAATTTTACTAACGGAAATGAACGTCCTTGGGCCACTTAAGTTTTTATTGCTGTTTGGATGTTAGTATTTTGTTGTGTTGATATTTAGTCGATTCCATCAATGTATGCTAATATTTTGACGTTTTGAGCTTCCATAATTAAAAACTAGATTAATTTTTATTCGCGAGATGAAGTAAGTAATTTTAAGAGATGCTGGGTAAACGAAATTCAAATCTTTCAAAGAAATGTAAGAAAACTAGGGCTATGAAAATAGGCAAAACCCTAGGAGGCAAATCCTCAATTTATATACGGATATATACACTGAAAATACTCTTTCAAAACAGAATATTTTACTGTTTAAAAATTCAATGAAGTGTGGAAACATAAATAGATTTTGTATTTTATTGCAACATTTATTACTACTATTACTAATAAAAAATAGCTCAAAAATAAATTGTATGGTCGTATGACCTGGTGACAAGGCTTCTTTACGTCTCCGCAATCAGTCCATTCGTAGCCTCTTAACGTAACCCAGTAATCCTACCGGACATAGAGGAGCCAACAGTTCAACACGGAATCAGAACCAAGTGAGCATTGTGGGCGTAATTCACGTCACACAACCTATGCCAGATGTGAAGGTCGAGCTAAGGACCTTTGAAAATCCTCGCTGAGACTGGGATCAAGCTGGGGACTTTTCCATCTTCAGTTGGACGCCTAACCACTGAGCAACAAACTCTCAAGAAAATCTTATATTACAACACTCTTCAACGCGGACGAAGTCGCGGGTAACTGCTAGTGTTAAATATTTTCCAGTTGCCTAAAATCACCATTCACATATTAAAACTTATCCTTAGGTTGCAGAAACAATGAAAAGAGAAGAAAATGAATTTCGTCAGCCAGGCTGCGAAATAATATTCATTGGTACGACCTATAAAAACGTGTTTACCATTCGTTAGATTAATCAAGCATGTTCATCTCTTTCACTGTTTCATGCTGGTATACTGTTCTCAACAGCAATCTTTGTTTTTTTGCGTCACTATACCGACGTGGATGATATTCTTTCGGAAAGTTCGAAAGTCTATTTCTGTTCAGCTGAATTATCCCGAGGTTAAATCATTGATTGAGCTCTCTGAAAATTTAATATCTAAACCTGATCAAAAGGAAATCAATTCTCTAAAAATGCAGAGTTAAGGGAAATCGTATTAAGAGCCAGCAACTTGCCACTTAAATTATATAGCCAATCAATAACTAACAGTTTCATATCATGAAAGACTTATTTAACAGCTTCCAAAGTAAGTATCGTAAAACGTTCACGTTATAACTATCTCCGAAAGCCTCAAGAAACAGTTAGAATAATAAATCATTCGTAACAACTCACAAAATATATGGTAAATTATCCTGGCGTCGTTATTAAACATTTTTTAATCAATTAATTTTAACTAAAAACCAGTAAAAACTACTGGAATGAATCACTACACAGTCAAAATCACTTTACGATAATATCATACTAGTTTAAACCCCAGTAAAAACATAACGGAAATTTTTGTAGTTATGAAAAAGTTTCAAATAAATGCATGATTTCAAGAAAGAATAACTATTATATATATTGAAATGAAATCAAATACAGTTATAGTATAGTATTTGAAAATTATACTTCCTTTTAACAATATAATATTAAATTAATTTATTTTTTGGAAATTTCCTGATTAACCAAACAGCGCTGTGGTGGCGACCAGTGTAACTATTCGAGTTTCATCGACTTGCTGGAGGAGGACGATCTATGGAGGTAACGTCCAGTTGTCAGGCAAAACACATTTTACATAAGGAGATTTCTGATACTCTGTTTGAATACTCTCTCATAATCTTTTAACAAATAAATTCATAAACTTGCGCATGTAATTAGAAGAAAGCGAGATAAATGAGAAAAGGTTTCCGTTACTTTACAATGATTGTCAACTGACTTATGTCTTCAGAGAGGCGTGGGGAATTACCTGATCATCTCAGTAGCATTTCAGACTTATTACTACCGTTAGAACAAGCGATGCTATGATTGTTCAAATTTTTTTAAATAAATTAGCATACACTTCTTCAAGAAACCGATATCAGAGAAGAATCGACTAGACATCTCTAATGAGGAGTCAGAGTGAGATACATTTTTTTTTTCATTTAAACGATTCCTTAGAAAGGATATTAGGCAAACAAGAGAGAAACAACGCTTTATAACAGTAATAATAATAACTCCGTGTAGTCGTAATGACCTGGAGGTACGGTTTTTATTGGCTGCGCATTCCGCCCCTATCGTAGCCGCCTTAACCTAACCCGACAATCCTGCGGGTACAGGAGACCTACCGTTTAAACGTGGAATCCGAACCACGGAAGAGTTCTGGTGTACTTCACTTACACAGAAAGCTGTGCCAGAGGTGAAGCGCCTTTGGAAATCTCGACTGAGACAGGGATTCGAACCTGGGACCTTTCGATCTCCAGTAAGACGCTAACCACTGAGCCACCAGGGCGCTCTTTGTAACAGTAATTTTAGCCGTATTTCCAAGAATCGTAAATATTAAGCTTATCTCTAGCAGATTGGAAGTATTTACACCAGTCGACTAAAATATGTATTAAATATCTGATTTACCACACATGAACACTAATTCTCAATAAGAAAACTATCCTCAGGTTTTCCGGGAAAGATGGTTTTATCGTTCACGTGTCATTTAAGTTGTGGAAAAGTATCCAAACGAGGATTCGTGTCCCTAAGACTGACCTCCACTTTATTTCGCTTGGATGGTGCTGAATTCTAGCGGAATAGATTCTAACAATTAGATATCGAAAATAAATGATTTGTTTTGAAGTTTGCAGGGCTGGGCGGAGACAAATATGTCATCAGTTACGGAATTAATACTTTCAGTAAGAGTGAAAACCATTACAGAGGTGCATTTTTATAGTGCTCTAAAGGGAGAAAGTGACAATGGCTTCATTACGTGTCTTTTGCAGATACTATTCGATATCACTGCGTCATATTATTATATTTTTTACTTTGAAACTATCCAACATTCGTTTTAAGTCCCTTAACCTGCCAAGTAAAAGTCGTCCCATTAGTAGCCCTTAACGCTCCATCTGTCGGATCACCCCGTATTATTATTATATGTCACCACTATGTTTAAGTTATTTTAAATACTGTTCCAGATGACCAAACAAGTAGAACCCTTGGAGATAAAAAGTGGTGATTTTGTCATTAGTGGAAGAACATATACTAGCGTAGAAACTTATCTTTCTTCTTAGTTGATAAATATCAAATATTATAAATGTCAAATAGATTTAATGGTTTATGCCACATGGTCAATTGACAAAATGAAACACTATAATGTTTTTATTTTCAATTGACTTTTTTTGTTAATTTTGTGTGTATTCTTAGCTGTCTTTTTTCGGCAGAGACTGTTCTTACAACGTTTTACTAAAAAAGAATATCATCAGATATCAACTAAACTTGAAATTTGAATTTGATATCAACTATTTGAAAACATATCAAACAACGTTAAAGGTAAAGGCAGTGGGTTTCCGCAGCTTCCAAGCCGATTACCATAGGATTAGCAGAGATAGAGCTCCACATTCCTATTCCTATTCCCCACGGTACTCATTTGATAGCAGGCTGAGTGGGCCTGGGGAGGGGGGCTATTCCAGACGTTCAGCTTCGAGGAAAAATCCTCGGCTTCATCGGAGATCGAACCCCGATCGTCCATGCCATACTCAGATGCTCTACCGGCTTCGCTACCCATCCGCCCACCAGACAACATATTCCATTAAAATTAAACTTAAGGCAAATAAAGACGAGACAGATAAAAAAAGGGGGGGGATTCTGACTCTACTTCCTTTTCTCTATTTATATTCGGTTTTTGACAAAGTTCCTGTCTTACAAGATTTCTTGCCAAGAGTAGGGCCTAGATTCCGAACCCCTACTCTGTTGGAAGGGACATAGAGCAGGAGGAGTATTGGAAACCTGTTGATAGGATCTATTCCCTGTAAGCAAGCGCTGTAGCTCTCTATTGCCATCCACTTGTTACTGGAATGTGACTTGCAGATTAGCACTGGTACAGGCCCAGGGCAGCTCGCCAGGTATCTGACTCTCCGGCATCTTGCCAGGACGATCGGAGGTCTCTGCTGGCACCGTTCACCTCTATCTCCCTTCCCGTAATTTCTAACGACACCGTTGTTTAAGCCGAACAACGTTAAATTAAAACTCATATCAGCACTCTCTCCCAAAAATACGATACTTGGCAGGGACGATTATTGCGTCTCCCGAGTCGTAACTGCTTTTGGCGGAAATACGACTTCACGAAATGAACGACACTAAGGTAAATGAATGGGAAATTAATCTGCATCAACATCGACATCTGCACTCAGCAATTGACAAAATTGTGGACAGAGGTAGCTTTTCACCGGAACTTGTGGCAATAGGTATGTTGGCTCAGATTTGCGAGTGGATACGTGATTTTCTAACTGGTCGATAGTAGTGCTCTAAGGCCGGTGCGCCGCCATCTTGGATTTTCCCCCTCCCCCTCCCCCGCCGCGCACGTGCCGCCAGACCCCCCACGTCGCGCAGGTGTCGCCTGGCCACGTGCCCACCATAAATCATCAAACCTGTCATCAAGCTGTCAAGAAGGCCACGTGCCACGTTGTTACGGGTCATAAATTAATATGCTAATGAGGCTACGCGGCACTTCTTAACCTGAGTTACGGGTCGTAAATTATATGCTAATGAGGGTCGGTCCCTTTTATGGACGCGGTGTAAGCCACCGGATCGTAAATCGTTTTTAATGAGGTCATTATTTATTTTCTCAAAACGCCGTGCACGTGTGCTGCAGACTGGTTATGTTAATTAGTCTAGACCCGTTTTCAGCCATCTCCCCGGCCGACCGGCGTCAGTTTGCAGCCATGTCTCGTCTGGTGATGTTGTTCTCCTCTGTCTACCAAACTCAACGCTGGTGATACGAAACGTTTGACGATAGGGTTATCGTCCAAACACGAGTTTGAACCTGTTGTTGTTCTGGAAAAAAGTGGACACAATAAAATTGTTTTAACATACTACGAATGGAACGTCCTGATCAGGAATTGGCTAGTGTCCGAGTTATTCAACGCCGGCACCGACAGCATCCCGCTTGGTGAGCACACCGTCCTGCCGAACGATTGCCTGTTTGTTTCACCTCAATGACGATCCTGCAGCGGTGTCTTCTTCGGCCAGTCTACTTGGAGGAACTTCGTCGACGCGCAGCCGGCGTGACCACGCCTTGACCGTCAAGCAGAAGTGGGGCTACTTGGTGGCGCGATATTATACAGAATTGTGGACATTCTAGCTAATAAAGTGCTACGAGACTTCAAATGGCTACAGTGCAAAAACTGATTGACATGCACATAACAATGTTCGTGTAGCGCAAGTGACACCCAGTCGTCATTGGATTATGCGCAATTAAGACTTGAACTTATTGCAATAAAAATTTGTTAGTATCTGATGATGTAAAATATATGTAATTAAGAATTATGAACCTGGATATGATGTTGGGACCTTATTAACTAAAGTGTTAAATAAATAACACATTTTTTTTTATTTCTTATTTTTATTGTAACCCACCATTGGGCAATTAAAAATACATTTTCACAGCGCATATAGCGTTACAAAAA